>JACCHW010000119.1:0-366639 GCA_018907185.1 Platyscapa corneri
TAATGACCTAATGACCGACACGTGGGCCCCGCGTACGCTTGGTCTTTGCTTGAGCAAATATTTTCCTTGTTTCATAAACAAAATAAATATATCATATTCCCGTAAATGGATCATCTGCTCCTTTCGAATAATTGCGGACCCAGGTTGTCCCCTTTTTCTATCGCTCGGCTCAGATTCCTTGCCAGATCCTATCGAGCAGGATAATTCGGTTCAATTTCACAGCATTACATTTACAATCGCACATGTAAAGCATAAATTTCATTTACTATAGTTTTCTCCTTTTCGTTCTCAACAATTTTCGAACGTTATACTTTCTTTAATACTGTAATAATTTGAGTTTTTTTATCTGAGTACAGATAGTATATGTAATTAAATATAAAAAGTGAATTAAGTTTCATTCTTCAATTAATAATAATAGCATATATTTTCAATTATTGCGTAATTAAGAAATATAACTGATGGTACAAAAATTTAAAGCTTTTGAAAAAAAGTCAAAAATATTATTACTAATTAGAAATTTTCTATAAAAGTTGAAAAATAAAAATAAATGTTTAAATCATATAAATGAAGAACAATTTAAAAATACGTAAAATATAATTTTTTAAAATAACGTGCAGTTACATAGAGTATTTTTTACATTCTAAATAACTTTTTAATAAAAGTTGCGATTAATAGATTGTTTCATAGAGTAAATTATTGATATTTTATTGATCTAAATATTAATTTTATTACAAGAATTAATTATAAATTTTTTTATTTGATAAATTTTAATTTTATTGAATAACAGTTGGTATCGATGGGAAATAAATATGATTTTTATGAGTATCCTATAAAATACAAAAAAAGTTTTAATCGAAACATATTTCAATTTCTCTATTGAATGAAAATAATAAGAAAATATTGATCAAATTTACTTTAAACAATTATTTTACTAAACTCATATATATCCACTATTTTATAATGGATAAAATTAGACAGTGGGATTTTAATAGATCAAATAAAAAACCATTATCATTGTATAGAAAAAAATGTTTAAGTTTTTTTAATAATAATTATATTATTATATAATAACAAGCTGATTATTTTTATAAAAAACTTTACTCTTTATTTGACATACTTAACGGTATTCTACTTTTCTTAAAAAATAATTTTAAATATTATAATTTTCTTTCAATTTTTGTACCTGTGGTAGGTAAGTTTTTCTGCGTCAACCCTTAAATATTTTTCCCGTTGGTACCTTTTTCTGCTCCCCCTCCCACGTCACACCGTCTCGTCGCCCTGGTTCTCTCCACCTTCTTCCCGTTCTCTCTTAGATGCACCATCTTTCTAATGCCTCTTTCCTCATCGCATTACCTTCTTTTCTTTGCCCTTTACCCTTTTCCCCCCCACTTAGTGTTTTCTCCGTGCCCTTCCGCGTTCCCCTTTATCTTTGTCCCAGCTTCCTATTCCGCCCTTCCTTTTCCTGCCGCTTCATCAACTTGCGGCCCCTCCCAAATGCTGCATTTGCCCCCGTCTCCACTCCTTACCCTATACTCACTTCGCTTTATCCCTCCTTCACGCCTGCCTACCTTCTCGTATTCCTACTTATTTGCACCTCCTATCTCTCACGTACCGCCTCAGAATTTTGTTCCCAGGTCAGCGCTCTGTTCCGCGCCCATTTTGCGGCAGCCATCCCTGCCTATCTACGGCTCTTTCGGCCCCTTCCGTGGCCCTGCCCCCCCGCCCCTTGAATGTACATATGG
The DNA here is from genome assembly GCA_018907185.1 of Platyscapa corneri. NCBI lineage: Eukaryota > Metazoa > Arthropoda > Insecta > Hymenoptera > Agaonidae > Platyscapa > Platyscapa corneri. The sequence goes on from JACCHW010000119.1 coordinate 1,743, forward strand.
AATTAATAGTTTACTACGATGGCATTTAAATACTAAACCTATGTAAACCTAAAACTTGATCAATATACAAGGAGTAATTCTGAAAATAAAAAATTAATTCTATTTCCTGACTAATTCAATTATTAGCACGAATATTTTTAGTTTAACTATGACGTATATTAGTAAAAAAACCGAAAAGAAAAATGAAAAAGAGTGAAAGAGAGTTTGTACGTATAATAAAGATATTTTTCGTAATATCGTTTTTGTGTAAATTGACATAGAATTGTATCTTTAAAAAAACATCTAATGCATTGTAAAGGACGTAGTGTTAGTCTCAAGTAATTAGCTGCAAAAGGGGATGGAAAGTGGCTCTCGCTGAGCTATATGCAAGGGATTATCTCTACCGGGATATAAGATCTCAGGTATGAAAAGCGACATTTGACAAATTTGCGAAAGTAACTATTCGGTCAATATTTTAAAATACTAATTCAAAAACTCAATTAATGTAATAGTAGTAAGATGATTCGATTATTCGATTATAAAGAGGGAATGTCTAATCTATATAGGAAACGTAAACAATCTTTAGAGTTAAAAAAAAAATGATCACGTGTTGGGTGTATTCGAGCATTTGCAAGTGTTTTATTTCCTAAAGATTTACTTCCTTTTGTGAAAGCTTCCGTCTTTCTCTCATTTTCTCGTTCTCTATCTGTATCTCTTTCTATCTCTCTCTCTCTCTCTCTCTCTCTCTCTCTCTCTCTATCAGCCTATCTAAAAATCCATATTCTTATATTTCAATCAATTCTACAATTAAAATTGAAATTAACGGTTTTAAATATAATCACAATAAAATGGAACATTTCATGATATATCAAATAAATTGGTTTTTCTTTTTATTTTAACATTATCATAAATAAAAAATGTTATACGTTATACTTGGAAAAAGTAAAATTATCAAAAGTTCAGAAAATAGTAGATTTTAAAATTGATTTCAATCGATGAAACTTTTAATAAAACGATAGATCCAAAATGGGATCGATAAGTATTTATATTATAATAATTGTACAAATTTTATACAAATACTTTTTACATTTTTTAATATAATCTCTATAATTTTTAGGATAACATGGTTTTTAGCATAAGCTGTCCTTTCTTTAATCTTCTAAAAAATATCATTTGTTAAACTTTTTAAAAATAGGCTTTTGTATCGATTATGATCTCTTTAGAGCTGAACTTTTTTCTAGTAAGCCATGTTTTTAAGTTGGGGAACAGAAATAAATGAGGAAGAGCTAGATCAGGTAATTCAGGTAAATGCAGCAATTTAAAAAAAAAAAAGGTATACTCAGAGAAATTCATACAATTTTAATTAAACGATTATGGATAAGTGAGGTGGTTCGATGTAGATATGGTAAATTAGTCTTTTCTCTGCTTAGTAGGACCATGTTTCTTTCAATTTTTCATTAAAAGAATTCAATAAATCATTCTGGCATTACGTATCGGTATTTCCTTTCTCAAGAAAGTCTATGAAAATCATAAAAAACGGAAGTCATAACATTTTCCAACTCATCAGGTTGTTTATGCTTTGTTCTCAAGTATGTAAATAGATTAAGAAGTACATAAGTAGTTCTTTTAACAAGGTCTTTTTATTTATTTAGTCTTATTATTTAATTTTAATCGGAAAAAAAATAATAAATTAATAGTTTAATAGTAACAACAAATATTAAGTCTTAATTTTTATAAGATGTAAAATTATTTTATGAATATTATACTGCTGAAATATATAGACATATACAAACATGTTCTTTTAATTACGCATATGTAGATATATGTTAAAATTTATTTTATAAGAAACAAGAGAAAATACGCAAAATGAGAAAGATATTAAAATGATTGAATTCAATTTTAAAAAATGATACTGTAAAAATAATTCAAAAATATATAAATAGAATAATAAAATAGGTTATATTTAATAGTTTAAAAGGTGATGTATTAAATATTAAAAATTAAATATCATTTATCTTACTTTCAACTTTTATACTATTGTAGCAGCTTTATAAAAATAATAAATAATCGTTGATTATTACTCTATATTATTATTAAAAATTTTGATTGAATGAATATCATTTAATACTTTGAAACTATAAAATGGTTATATTTAATAGTTTAAAAGGTGATGTATTAAATATTAAAAATTAAATATCATTTATCTTACTTTCAACTTTTATACTATTGTAGCAGCTTTATAAAAATAATAAATAATCGTTGATTATTACTCTATATTATTATTAAAAATTTTGATTGAATGAATATCATTTAATACTTTGAAACTATAAAAATTTTGTGTTCAATACTAAAATTCGTAATTAAAGTTATTGTACTTTAAAAAGGTTTAGTATATGTAAAAAAATATACATTGAATCGTTCGACAAAGCGCATATAAATAATTTGTATAAAAGTTAATATTCGTGATATAGGAAGGTAATTCTAGGGAGTGACAGTTTTAAAGTACTTCTATTTTATTTTAAACAGTAGTTTGTTGTATATCTACTTAATATTTATTTGAATTTAATTTATTTATGAAGGAAATGTAGAATAAGAAGTCATAAAATTGTTTAAGTTTAAATTTTAAGCATTAATTAATGTAATTGCATTTTTAAATACATATTTAGATTTAGGTTATTTTAACTATTATAATTTAAATACAAAGAAATCAGAGTTTACAAAATTTTTTCATGCTTTAGACAATTAGTTTTAAATTTTATTATTTTTATAAATTTTTTATTAATATTGTATACCTTAAGAAACACTTAATCAAAAATTTCTTATTTCCTGTATTTGAAAGTAATACAAATTTCATAATCGTTAAATTAAGTTATAATTATTTTTTCTAAAAAGTGTAAATATAAAGTAATATTTAATATTTGACGTTTTAAAGTTATTCTGTTATATTATAACAAACTATATTTTTAAAATAATGAAAAAATATATACATTAAATTCAGTGCAAAATTGTTTTCTCGACATAAAAATTCAATTGATTATATTATTATTAAATGAAGTGAATGAGAAAAATTATATACAAATGAGCTTATTTACCATTTACTTTATAGACAAGAAAAATTAAAATTAAATTTTAATCCGGTTATTGTGCCTTCTTTAAATAAATTTAATTGATTAATTCGAAACTCATTATAATTTAGTTCATATATATCTAGCATAGTTATTTGTTCTATAAAAAATTCATATGATGTATAAAAAATAAATTTATTTTTAGTAAAATGAAGGAAGATTATTCAAATATTGATGGTATTATAAGGAATGAAATTTGGAATTTGACATGTATAAAATACCTCATTTTCTTTTTATAATATTCCAGTACCGTAAAGTATCATGTATATTGAAGAGTAAATTGTAGAAGCTTTTGTTCAAAATGAGCTGATTGCATGAAATAATATTATCTGAACATCTATATTAATAACTAAAGTATAATTTGAAAGGATATGAACCATAAATTAGTACAGAAGATGTAGAGCCTTGATTGCAATTTAATTGAAATTAATCAAAGCTAAAATTTCGATACATGTAAGTGAGCGGGTAATGGACCAAAAACTACAAATGAGGCAGATTATTAAAGAAATAATAAGTATTTAATTTCATAAATTTAAATTTAATTTAACTTATTAAACAATATGATCAATTAAACAATATTTAAATAATATGAACGATATGTTAAAAAAATTTAGAACTTTGTAAATTTAAAGCAAACATTTTCCTTAATATCAAAGATTTATACAATAGTTTTCAATAGTACAACATTTTCAATAGTTTTCATTTTTTTAAAGTAATATTATAAACTATTACTGTAAGCAATACCTTTAAAAGTTTTTGAGAATATTTAATTTTATATATGTTTTGTGATTATCTTGAAATCCATAATATTCAAAATTGAAGCTTCGCATTTAAAATCACTGATCGTTTCTCGGTTAGAATTAAGTTTACTTTATTACAATCCAAACTGACGAAGATAATTGAACAAGAATTTAAGATTAAGATTAAGATTAAATGGAAATATTTTCAAATAATTCTAATGAAATTTTTCTCTCATTGATTCTGAAGTAAAATAATAAAGTTTTTAATAAGTGCATAGACTTTGAAGGAGTATCGATGCTGTTAATAAAGTATTTAAAGGATATCTTTAATGTGAAAAGATTTAATAGATTCGGATTTATAAGCGTTTTACAGGTTTTAATAGGGGGTAATCGTAATAATTAATGTGATGACAATTAAGTGACGATGAATATTTCTTTGATGATGCTTCATGATTTAGAGAAGAGAGAAAGAAACACAGGGAGAGAAAGAGAGAGAGAGAGAAAGATAAACAAAGAGAGAGAGATAGCACGAACAGTATAGGATAAGACTGAAAACTTAGGTGGTCGCCAACCCTGTGGAAATCCTCCAACGATTTCATTTTCAAATCTACTTTTTCAGTAACTTTTCATTCATAAACAGACAAGTTTTATATGATGTTAGGAGCTTCTATCTCTTAGCCGCCTAATGCATTTATTTTTGTAATTTTGTTTAAATTTTCACAGTTTTTCAAATGCTCGTAGTAAGTTCACTGACACATAACAATTAACAAACGCATTAAAAAACCTTGTTGAACCAACACATATTACATACACAGAGACCTCTTAATAAATAAAATGATTTTGGTTTTTACTATATATGCTACTTATGTAAATAATAAATGAAAATATTTAATAGGATAATGAACAATAAGTAGCTATGAGGTTGTTCATGTGATAAGTATTAGCAGTTTATTTTTTAATTTTATTTATTAAAATCAAAATAATAGTATTTTGTACATCTCTGTAATGATAAATAATCATATTATTAAAAATTATTGCTCCAAAATATTTATATCCGATTATTTGTTAAGTGATGAGTGTTAAGTGACATTCGTAACTTATGTTTTTTAAAAAGTACTACAAAATAGTGTAAAAGTTTACGAAATTTTATTATGTATTAGATTTAATATTAAAAAAATAAATGGCTGCAAACGAGAAAATTTTATGCATATCCTATAGTCTTGTCATCAATCTGAAGATATTATAAATTTGTGGAAACAAGAAAAAATAATAAAATTTATTTTATCTGAGTATTATATTCATCTATATATATATATATATAAAGTCTTTAATACAACAAAAATGAGAAAATTCATTATATTAGTATAGTTTGTAAAAATTTATTTGATAAATAAACTTTATAAATTTTATGCAAATAAAATACATTTTTATTTAGGATTTTGTAAATGTATATATATATTAATGTACTAATCATAACTTTAATTGTGTATTCTTCATAAATACTTTAAAACTCATTAACCAGTAATGTTATGTATAAATAACGTATACATATCATTAGTGGTTGATGAGTTTTAGACTATTAATAAAAAATACTAAATTAAAATTATGAGTAATAGATTAATATTTTGATAAATAATTTTTAACCTAAAAGAATTAAATTTTATAATGTATAGAAGAAAAGAGAATTTTTTTTACTATTATAGATATAAATTTATAAGCCAAGTAAATTTTTAATAATATAGTTCAGTGTGCACGAAAAATCGTAGATTTTCTATCGTGGTTTTTTTTCAGTCTTTCCAAGCCTCATGAGTCCTTCGGTTTTAACTTAAGTCAGTTTCATAACCGATATCGACTTTGGTGAAATTCATCTTCTGATATTTTTGAAGGGTACTATTTATAGGAGAAGGTAATGTCAACCTGCTGCTGTAGTTTAAATTGAAATAGAATTCTTATAATGTTGAAAGAAGCATTTTCAAAGTATATTATGCATTTTTCAATGCTGTTTATAAATATTCAATGAATCTGCATATTTTCGTTGTGTCACGTTTTTAAATTTTTTTTATCGTGTAGTTTTGGTAAGAGCTTTAAGGAGTCAGAAGAAAATCCATGTAACAAAGAGCGTAGAAAATGATAAACTAGCGTTTAAAACGTATTTGAAATATTTTGTGCATTTATCATTAATGTTTTTAATCATTAAATTTAAATTCGATTATTTTTTTGAAAAAATTATTGTAGTATTTCCATAAATATACGTGATAGCCGAGTTTATTTTTAATATTTGTAAGAATAAATTAATTAATAATTTAAAAAAAGCTCAGATATTTCTAAATAATATTTACTGTTAATGTAATTTTTCTTTTTAAAATATATTATTATAATTATTATAATTATAGAATAATAATAAAATACATGATTTACTTGTTTAAAAATGGTAATGCTGACGATTTATTCAATTGAACTTATCAAATGATACTAAATTTTATGTCCTTTTTCATTTAAAAATCGCCATTTAAAACTTATTTTATATATTCATATCATTAATATTAGTTTTTAGAAACCGATTTAGTGAATTAAAGAAGAAACATAATTTAAATATAATATTTTTAATTATGATAATTTTTTAAACATTTGATGTAATCAGAATAGAAACTTAATTTAGTCTTTTTAGTCTAAAACTAATATTTCTTGCAATAATTAAAAAAATTAATTATATTCTATACAATATTTAGATTTTATTGTTCTTAGATATTAATAATAGATCTATTTCAAAATAATGTAATTTCAGACTTATTATAAAATTAATTATTAAAAATATTACATTAGAATATTTCATATTTATTAATATGAATGTACATATATAAACTCTAATTAACAGATATACAAAATTGATTAACGGATTATAAATAATATTAAATAATATAATTAGCTTAGGTGAAATCAAATTATATATTAAAGTAATTATATACAAGTGCATATATACACACAAACCTTTCTTGAAATGGATAATTATTTTTTAAATTCTGATAACAATAAAATCATTGTAATATGAATAACAGTATACTTTCAAGTAAAATACAACAATTTATATTCTTTTTTAGAAATGTTATATTGTTTGCTCAAAAATAATAATTGTTTATATTTTAGCAAAGAATTATAAAAATTTATGTTATATATTATAAATTATATCGTTACTGTAGAAGCTGCAATTCATGATATCATTTAATGACTTTACTGATATCCTTTGAATTTTTTTTCATAATTATGGTTCACTGCGTTGAGAACATTTATTATTATCACTATTATAATTATTATTACAGTTTTTACGATACAGAAGTTTTGTATTATAAAGCAATTCATTTGTATGTAAGAATTTTTTATATTTATTTATTATAAATTACGTTTATTAAAATATTTGCTATTTATTTTATATATAGTATTATTATTTATTCTTATTATTTACACTTTTTTATTAATTTCTGTTCTCTTTATTGTTTATTTTTATTCATACTATATATGGATATTTTATCTGTTTATATATTATATTTATATTTCAACCGAAATTTACGATATATAAAACAATAAATTTATCTACGATAATATAGATTTTCTTAATAAGCTTTATCACAGTGTTATAGTATTTCATTATAAATTAATGACTTATGAGTTGGTGTATTTATATCCATATTTAATGTAAAACTATTAAATTGAGGCTATTCGGGTTTGTTTTTTTGTAATAACAATTCGTATTTGACGGCGCGTAGTAATTTGAAAGCAGCTATATGTTTTGCTCCTTTAAAGCATTTAAAACAGTTGACGATAACGCAGTAATAGCAAAATGAAGAGAGAACGAGTTACGATCAGTTGCGTTATACTTTTGACCGACAAGAATGATAAGCTGAAGCATTTCTGGATCGATCTGCATGCATGAGATATAATAGAAGGTCTCTAATTCCTTGTGATGTAATTTCGTACGCATTACGACATAAATCTTCTTCACCGAAATTGATCTATGTGATAATTGATGGATTATTTCTCAAGGTAAAATTAATTACAAAACTGTTACCTGCAGGAGTATAGCTTGAGTTCCTCTCAAGGTATTGAGCTCAGTGTGGTTAACGTGTGCAGGGTGCAGTTTCTATGCGTTGTTTTTCCTCATATATTCGATAGCCGCTTTAGTTTAGCTTCTTTGTAAATATGTACTTAAGCATATTTGCAGTTGTACACGTAGACAGTTATTTCTGTATGTACCGGTAAAAGAATATTATTAATGATATACTTGGAATGGATTTATTTTCATTATTACTGTTTCATATACATTCATTATAGTGATAGGAACAACTAAATGAATAATATTTACATAGTAATTTCTTTCTCTCTTATCTTTTCATATGTATTTTTTGAAATATACCAAAATGATTAGCCCTTGACTCACGCATTAGAAGTTTTTATGCCTTCCTTTTTAGCGTAAAAATGTTAATAATAATGAAATTTAAAAGAATAAATAATGTATAATAATATAAAAACGGTTTTTATACAAAAAATAAAATGAATTAAAAATGTAAAAGTTTAGTTCTAAAAACGTCTTTTAAAGAAAGAAGGATGTATAATAATATATAGATATATTTTATGGAATATAAAGGAAAAAAAGAATTTATTGTGATTATTGAAGTCAATAACATATTAATATATAAGTGTTTAATGTGAATAGTTAAATATTTTAAATATTAAACATTAACATATCAAATTTATACAGAATATAATTAATTTTTGAATGTATAAATTTAAATGTTAAAGAATCAGCAAATACGACACGAATAATGAGTGTAATATTGGATTATAATATAATTTGGAAAACTACAAAATACAATAAAGTATTGTCCATATATAATCTATATGTTTTATTAATATAGCATTCTTAATAAATTCATTAAAGAAAATAAGAAAATTTATATGAATAAATAATTAAATTGATATGTGCGTTTGCACCAAACTATACATAAATAATGCATATTTTTAAACGAAATGATTTTGATAAATTTTAATATATGTGACATAAACATTCTCATGCCAACTTCTAGTTTTTTCATATTTAATGTTCAGAGAATAATTTGATGTGTGTATTTGGGTAAATTCATTATGTCAATTCATATATTATAAAAATCATTACATATACTTACTTTTATTAAGTTTAACTAACGTTTATTAATTTCATAAAAATAGAAATATTATTTTAAAGAAAAAAAAAATAATATTAAATGTACATTAAGCTTTTAATATTTTTAAAATTCAATGCTTTAATAAAATTAGTTTATTCACAATAATAATAATAATAATAATAATTATTATTATAATTATTCCTTTTATTACTATTATTATTATAGTAATTATTATTATTAATTTATTAATAAATTAAATAAATAAATTATTAGTCAATAATTAAATTTAAGTATTAAAGAAGTATGTCAATATAGGTAGATGCATTGGCTGTATTAGAAGAAGAATCAAGCAGTTGTGTTATCTATTTAATACTACTTGACGATTCTAGAAAGTGCTTTGAAAGATGTCTTTGAGTAATCACTCCGCAAAATTCTAAGACACTCGAAGTTCAAACGGCACAAAATTTATACATCATCGATTTATAAAATTCATAAACTGAAAGTCTTTCTATTTTATCAGTATAAATTCAACTACTTGAAATCCTCTGAAAAATTTAAGGATATTTAGATATTAGAGATAGAAATAGAAAAATTCTTTTTGAAAAAGTAAAAATAAAGATATATTATTAGTAATAATTACAGAAAAAATTGATATATTTTCATGTACTATGAATATTAATTATTTATATTAATTATGTAAAAATAAGAAAAATTATAAAAATTAAATTTTTTGATGAAATAAAATTTCTCTTTTGTAATATTTTTAGGTTTATAAGTTTTTAAAAGTCATAAGAAAAAATTGTTGATAATGATTTCTAACCGGTATATAATAAAATAAAGTTTACGTATAAATAAAAAATTTAAATAGTTTAATAGTATAAAACTTTAAAGCCTTTAAGAATTCAATTTAAAAAATTAATTGTGATAAATTTAAAATATTATCGGCATTATTATATTCAAAAGATAATATTGAAATATTAATTTATTTTGAACGATGTTGGTGATAAGAATACAATTAAAAATACGATAGATAGACATTAAACTATTTAAAACAAAAAATATAGTTTTTTATGGATAAACTGAATATGTAACTTTTTATTAAAAATAAAACGCATTTAAGATTCAATTAAAAGCTTATTTAATTTTGTCTTTTAATTTGTCGATATTGTAAATTCTGTATAATTTCGAGTAAATGTGATCTGAAATTTGCATATATTTTTTAATTTGACTTTATTGTAAACATAAAGAACCAGTAAAATTTACCGAATAATGCATATAAATTTAGCAAATTCAATTTTTAGTAAAATAAATTTTTCATTTTGCTTACAAAAAGTTTTAAAAACTAATTATGAAAATATTTTTTTGTATTTAAAAAAATATTTATCTAAATATTATTCTTTCTGAAATATTTTACTTAAGAAAAAAGATATACAAGTACCTATAAATTTCAATGATAACACAATTAATTTTATACGTGAGTCAGTGAAAAGTAAGTTTAATAAAAATAGATTACAATTACAGTATTTCAAAATAATGGTGTAAATTTCTATCTTTTATTTAATACGACAGAACTTTTATTAAATTCTAATTAAATTTACAAATTTACTTTATTTAGCTATGGATGAATAATTAATTATCATAAAATAAAACACAAAATAATATTTTATTGGTTTATAAATATAAATTATATATGAAACCCTATTGTATACAATAATTTGATTTATCACTAAACTGATAACAAAATAAAATAAAAAAGAAAAGTAGAATGCAGAACGAGCTTACGTACAAAAGCCAGACATGCACTGGTTAATGATAAGCCGACAAGTAGTAGTTGCTCACGCTAAAAGAAAAAAAGAAAAGAATTTTCAACTGTCGAAAAATTTGCATATGAGAGAAATTAGCAGAGCTGCATAAGTATGTGTATAATTCGAGTACAATACTTTTTGCCGCTTGTAATTTTCCCAAGCAAAATAGTGAATACTTGTAGACACACAGTTCATGCATGAAACGAGCGTCAAAACATGGTACGATAACTACGCTTACGGAAGTGCAGTACTTTGCGAACATAAAAATTATTGGTTTCCGTTGTGTAATTACAATTGTACAACGATCAATGGATGATTTTTTTTCTTACTTTTAAAATCATTTCCACATAATGCAGAGCTATTTAAAAGAATGTAAGTATAATCAATATTATTAGATTTATTTTAAGTTGAACGTATATATAGTCAATAAACATATAACGTTATAGTCATGTTACATTCCATACATATCACATAAATCTATGAAAAATCATTTAAATATATTTTTCACAATCACGTTTAAGTAAATATTATAAGTGTTTTTCTCAATTAACAATCAAGGCAGTTAACTATAGTTTGTAGCCACACTAATAAATTTTATTTTTTTTTAAAGTAAGTTATTAAAAACCAGAAGTAAACCGTTTTAAATGTATTATTATTCCAAAAACTGATTCTTTAACAATTTCATGTATCTATTTATTGCTTCATTTTTTTTAAACAATTTTGTGTACTTTGTTTAAATTTATCGAAATGTTTAAAAAATTTTTTTTATTACTTCATATTATTATTTTTTTATATTAAAAATTACCATGTTCATAAATAACAATGTGACATAAATTGAAAGGAATTTTCAACTGACATTTTGCTTTTTTAATAAAGAAGAAAACATATCTCATATTACTTTTGTAAATTTTAATTTTCTAAGTTATCGTAATTAAACAAAATATATTCACATATATTTTAGCCATATATATAATTTTAAAAATATATAAATTTCGAATGTTTATAAAATCTAATTTCTTCAAAAATTTTATCTAAATAATTTTACGATAAATTTTACGATCGATAAGTTTATATAGATAATTATTTTTTTAGCTACATTATGATATTTTTGTAATATTTAAATCAGGTAGACAATGTTTTTAATGTATTATTATTAATTTTAATTGTAATTTAATATCAAAAATACTCTAGAAATCTATGAATTTAATTGCTTAATTATGAATCAGTCTTGTTAATATTATACTTTTAGTTGAATTAGATATAATAAATGCTTGATGATCTTTGAAATCTTTAAAAAGATAACAAAACCAATTGAAATAACTACAAAAAATTTTACTTCTCTTTGTATATTATATAAATTTTTGTTAAATTCTGTTTGATTATCTTCAATTTTATTGAATTAAACTTAGCTTTACGCAGTGTATTTATTTATAGATTGATTAAAGTATAAATTAATGTTAAAGTAATCTAAATTGAACAAAAACCTGAATTGTAGAAATTATCTTGAAAGTATATTAATATACTAATTCCTTGTTAGTTTTAAAAATATATATTAGTCATTTGAAAAGATTAAAATACTATAAAATTTATATTTATTAATAATAGATTTATATATTTTGTTTATTAATTAAGCGGTGTATGTTTTAGTGCAGTGATTATTGGATTTAGTGCAGAATTATGTCGTGTTAATATTTATATATATATTTTTTATAATTATTTCAGCTAAAAAAATTAAAATATATATTTAATAAAATGAATTAACACTAATATACAATGGGTATATTAAATATCAAGAGTGGATCAGGAATTTAAAGTATTTTCATTAGAGAAAGTTGAAAATAAATCAGAAAGGCGATGATTGATTTTTCATACATAATTTAGGCAATGTATGTATGATATTAGAAAATAAAGTTTTTGTACAATAACTTCATAACAGAAAATAATGGATGCATATTTAATATGAAGTCTAAATATTACACCGAAAAGTCGCAATGATAAATTGCCGAAATGTGAAAAAATGTACAAATCTTAATTTTTATAATAAACAATTTTTATTTCATATCAATCATTGATAAATTTAAACAGCGAAATAAAACAGAAAATATCATGCAGCAACATTAAAATCGGATAAACATTTACATACACATATTAAGAAAAAGATGTGTATTTATCTTAAAATGTTTCGTTGGAAAATTTTATTTACTACAATTAATTCTTTCTAATTTTAATTTATTAAATTAACTTGAATAATTATTCAATTAATTAACGTTTATATAAATATAGTCAATGTATAAGTAAAATATGATTTAGAGTATGCATACAGAAAGTTTAAATGTAATCGATATTCCCCTTATTATAATTAATATATTTTCTAAAAAATAAAAAATCTTTTTGCTAGAATTCCATGAAATAATTTATGAAATTAAATAAGTATTTATTTCTGGTTCCGATTTATATATACAATTAAATTATGTAATAAAGGTAGGTAAGTTCTAATATCACAAATTAAAATTTTATGAGATTAGAATTTATAAAAATATGATCGATAATAAGCTAAGTTTTTTCCTATAATTTTTATAACGAAATCTTATAGCTATTACTGGTTATTATATACTGTGTCATTTATTCAATTTTCTTTGGTATGATCACTGATACAAGTTTATAATATAGCTATTTTGTAATATAATATTTTAAATAAATTTTTTTACAATATTTTAGTATATTGTAATTAATTACTAACATATGTTACAGCTGGAGGATGAAATATCAATGTAATTCTAAAATAACGTTTTAATTTTAATAAATTAAATTAAATCATAATACCAATTAATTTGAAATATTGTTTTAGTTCATTTATAGTTTTATGTTTTTTGATTAGAATACAGAATTGATTAATTTCATAAATTAAATATTTAAGTAAAGGACGTATAATAAACGTGCGTGTGTACGCACGTAAGTGTCATTTTTTGTTTCCTAATCACGTCCATGAAATAGACGTATGAAAATACGTGTTTACCAAACAGGCTTAGCAAATAAGAATTTTCTTGAAATTCTTTACATACAAAAAATCGTATGAAACCTTTTACGACATTATGAAATATGTATTTGTAATGTGAGAAAGTTTGATTTAAAGATTAATTTAACTGAAAACATTATATTTTAATTTTTTTTTAATAAGTAAATATTGGACAAAAGTAATAATCATAAAGTAATTAAAATCGGTTTTGAACGCTAAAAATATAATATTTTTTCAAATTATAATAAAGTACATTAATTTAATCTTCAGTAATAATTAAAAGTCAAAAATTAGTTTTATAATATTTTTTGTATAATAACATCAAAAAATAATTAATTTTTATTCTGTATAACGTATAAGTCACAATGTTAGTATATTGTTAATCATTTTAATAAATTATTGCATTTATATTATACATAATATAAATCATTATTAATATAAAATTAAAAATTTTCAATTCGATTAATAAAAATAAAAAAATTGTATATTTGAAATCATTGTAGCTCAATACTTTATATATGTTGAATTTGAGTTATCATTGCAACTCCTTATATTTCCTAATTTTGTTGCATACATATTGGTTCATGCAGAAGTCTGTGCAAGCATATATGCTTTGAAAAGATAGGTTAGTGGGATTGAGAGAAGGGCAGAGAGGGAAATGCGGTTGAAGCGCCCCGATGAGTCTACAAAGGTATATGACCTCCGAAAAGAAGCGTTATATTTATTACCTTTGTGTTGAATTAAGAAAATAACTATACATAGCAGAAAAAATGGCTTAAAAATTATAATAATTGAACGAATTCGTGTTATTTTTATTATATAACTTTCGAGGCGAATAATCTCTAAAGAGCATAGCATTGTATTATTCTGTGCGTTGAAGAGATCGACATTTTCTTAATTTTTTGGTGGAAGCCTGTGTTTTTTTTCTGGTGTTAATTTCTTTTATTAAGGAACAAACGGCTTTCAACTCCTAATTCGTTATTCTCGTATAAACTACGTAGAAGCATCTCACACGGCTATTTTGAAGAATTTGAAATAAACTATACCTATCTCTTCACGCTGCCCTTTCGACAATGTTCCACTTGATTTCACTGACATATGTTAACAATAAAAGTTTAATTATTAAGGATTCCGTCTGCCAATACTTTATAAAATTTTATAAATGTCATTTACATAATCAAATAGATAAAAAATAAGCATTAGAATGATAAATTTATTTCGATAGTTTGTTTACATATTGTATGCATGGATAACTCATGAAAAGAGTAAACAAAATTCATTTTAAAATTTAGATCTTTAATGACGTATAGTATATCTTAAACTCTTTTCATTTTTATTTCACATATCAGAAACTTTAAGTTTATAATATCAATAATGCATCTATTCAAATATGAAGTTCTAGCTCCCCATTTCTACGTTCCTAACTTGATCTATTATTTACATAAACCGAAAATATTTAAAAAAAAAACGGAATTATAATCAGATACTATAAATGAAAAATTGGAACCAATAAAAAAAAAAGTAACAACAGGAAAAATAAACGAAATACGATTCATTCTCAAGTTACAGCTATTGTTTCTCTTTTCGATAGCTCACCACAATATTTTAATTTTGATGTCTGTACAATTGCAACAAATAAATGGTATAAAATAAATCTGTTAATAGACCATATAGTATTTTCACCAGATTATATAATGCATACATTAATAAATAAATCTAAAAAAGCGAAATAATATGTGCAAGTTTTTCATATATTGTCATCAAGATTGGTGTATGTATATGTTTAAAACATGGATTACTTTATAGAAATACAAAGTTCGTCCTTTTTGACGATTTTATTATACATTTTCGAAGAATCAGTAATAAAATAAAGCTGATGTTGATATACTTTATTTTTATGTAATAGGATTTGTAAATTTTTCTGTAAATAAATTTATGTTCATAATTTATACACAAATTTTACACTTTATTCTCTTTAATTAAATTTAAATTTTAAGATTATTTTTTACAGTTATTATTTATAGACTGATCTGTAAATTTATTTAAAATAAAAAAATTTTAATCTTGTCATTATAAATAAATAATACATTAATTTTAAATATATTATTATTATTTCATATTACAGTTATTTTAAATGCAGTAATATATTTCTCAGATATACTTTTTTTAATTAATATTATAATTTTTATATCTATTAATTTCATAGGTACTTACATCCTTTGCGTATCGTATATATAATACATATTATATATATATAATTACCGATTTACCTTATAGATTATTTTTCAAAACTGGAATAAAATTCACAGAATATAAATATATATGTGCTCATTGTTAAATCTATTAAAATACTTTAATTTAAAATTATCATAAGAGAGCTAATATAAAATTAAATTAACTTATTAATTTTATTTATTTTAATGATATATAGCTAAAGATATATTATAACATAATAACTTTTATTTTTAAAATTAAATGAAAAAAAAATATATATTTTTTATAAATTTTTCAATTGTAATAATTAATCTTCCAGTTTCAATGTAATATGTCTTATATTTTTTCTGTTATAATGATTTATTTAGTATATACAAATATTTATAATTGTGTAAAATTATTTCATAAATAATCATATACAGTACGAGTCTAATATTCTTATAAAAAATTTTTATTTAATTACTAAATGTTTGGTCAGTTTATGTGATTAAATAATTTTTCTGCTTTTGGATCAGCAAGCAGAATTTCAAAGATAAGTAAACATTAAATTTATATTATAAATTATATAAGCATATTATTTTAATAAAGTTTTTTGTTAACCTTTACTTTTTATAAGAAATACAACAATTTTTGATTAAATTTTTCTACTATGTAATTTTATAAAGATGTGAAATAAAAATGTCAAATTTAAAAGGATAAGTATTTTTGATAAATAGAAATATTTTTTGACTTAATTATCCGCTATAGTCACTTGCATTTCCTTAACTCACAAATCAGATTTATTGAACTGGTAAAAAGAAAAGTTATCGAGTGACTTAACCCCGCACAATTTGTCTACATGCTCGTCATTTACCTCCTCTCTTGTCGCCTTTCCCACTGCTTTCTGGCATCAAGTGACGGGGGCCGCGGTTGCCCCTCCGCCCCCGATGTGAGTCGGCAGGAGAAGAGGAATGCCTTCTACCTGTTCTCTCGCGTTGCGGCGATTTCTTGCTTAGTTAGTGCCCCGTCGCAATTTTTGCGTTGCGCTGCGCCGTTCTCTGGTTATGTGCTATTTTAATTTTTTTATATATGTTCCTACGCGCATTTGTGCTGTAAAATTCTTTCATTTTCCTCAAGATACTGTGCAACGTGATGTGATGTTGTGCCTTCATCGGTGGAGGTGTCAGTTATAACGCATTCGGTACACTGCTATAGTCTAATCGAGTGCTGAGTAATTATACGGCAACTGTTACCATCGTTTATTACTATGAGGATGATTGAATTTGTGTACGACTTAGTAAATTATGTAAGTTTTATACCACGGATGACTTTTTCTTGCGCGTTGTGAGGTGATCACTAAAGTTAAACTTGTATTATCTATTACAATATCTTTGTTAACATATTCATTTTTTATTCAAATTCGGGAAACGATAATTATATTTTTATATTAATTTATATTAAAATAAAGGTGAATCTAAGATCTCCCATCGGCCTATGAATAATAATAAAAAATTTAGGTAAACGATGGGGAGGAATTATATATAGGAGAAAAAAATTATATGGACTGAAATGATAAAATTATTAAGATTTAAAGTTTCTTATTTTTATTTAAATTATATTGAAGGTACAGATTGTGAGAAAGTAAAATTATTTAAACAAAGTTCTAATTGCACGATTAATAAAATAAAATAAAATTAAATTTATTATCAAAAATATATTTTAAGTCAAATACTTAATTATTACCTAATATATTACTTAATATATTTTAAATCTAATCTTATAATAAATATAAAGAAATCTTTAATAGGATAGCATATGCAGAATACTATAATTATATTTTTACCAAAGTACAGCTTAGAATTGCAACGCAGTTACCTGCTCTAATCTTTTTAAACTACCAGTTACCAATATTTACAACGCGAATGATAAATACAGTAATATTCTTTCGTTGAAAAGATCAAATCACAGCATTACGCAATTTCATTGAGTGTCATACGTGTAATAATGTGTGGATAAGTGTAGTGCAAACTAACAGACTTATTCAAGTCTTCCAGCAAAAATGTATGCCTTATCAGGCGAAAGTTGCCAGCGTGGCTTTTCCCGTTCGATTGCTCTTGCTTGCCTCCTTCCAGTCACGTTATATTGCCGCGTTGGGAATAAAATTGTCGAGGTTTGAGTTGTTCTATCGTATACGTTCGTGTAGGTGTATATGTACTACATATCGATACATATGCAGCATTATATATCATATTGTTAGATTAATGAAATGAAACGAAAGTCTTTATGATTTATTTTAAAGGAATATAGGCTTTTAGAAATTTCATCTTATTTATTTATGTTTTAATTAGAATAAATAAGAAAAATTTCACAATGTTGTGTTACTTTATTGAATTCAATATAGATATGTGAATACATAACTATACTTTATTAAATAAAAAGTGTTGATTACATAACGGATACTTATGTGTTCATATACGTACTGTGTAAATATTTACGTTTTATAGTTGCTTTGAACTTATATTTTCATAAAATGAAAATTATTAATCGCTAATATTTTCTTTTATGTAGTAAAAAATTACAGTACGTATAATTTCTGTAACAGAATACTATCTGAATTAATTTGAAGATCTTGGTAAACACAGAAATATTTTTATTATAATTTTTAATTAAAATTTGAATGGAAATTGAATCTTTTTTCATTCAATTTATAAGCTTGAAAATATGAAGTTAATATTTTTCTACAGATTTCTGTTACTAAAATATGAATGACTTTTATTTATCGGAATAAATAAGTTATACGTCGTAATAAAAAATTGCATTACATTATAATTTAGATATGCAGTGTTCTTTTAACTTTTTCAAATAGTTTCATAATATATTTATAAATTTAGACAATAAAAATGTTAAAATTCTTTGATACGGAGTATATGTAAACAATACATTACAGGATTAGCACTAATAGCTATTAATACGAATAAAAAAATGGATAGTATTAAAACGATTATATTGTATTAATAATAATTGAAATTAATAATTAAATGTTATATTTATTTGAAATTATAATTATCATAAATAAAGAAAAAATATTTTTTTTCATATCTTTCTGAATTATTAAATTTTGTAGGTCCATAATTTGAAAAATGTTAAACCATAAAATTTTGCATTCTACTCTTATTTATTAATAAAAAAAAATATAGATGGTAATTGAATAAATATTACGATTGCTATAGATTTTTTATTGAGGTGTGCAGCAATATCAAGAAAGAAAATTATTTTTGTTTTCTTTTCTTATTTTTTCTTTTAATTTTGTTTGTAATATTATAGATTTCTTAAAATTTATTTAAATTAAAAAAAAATTAAAGAAATTATAAAGATGTTTGCAAAAATTAAAAATTAAAATCATATAACAAAAAATTGTGTGAAATTTTTATAATGTGATTATATACTTGGCATATTCATGCACGTTATTCTTGTTAAAAATTGATATTTAAAAAGAATCCAATGGAAAATATCGTGCTCTAATATATAGTAGTTGGGAATTAATGAGAGAAAATAGAGAAAGTATGTGATTTTAAACAAATGGGTGGCAGAAAAAAGAGATAGTTAAAGAGAGAGAGAGAGAGAGAGAAAAGAGTGAAAGAAGATTATCAACTGTCTGTCGTTTATTGCTAACAATTTATTACATGTCACATACAAGTTTAAAATATTTGCAGACATTGCTTGTTTCGTTGTTTTCAGGGATAGAATAAAAAGAACATTAATTTAATTTCACTATTGTATAATTAAAAAAAAAAGAAAAAATAGACGAGAAAAGTTTTTTGGAAGTTATAAGCAGATATTTAAATATGTATCAACACGCTTTTAATGTTTCTTTTTATAAAATAAATATTATTCTGCATATTTTTAATTAATCTTGTAAAAAAAGTTATTCATATTTCATTACTAAATCTGAATTTTTTAAAATAATTACTTAATTTTCCATATATGTTACGTGTAATAAGATATATACTTAATTTTCCATATATATTATGTGTAATAATAATATATATATATATATATAGAAAATTTCTTTTAAATTCTCATAATTGATCAAAAAGTAAGTTAAAGTTTTGTAAATTTATTTATTTTAATATAATAATTTTTTATTAAAATAAATTCATTTATAAAAGAAAAAAATTTTTATTTGTTCAAATATAAAGTATGTTCCAATTAATCTATTTTTTATTTAAATTATAATTTAAATATATTTATTCTTTTAATTAAAGGAATTTTGAATTATTTCAGTTATCTTTGATGTATTTTGAATAATCGAAAAGCAAAATTTTTCATTATTAACTAATTTAATGTTGTAACTATATTTAAATAATTCAATAATATTTAAAATAATTTTAAATACTCTTAAAAACTAATATTTATAATAGTAATAAATATCGGCGCAGTTTAATTGATAATTATTTTACCAAATAGGTTTTGACATATTTTTGAATAAGTCACTCTAAAAATTACGATTATTATTACGGTTATTTTGATAGATTTTTTAGTATTTTCTCAAATGGATTTTGAAATTATAATTATTGATATTTCAAGTGCGCTTGTTTATTTTGTGTTATGAACAGCTGTTTTGACGTTAAAAATTGAAGAATAAATACGGTGGATAATAGTTTTGCATATCAAAAGGATGCTGTGATAAATGTCCAAATTTAATAGTGTTTTATTTTAAAACAACTGCAACAATAATATAGAAATATAATCACATGATAATGTAAAAATATATTAATATTTTTGTATTGTTCCATACATTTTTATATTTCTATAGAATATATCATTTTCATTTTTAATAGATTAATTATAATTATTTACTACTTCAAAATAAATCAATATTTTTTTCAAAATCTCATGTTTTATACTTTTTACGTATTTCTTAAAATATTTGTGTCATGAAAAAATAAATATATATATATAATTAATACTTAACTACTCAATGAATTTTCTTCTTTTCTAATATTTTATTACATTTTTTTAAAAAATTTGAAAATTTCATCAGTTTTTACTTGATGTATAAATTAATTAGAGCATTTCATAAAAAATATTTTAATAATTCCGGAATGTATAATATTATATTTGTTTTTTAAAGATATTTTGAAATCTTTTCAATTCGTAAATAAGAATAAATTATTACAGAAATTGGTAGCGTAATTTCTCAATTGAGAAACCCTCAATCTTCTTTCAATTTATATACGAACCTTTAAAGTAAAAAAATTTTAAACTCATATGTATGGTAAAAAAGAAAGGTAAATATTTTATCATTTTCGTTCTATCTAATATAAGAAGACATAAAAATTCAATCTTAAAAATTAAAGTCGAAATTAAAATTTTTTATTTTATACAACTTAAAAATATATATCTTCAGAAACATTTTTACACAAAAAGATATTTTTAATTGTTAACTAAAATGAAAATTATGAGCATAGTTTTTTTGTAACTTGTTGCGTGGAACTATTACTCCTTAAAACCTTAGGTTTCAAGCCGTTCTATTTTAGTTAAATAAAAGAGTAAAATACGTATTAGAAATAAAAGAATATAAAGTAGGATTCAAGCATAAACAAAATTGTATTTTCTATTTCTTGATTGTTTCTTTTATTAAATTTAAATTATTTTGTTTATGATCTATTTTTACATTTATCGCATAGTACTGTTAATTTAAGTAATTGTATATTATATATCGTTAAATTTATTTTCCGAAGATTTATTAAATTTTAATAAATGTTGAAAATTTTAATTATTGAAATAGAGTATAAATATTTTTCAAAATTTTAGCACTAGTAATTTTACAGTGATTTTTATAAAAATAATCCTACTAAAAATATATAATCCAATACTTGTTTTAAAAAAAATTTCTTTATATGTAAGAAAAAATGATTATTTTTTGGTTAAATATAAATGTCATCAATTAAAAAGTATTTAAATATTGTATTTAAAATATAATGTATCGTTTATAAATTAACACTATAATAATGTATTTATTAAATTTAATACGTTTGGTATTACAGAGTTCCTGGTTTAAGTAAATTTGAAGATCGATGATTTATTTTTATATTAAATGGATTACGTTTCGTTTATGATTAAGCAAAAATTTACTGCTATGTAACATAATAAAAATTTTGCATCACTGCATATTGTATTGAGAAAAAGGCTTCGATTTCTGCTTTTTAAACGCAGGTCTAGTAAGTCAGCGCTACAGAAATATTATAGTACATTAAATTAAGAATTTAAAAACAAGATCACTGTCTTGTTTATAATTAACTTAATTATATTTAAAAAATTTTTAAAGTTTTTATGTATTCAAAATATTTATTGCAAGGTTAATTATAATATTAATTATCATTTGATATATTACAATTATAAACTGATTTTTATTTCTAAAAAAATTAAAACATGAAAATTCGGTATACTATAGATTCAATACATATTAAAAATTTTCGTTATAAAACACGTTTTTGAAATATTAAATTTATTTTACCTAATTAAAAAATTGAACGAATTTAAATTAAAAAAAATTTATATTTTACAGATTTCTATGTAGTTTATATTTATATCATATTGATTAAACATAATTATTTTTATAAAACATAATTAAAATTCATGTTATTAGAATATATGTGTACATATGTAGAATGAGAAGTTATTCTGAACATTTATTTATGATTCAACTGATATTATTACAAACTTTTTTTACAGTTTCAATAGTTAATCTAGATTATACGATTCCAATTTTAGAATCTTTCCATATTTTTATTGATATATATTTAATTAAAATGTAAATTTTCTCTTGTATTACATTTATATGTAGTTTTCTCAAAATTCGATTATAAAACTTTCATAATTAATACAAAATAATATAAAATTCTTAATTAATTAAATAGTGTTATTATTTCAAATTATTTAAAATTTAAAAAATTTTTTTCATTATTTTTCTTTTTGTGTATTATATAAACTGTTGGAGTAATATAGGACATAGTTTAATAGTTACATTAATTCATATATTTTACTTTTTCATAATGATTTTTTAATCCTGAAAAATCATTTTATCTGTTAAATAAAAATATGTTTTGAAACGATTAAACTTTATAGATAAATTGTAAACTTTAATAGTTTCCTGGGTAGAATTGTATTGAAAGAATTAAGTGATATAAAATTAATTTAAAAAAAATTCTTAACTGGATAAATCTGGAATTTTGAAATTATTATACGGAAGTATATAAAGCACTTTAAGTAGTAATGTATAATCTTGAAAATTTAAATTATTTTCTAATTTCCTATATCTTAGAATATTTAAACCTCTTATTTTAAACAATAAATAATAAAACTAAAATAAATGTTATTTGTAATTATTAAAGATTGTTAATTATAAAAATTATTTAAATTGTTTTAAACTTTCACAAAATTCTTTTTAAATTTAAGAAATCTCTTTCCGTTCATGTACAAATATCATGTAACAAAGATTAAGAACAAGTTACTGAAAGTATTGTAAAAAGTAAAGAATAATAACTAATAATCATATATTTAAAATAATTATTACTATAATGTGAAATCATTGTATCTGTAATAAGTAATTAAATGAACATTGTAGTAGGTAGCATCGATAAAGTATGAGGGTAGAAAAAATAAATCACAAAATGTATAGCAGTCGCACACGCACAGGCCACTTCTCAATATTTAGAAGCACACTTGAAGAAGAAACTTTTACATAGTAGCTGCAATAAACCCCGTAAATTAGTTGATGCTAATTAGGTAGTGATCCTATATAGTTCTATTCTTTTTTGTTTACCTTTCCTTTTGAATGTAAGTCAGATGAGCGAGAGATGCAAGATGTATAGTTTTTATTATATTTTTTAAACTGTATATTTTTAATTCTTATATTCGATTATATAATATATACTTATCAAAGGTAATATTATTTTATCATATTAATAAATTCTATGCATAATTTGGAATATTAATTTTCAAAATTTTTTATAATCTTGTAAAAAAATTCATGATTTTTTAAATGCATTCTAATATTTGAAATTCATATACTATTTATAATTAATATAATTTTTGTTTTTAATTTAAAATAAATTTAATTTGAATATTTATTTATGAAACAAAATTATGAATATAAATGAACATAGCTAATATGATATTATATTTTGAACTATATTTTGAAATATTTTAAAAAATTAAAATTTATATAGGACTTTCTATATAAGATGATAAGCATAAAATTTATATAAAAATATGCTTAATTAAGTTAAATAGTATCATTTTTATTACTTAGAAAATATTATTTCATTAATTATATAAATAATTTAAAATTTCCTTTTTTCATATAAAGTAATTAACCCTACTAATGAATAAAATATAAGGTACAAATTGAAAAGTGTAAGATATATGTTATTATTAATTAATAATTAATATTTTTTTTTAAATTTTGTATTAAAAATTTAGAAAATGCTTTTCAGAAATTATTTTTTATTACTACGAGATACAATGATTTATTCATAATTAGTTTATATAGCTAGTTATTATATATATTTTGAATTAAATTATGTACTATAAATGTTCAAGAAAATTTGAACGTATTTTTATAATTTTTATACAAATTTTATAAAAAAGTAATTTTATAAGATCTATAAATATATACCATTAATCAAAAATAAGTTATACTAATATGATTCAATTTAGGAGGTATTTTTTGTTTGAAAGTGCATAATTTATGTACCATAATATTTTAATTGATTTTTTGGAGATATTATATAAAATATTGATTATTTAATCATTTTTTAATATAGAATTAAATAATTCCACTTTTTTTGAGTTATGAAATATAACTCTTATGTTTTTAATTTATTTGAATCACCTTTTTCATTTGTCTTTAAAACTGCAGATTAAATTCTTTTATTGTCATTGAACCAAATCGTCATCATATCTTGCGATAAGATTAGATACATTTGAATGTAATCTATAAAAATTATGACAAGAATTAAAATTATATTTTTAAAGTACATTATAAGTTGTAAATTGCATATTATATAATTTATGAAATGCGTTTTACATAATTTGATTCTAGATCATTTGAATTTAAATTAACTTAAATATTATATAACATTTTTTATTGTTAAACCATTATGTTCTAATTTATTTCTCGTATTAATATAATAAATAAGTTCTGTTTTGTTTGTAATATTTTATTTTTTTATATTCTGTAAAGCAGAAAATTATCTTTATATACTTGCAATATATTTTAAATAAAACAACATCTATTGTAAATATAACAAAGTAAATACAAAGGCAAATTACTAAATTTCAACCAATTATAGGATGACAGTCGTATTTACCGGAGAATAGTATCATTCTTATTACTAATATAAACTCTAACTATCATTAGGATGACATATAATCATTATATATATATATACATATTTCTTTAAATATCTAATTATTCTAAAAAGAAGTTTTTTAGTACATCTGATTGTACAAAAATTCTGGTTAATTAATTTACTATCATAAACCATATTAATTGAAACTATATTTAACGGTATATTGTTTCTAAAAATTAAATGTAGATAAATATATTCTTAGTAAAATTGTTTTTATATTATATTTTTACATGATAAATGGAATTCATATCAATGAAAAATTCATAGATACTTTTTTATTTAGTTTTCTATTATATTACTCTTATTATTAGTTATATTTCGATAAAAGTTTCATTAACTATTACAATTCTTATATTATAAATTATATTAAAAAAATTATTAAGTATTTTTATAATAGTTTACTGTTGTATGTATTTATTTTAGTAAAAAAAATGTCGTGAATATACCTAATAGTTATTGGTTTTATTTTAATTACTTTATTTGATTTTATATAACACTATGTTATTAAATTACAATTTTTATATTTTCATATCGGTAATTTTTATTTAATAAAGGTTTTTTTAATTAACTTGAAGGTTTAATTTATTGATAATTTTTTATGTGATATGAAGTAAAACCGCTACTTTTTATTGTAGAATATTTTTGTTCTATAATTTTATTTAAGACAAAAAATATAAATTTATGAATCAATTATATACATCAAGTGATCATAAACTATGAATAAGACTTCTAAATCGTTTAATTATTAAACCTACTCTTTTATTAGAAACAAAATTATCTTATGTATTAACTATTTGTATTGTTTATTCACATATTCACAGTCATTCACATTTGAATCTCTATATACATATAGTAGATATATACTTTAAAAGGAGTAGCTGTTGAAGAAAAAATTAAATCAATAAAAATACCAAAATTATTTTTAAGATTTTTATTCGTTATTACGTGAGTATATTAATAAAAATAAAAAATTTTTTTTTAAATCATCCAATTAATTATTTATCCATTTTTATTGTATAAATTTTAATTTCAAATGTTTTTTTTTATTTCTTAATAAAATAATATGGAAGAGAAGCATTAACAATTATAAATTAGTACAAGTAGTCTCAGGATGTAATAACTGCTTATTTCAAATTCAATGATTAATGAATATTATTCAATCTATTGAATTTTTTTCAATATATTAAATATATTAATAATAATAAATTATTAAAACTATTTTGTTATTAGATTATCCACCATTAAATATGATTATAAACTAAATCAAGTTAAAGAAATTTTTGAAATATTGTAGTCTTGAATTCAAAAAGTCTAATATTATTCTATTTGTGATTGTTATATATAGTATTTCCTATTGTATATTATTGCATCTAAATTATAAATATATATTTTGCACCTTTAACTACATGTAAATTATACTAATTATTATATTATTATAAATTATTGGTTTCATTTCTTTACTTAAGATTCTTATTATTAACTTAATTGAATTAAAAAGAAAAATATAATTATAAATATATTATAAAGTAATTTACAAGCTAATAGTTGGTCTGCTTTAATATTATAATTTTATATTAATGGCTAAATAAAAAAAATACATTTATATGAATATAATATTTAATTTTATAGTAATTATGATTTTTGGAGATCGAAACTGGTTTTCATTTTCATAAAAATTATATGATTCACAACATTTGTGTTTGTGTGTTATAATTTACTTGCTGATAATAATGTTTGCGTTCATCTAAATAAAATAAATACCTTACTTGAAATTTTTAAAATATTTTTATTTTTAATAATAAATATTATATATATTTCTTTATTTAGAATTTATTTTATTTTTTAAAAAATAATTTTTAATATTTATATTATATCAAAGAGTATTTGTATAAAGCAGGTTGAATCTTTTGAAATATTTAAATACATTGTATTTCATTAAATATTTCAAAATTTTTAATATTCTAAAGTTTAATTGAAATTAAATTTTAAACATTCTTTTGTTAAGAAAATCAATTTTTTCTAAGTAAAAGATATTGGTTTATGAAAATTAATTATAATAATATTATTTGCTGTAACGTTATTTATAATTATATAAAAAGTATACACGATATTGTTCATAAATTAAACTATAATGTAACAAATCGAATAACGGAAGCTCGTTTATGTTGAAATAAAAGTTTTGTTAGAAAAACAAATATAATATATTATTTCTTATTGAAATTTGATCGAATAAATTACGTATTTATAAATATTGAATTGAACAAATGATTTTGTAAAAAATTCAAGAAGTTTTCTGCATATAACACAAGTATTTTTGTTAAATTCTTTAAACTCTCATAAATATTTGACGATTATTAAACAAGATAATTATTTAATTAAAGATCGCTCCTCAATGTCTAAGAAAAAGTCATATTTAGAAATTTTTATAAACTTTTAGTGCTGCCTTGGAAAAAAGCACTAATAATTCAAACTTAAAAGTACACTTTTGGGTGTATTTATTACATGAAGATTTCTGTCTTAAAAGAGAATATGCGAAGACATTAAATAAAAGTGCAAATATATATTAACTATTGTGTTTATGTGACAAAAGAATCGTTATGGAAGTAAATTAGTTCGGCAAATGAAGTACGCGGACCATGACACTTTCGAAACAGGTAACAAAAAGCTTAAGAAAAAGAAACGATAAAACAAGGGCTATAGTAACGCAAGTGCCTTTGAAAAATAGAACATTCAGTAAAGAAGCCAATATACTGCAGCGGATTTTACCTGTCAAAATGTCAAAGGATTCAAAAGTACTGGCACGTGCAACGTTCCAACATCGAGAATCGGGTAAGTTTAAACTTATATGCTTCTGACATATAATCTAGAGTATTTCTAATAGACAATTTATCAATGGCAAAATTTTTTCAATTTTACGAAAGTAATACAAATATAAAAAAGATTTATAATTTTTGACTGATTTAATTTCTATATAAAAATAAAAAAAAATTAATAATATTAGAGAAGAAATATAGCATTAAAATTTCATTAAAGTATTAAATTTTTTTAAAGTACTATAATATTTTTTATTTTAATTTACACAATACAAATTTTTGATTATGGTTATTTTTATATTCAATTTTTATTTTTTATTAAACAGCATAAAAATATTGTCTTTGAGAATCGATCATTTAAATCTTAGATTTAAAATCATTTTCAATGTTTTATAATTTTATATAATAATTTATGAATATATATGTATATATATCTTTTTTATTGAATTAATTAATAAATTATTAATAATTATTAAAAAAGAAATAATTAATAAATTATGAATTAATATTCTAAGCTAATGAACTTAAAATTATCTTTAATAGTATTAAATTTACTATTAATAAATAATTTTTAATAATAAAAAATTTATTTGTATAATAAATAATTGTTTTTAACTTTAGATTATGTACAATAGATACAAAGAAAGAAATTATATAATAGAGAAACTATGGAGAATATATAGAAAAATTAGAAAATAAAATAGAAAAACTAAAAAAATCATCACGAAAGGATTAATTAATTGTACATCAGTACTGTAATCACTCTATTTTACTGAATATAATAATTATTATTTCCTTTTAATTTTTTTCGTCTGAAAATTGTAAAAGTAATTTGTTTCAAATACTAACATATCATGAAAAAATGTTTTGAACAAAATTGAATAAAAAAATTAATTTAATACATAAATATTATTATATTTTATATAATTTTTAATCTGTATGAGTTAATTTTAATTCTTAATTAATTACATTTATATTTTCTGCATATATTCTTAAATAATATATAATAATATTTAATAATAAATTTAAAACTAATTTAAGAATAAAGTAAATAGTTTTTTATAAAAAAAATTACCCGAGGTAATCAAGCAATTAGTTAATAAATATATTTAATTATTAAAATAATTCATTTTATCAAAAATTAAAAAATATTGTTGTATTATTAAATAAAAATAAATTATATGTATTTTATTTCATATGTTTAGTAATAAGATCTCTTAAAAACTTATAAAAAAAGATTGAAATATTTTTTCTATGTTATAAATTTATTTTAAATATCATAGTCTATGAAATTCGGGAAATGATTCATACAACTTTTCTGATTTATAACTTAACTAAGCTAGTTTTTTCACTTACTGCATTATTTTAAAACATTACAAATATTCTTCATCTTTGTATATATATGTTTTTAAAAATATCATTGGTACTATTAGTATATAAATTTATATAAAATGATTTTATAGAATAAAATACTTAAAATAATATATACATCTAATTGATTAATACTTTTAAAATAATTTTAAGAATTATCAACTAAGTTTAGTGCTTTATTTTTATCTGTTTCGTGTGTCTTTTGAATATTTTTTTCTATATCTTTCTCGATTTTTTCTATTAATGAAAGAATACTTATCATAATTGTAAGCTTAGGTTGTCAATGAAATTTCTAAAATGATATGGTTTGTTGACAAACAATGAGGTATACATTCACAATTATGTTATAGAAAAGAAACACCAACATGAAAAACGCAGTCAAGTGGAGGAAGAACAGAAAAAACAATCAGCAGAACTGACAATAGGAAAGCTGGACCGCAAACCTTCTCTTCGACGTAAATTTGGAGCACTGTTAAAGGGGAGTGCCGACTTACCAGCGGCTATCAATCGTGGCCTCCGCCCGATCCGACGGAGCGTGAGTTTTGGCAAGGACCTTAATGAACCTCAACAGAAGCAGCAACAACATAAGCATATACATAAACATCAACATCAAGAACCGCCACAACATCTGTTACTACAACCACCCGCTGGGCTTAAGCCTTTCAGAACAAGATCCGTACAATGGTATAATAGTCTGGGTTCACTTGCCGAAAGCGAGGTAGAAGACGGTAAACCTAATACTCAAAGTTTTATTACATCAGAGGAACAAATTTATTATGAAGACAAAGAAGAGAATAGAATACACAGATTTCCAGATAAAAGTCCAGTGAGATATACTATTACTAAAGTTTTATGTATAATATTTTAAAAGCTTGAACATGTACAATATTGATTTTAAGTTTGAATATAGAAAAATTTTATTATTAATATGAATTTTGAAAAATTAATATTGAAATAAAAAGACGAAAATAGAGTTTTTCAGTAGTACTTTAATTTAATTTCTTTAATAGTTAAAATATTTAAATTAGCATTTCCATTTCTAGGATAATACAATTATCAAGTCTCTATCTCTAAGTGGTTGTATTTTTATTTTCAATATTCCTGAGTTGTATAAAATCAATTAAATATAAAATATTTCGTTCTTAATAAAAGTACAATTTTTTTTAGTCTACTAAATTATAGAAAAACTTATAACATATAATAATATGCTCATTTTTTATTTTATTGAATTATATATACATATATTTTTTATAATTATAAACAATATGTATTTCAAAACAGTAATTTATATTTAGTAATTATATGAAGACTATATTTAATATTATAATATAGAATTCAAAATTTTGAAATTAAAAAAAATTATTAATCTTAATCAAAAGATTATTACATATATTATGTATTTTATGTAATTTCAATAATTTTTAATTAATTGTATATTTTATTTAATAAAACAGTTTTTATTGCTTAATACAAAATTATTGTTTACTATTGTAGTAAAATTCGAAATTAAGAAATTCATAAATACTCGTACAGATTATGATTAAGTAATTTCAAATAATTTCTAAAAAGTTAAATTAAAAAGAGAAATTAATTTCTATAAAATTTAAATATGTGTCAATAATCGAAAAAATACTTTTCATCGTCAAGAAATACTAGTGATGCTTACTTTACATATTTTGAGAAGATATGATATATACTATAAATTTTCTATAAATACTATAAATTCTATAAATTTTTATTTTAAATAATCAAATAAATTCATGGATTTATTATAAAATATTATTTATTGCTCTTTAAATTTATTTAAATAATTTTCAGTTTAGTTAATAATTGTATATTTTTTAACTTTTTCATTTATTGAATACTAATTTAAAAATTGAAATACATATTTATTATCTTTGTAAGAAGTACTATTAAAATATAAAATTATTCTACTAGTTTTAAAAAAATGAATGCAAAAATATAAAGTATTCAAATGAAATACTTTCTTTTACATTTTGCAAAGCAGAATTATTGAATTCAATAGATTTATACTTCATATTTTTTAATATTTATACACAGAATAATTTTTTAATCAATCAAATGATCTATACGTTTTTATACGTTTAATAATCTTATAAACATATTTTTTTATTTATATGAGTAGCTTATTTTAAATATATTATTTATGATCGATATTACATTTAATTTTTAGATTAAATTAAATTTGAAATTATTTTATTAATTTAATTATAATTTTATAGTTTTACTTGAATAGAACATAATAAAGAAATAAAAGTTCTTGAATCGGAATCATGACACATAGGAATATCTTCAATCTCCATATTATTATTCTGCAATTTCATCTTATTCGCATATGGCCACTCAAGCTTCTTGTATAGTCTCGTGTTCTAGATCCAATATCAGCAGATCAACTTTTATTGTATTTGATTAAAAACCTTTATATTTTATGGTATATATCCATTTTTCTAAAACTTAGTTTTACTTAAATTATTATCACTTATTAAATTTAATTAAATAAAAAATAAGAGTTTTTTTATACTTTAATACACCCTTGATATGACAAAATATACAATATTTCTTAACTCATGAATTATATGGAATACTAATACCTTTATATCAATAATTTATATTTAAACCAGTTTTAAAAATAACAACGTTGACTTAGTTTTTTCACTGATAATCTTTTTAAATTAAAAAAAATATTTTTTTTTTATTATTATTTTATTTTTCCTCTTTTCACTTTATTTTAATATACTTCATATATTAAACTATATATTGAATCTAATGTACTTATTATTACTTTTTATTTTTTGATAATTCCTCTGATTACTGTTTTCGTATTGTAATGTTTTTAAAAAATTTAATTTTTACTTTCGTTTCCACTATTTGAATTCTACTCAATTTTTTTTTAGATACGAACAAAATTTTAATTCTATAACAACTTGTCTTTTTATTTCAGAGCTCAAAAGACTTTTTAACTAAATTTTATATTAATTACTCTGTTTTTTGCATAAATATTTTGAAATTGTATAATCGTTCCAAAAAAATGAGTATACAATATTATCAATGTATTAATTAATTATAATACTAAATTTTAATTTTGATTTAGTATTAATTATAATAAGTGTTTGTGTAAGTATACATGTAGCTATAGAATTCCAGCTATTAATTCATAATCTTTATATATTTAGTATAATCTATATTTTAAATTATATTTCAAACTCAAGATTTTAACCATTATAGAAATGTTTCTAATTTAAAAAAACGAAACTTTTATTTTTAAAATCCATATTTAAACAGATTTTCTCTATCTATAACGAATTCTATTATCATAGCGATGAAATATATTTTTTAATATCATTTCGAAAGTTTCATTAGATATAATACTATATAAACAATTATTGAAAGAACATAAAATGATTTTTTCGAGTATTTTTATTCAATTAAAATTGTGGTAATATTTTGTAATTCAGCACGTAAATTAATATTCATTTAGAAAAAATTAATATTTAATTAACATTTTATTAAAATTTTGCATAATTAGTATGACTTGACTATTTTCTATTTAATGTTTCATATTATTATTTTATAAATTTAAAAATAAATTTGATTTTAAATAAAAATTATAAGTTGTACAAGTTTAGCATTACTTTATTGTATCATTAACTACATTTATTAGAATTTTATATTTTCTATTTTTTTTTAATAATCATATTAAAATCATAAAATGTTTTAAAATGCATTTAATAACACGAAGTAGTTTAAATGTAATTAATTTTATTGATATTAATTTTATTAAGTTTTTCAAGACATTTAAACTGATATGAATCAAACTTCATTGTAATACATATTATTTTGTTATAAAGTTCATGCGAATTAATAGGCTATTGCCATTTTAATTTTTTATTATTAATTACAATGAATTAAATTTCATTGTAATACATATTCTTTTGTTATAAAGTTCATGCGAATTAATAGGCTAATTGCCATTTTAATTTTTTTTATAAATATAATTTCATATTAAAGTGTATTAATATTTAAAATACGAAATTTGATTATTTTGAATGTAGTATTGCGTAACATATATGTCCACACGTATATTTTCATATTTCCAATGCAAGGTTAACTTTTTAAATATATTTATGATACTTTAAGTATTATCAGAATAAAAAATATTAAGAATAAATTATATTTGGTTTTAATTCATCCTTTTAATTAATATTCAATTTATTAGTAAAAAAATAATGTTTGAACAAAATATATTAAATATTGAATATATTTATTATAATGTAACAAATATAACAAATATTCAATAATATATTATTGAATATTTGAATATTATTGAATTGAATAATAATATTTGTCAATCATCTATGCATTTAAATATAATTTTGAAATTTTCAGACTTTAAACTATTCTATAATGCAATAATGCATATTTTATTAAAATATATCAATTAAAATATAAATATTTTATGTTAATTGATAAATACTTTTATCTTTATCATTTTAATATTTAATTTTCATAATTAGTCTTAAAATAATTTGAATTATGAAATAATAATATAATTGTTTTATATATTGTTTATTAATATTACATCAAAATTGAAGCATAAAATAAAGAAAATAACAAAAAATATATAATACTGTTCAAAACTTTGTTAATTCAAACTTCTTT
Organism: Platyscapa corneri; assembly: GCA_018907185.1. Classification (NCBI taxonomy): domain Eukaryota; kingdom Metazoa; phylum Arthropoda; class Insecta; order Hymenoptera; family Agaonidae; genus Platyscapa; species Platyscapa corneri. The sequence goes on from JACCHW010000119.1 coordinate 36,040, forward strand.
TTATAAAAAGTTTTATAAATTTTAATACTGTTTAATTCAATTAATTAATTTATTTTTAGAAAAACAAAATTACTGTAATAATATCATTTGCAAAATGAATTATATTATAAAAATAATATTGCATAGTTTATTGATAATGAAAATATTACCTTTTGTTAGCAATACATTCGTTTTTGTACATATGCGTTTTCGCTATGAAATTACTTTTTTTTTTTTTAAATATTTTTCAATTTCTAATAAGTAAGTAATATTAGTAAAATATTACAGAGTAAGAGAGTATATTGTGGTAATATAATAATAAAATATTGTGTATAAAGTTGACTATTTTTTGAGTATCTAAAAATGTTGATTCGAATAAATATAATTTACATTTTTATTTGAACAGGTATCAATGGTTTATTTATATTATTAAAAATTTTATTTTTAGATATTACTTGGAAATATAAAAAAATCTTTTCACTATTTACTTATTTAAAAAATAAAAGTGTATTATAGGTTTAGCACTCGTATTTAAAATTACGTTTTAGTTGTTTAAATTTTTTTTAATACCATTTAAAGTGTATATATGGATCAATAGTTTTTGAGCTTTTTTGTTGATAATATATATTTCCATAATAAGTAAATCTTTATGATATACACTTTATCAAAAACATTTTTACGATAAAAGTTAGGACACACAATAATGAATATTGAAGAGCCTTTTTTAAGTATTGTTATCAATGTTTTTCATACTTTTTAAAAAATGGTTGATTTTGTTTAATATGTATTTCTACTTATATATATATATGTATATCTACTATAAATATTATTAAGATTTTATTAAGTATTAGGATGTTGTTATTATTTGTACATATAAAAAATATATTCTTTCTCACAAACATTAAATATTTATATAATAGTATAATACATACATTTTCATTACATATTAGTACATATACATAAATAATAAAGATTTTTAGTTAGTTGAAAAGATATATTTTATTTTATATTTTTTTCAGAAAAAACACTAGTATTTTATTTCTTTGATATATTAAAATAGATAAGTAATGCACAGTCAAGGAAGAGTATACTATAGATAGTTTTACCTATAAATTCATGATCTACTGCTCTAGTTGGTGCTTAATTCAAAGTTTGACTTGTATTTATGATCATAGTTTAGAACAGAATGCATAATCGTTACGTTTTAGTTCTGTAGTAGTTAAATGGTATTATCCATTTCTATTATCGTATTTTCTCAATCAGAAATAGATATTTATTAGATAACTGTAAAATATATACAGACAAACAAAATATTTAGAGCTTTATTTACTTTTTTTCTTATTTTTTTCAATAAATTAATCTAGCATATTAATATAATGTATTATGTAAAAATATGGAATTCATAAATTATTTAAAACATTTGTTATTATCTATTATATGTACATATATAGGTCAGTAATAATTTTGTCCCATAAATTTCCCATACCCATTACATATAATTGTATGAATTATATGAATAAATTAATTCATTTTCAGTTTGTTTCAGAAAACTATTGATTTTATTATGATCGTAATATCCATTGTCTCCTAAAATCTCTAGACTTCTATTTACTCAGATTAGCAAGCATCTAATGCATTATTTTACTATGTTACATCTTATTAATATATCAACATCTATTTACAGAAAGTTCTACTTAAAAGAAACTTTTTAAGTTTTGCTTTGATTTATTATGCCCTTAAAACATGAGTTATTAATAAATATTTATTTTATTTGTATAATCTTTGGTCAATTTTCGATATCTAGATATGTTACAATTGTTTAGTTAACACTAGATTAGTGTCAAGTATCTAAATGGATGAAATAATGGAACAAAGAGATATCGATTAATATCTGCTAACAAGAACAGAAAATTATTATATCAGAGCTTACTAATTAGGTAATCAAAACAGCAACTTTTGTTTCGATTTTATTAGTAGCATTCGGTGACTTTAGTTTGCAAGTGGTATACTGAAGTCGCTTATAGTTTATTGTTTCACTTTCTATTCATTCCCATCAATAAGGCGCTACAAAACTGAAGCGCTTAATAACAATAATTAAAGTGAAAATTAAAGTGTTTCAACCCATAAGCAGTTTCTTCTTGACGAAAAGTAATATAACTCGTATTCTATCAATAGGCCTAAAAATCTCGAGTTCCACTAAAAATAGCTCTATGGTTAGAACGATATAATATTCATATCATACTGTTAATGACTATAGTTAAAAAAATGCAAAACTACAAAATTTTAAATTGAGCATTAGATCACTTGATTTTACCTGCCAGTATTACACACTTGTAGAACTAGAACATCAATACATCCCTCTTTCCTTATATTTTCTCGGTTTAACCTAGGTTGCAAGTATGTTTTTGTGTTTGTGTTAAGGTACACACGGTTGTTCGCTTTTCGTTTCTCAATATACGGAGGTTTTAGCTATTAGAACAAACGTGAAAAGAAATTTTCATGGTATAGTTTATTATTTATTATTTATATTTTATGTAATATTTAGTATTAAAAAAAGTATGAAATCCTTGTTTCGTAATTTTTTTTTCCATAGGTAGTGAGTAAAAAAAATATTTTTGAGTTCATAAAGTACTTATAAATTTAGATTTATTAAAATGTAGATATTATTTGTATCTAAAATTTGTTTTAATTTTCTTGTAATTATATTATCTATCCACTTACTTTAATTTTTCAATAATTTTATTTTATAGATCTTATAAAATTAATATTGAAAAGTAAATAAATCAATTATATTATTCATATAAAAAATTATTATTTATCATTTTAGTTTTGAATTATGAAAAATTTGTTAGAAAAATTATATATATATAAATAAATTTTTCAGTATATTGTACTATACAATTATAATTTTTTAATATATTTAATATTTAAATATCAATAGATTATTGTTTCAGTTATTGCCATTTTGAAATTTACAAAATGTTCTATGCTTAAACACTTTAATGTTGATGAAATATAGTGAATTTTGAGATTCAATATTCTCACATTCTCAAAATTGTTATCGCCTGGGGAAATGGTAGTAACATTCTAAGTACTGAGCAAGCTACAATGAAATCCTTTTATTTTTGATACTTTCCTAGTACTAAGGGCCGGCTTGAAGAAAATAAGGAAAGGAAGACCAATTATATTAATGTATCAGCTTTTCTCATTTTTCACACAGTTCATATTTTTTAATGAAATACGAGAATACATAATTTTAAATTTAATGTATAATTTACTTTCCGCAAATAGGAAAATTTCGTACTTCTCTCATTTATAAACTATACTAATCCACGTTTTTCATTTATATTTTTTATTTTTATTTTTTATTTTATTTTTATTTTTTTTTTTACAATGAAATAATGATTGTATTCAAATATCTCTTCTCAAATGAAATTTTTTATTATTTATTATTTATTTACACATTTTACAGTATAATTATTCAATCTAATTTTCTAAAACTGATAAAATTGAATACATATACTTATTAATAAATAGATTAAAAACAATTTATTAACCTTTTTTCAGTATTTACCTAAATGAGGAAAATGATGAAAAATAATACAAATTATAATATAATAATACTTCTTTATTAATTGTAGATTCAATTAATTAAAATTCTTTGTATATTTTAAAAATAATAGTTGCTAATTTATAAAAAAACTTCTAACAATATTATTTCGTGTTTCTCTTTATTATAATATATTATTATTAAATTGCACCACATATTTTTATTTAAAAATAACTTTAATATTATTATATATTTTTTTAACACACGTGTATATACGTACTATTGCTTAAAATATAAAATCGTAATGTTTGTTGTAAAAATGGTATTTATAAATGATGTATTATATAATAATAATTAGTATAGCTTTGAATTCTGAATATAATTTTATGTCATCAATTTTTTTTTTAAATGTTATGTAAAATCAATTTTATAGAATAACTAATAATGTTCCTGTTTATTTTCTATTGAAATAAATTTGATATACTATTCATAATAAATACTACTTACAAGGAGATTAATCTTTTCAAAATTCAATTTTGTTCAGGATATTATGTAAAACATTGTAAATTAAATTAATATCATTTAAAATATCACTTAATTTTTCGATTTATATTTCAATATTTATCAATGCGAAAACTATATTTTTCAATTAATAATATTTATATTACAAAATTTAATGTGTATAAGTATGTGATATTTAAAAGCCAAAACTTAAACTGAAGATATTTAAAATAAGTCAATAAAAATATTTGTTATCATTTATTATTATGTGTACTAACTTGATTTTGAAACGCTATTCATATTAAACGTATTAAGGTCGATGTTTGCTTCACTATCGATAGAATATTTTTATATTCATATTTTTAATCCATATTATATTAAAAAATAAAACAAAATAATGAAAAAAACTAGTAGTAATCGTATCAAGGAAAAAGTTAAGCGTACGACTTAGTAAAAAAAAGTGAAAACGGAATCAGTACAAAAATATAGATAAAATGAATTAAAATATTGTCAAATCTAAAAAAGAGGGATAAAAGCGAGTTTAAAAGATTCAAGTATTATCGTTAATTCTTGGAAATTCATGTATATATATATACACATGCATAAAAAAGATTGAATATGAGAGACTTGAAGATCGTGACCTACATCTTACCTATACTTTTCACATTATTGTAGTGGTGGTGACGTTGCACGCGAATTTAATTTTAAAGTACGCCGATAATCTGATGTAATTTTAATTATTATTAAGATTTTTTATGAAATTTAAGTACTTTACAGTATTTTTACAAAAAATAATTATATTTAAGACAGTAATTTCTCAAAAATCTAATTTTTACATTACACAATAGTATTTACATTAAAATTGTGCACTGATTAATTTTCGCAAATTATAAAAATATTCATCTTCATATTTTCTAGTAACGTTTCTGTATTGTAATCATAAAAACTAATTATTTATAACAAGTTTACCTATAATAAAAAAAAATCTAATAATTATAAAGAAAAATGACGTAAATTTTGTTAATAAAGAGTAAAATCATAGTTTCTTAATTTTTGATAAAATATATACAGTAAGATAAATGGAAATATTTAGCTGCACTTGCTATATATTCATTATATCAATATTTAGCAAATTTTTGTTGCAAATATTTGTATTGAAATTAAAATTTTATTTACAATAAATCTTTGTAATACTTTAATAAGAGTTTCGAGCTTTATAAGAAAAAGTGAAAAACTTACTTTGCAATTATTAAAATCCAATTAGGTAATATTGAGTATAAGTTTTATGTAGATTTATGTATTTAATAGATTTATAAATCATTACTGAAAATTTGCTTTCTACTGTTGGTAATGAAAATATTAAAAAGTTTCTTTTAAGTAAAATATTTTATAATATTTTATAATATTCAAAATAATAAATAAAGTAATAAATAAATTGAACTTTAAAAACCATGATATTTCATTCTTATCAAGTTATCTTAAATAAGACTCAAAGTAAAATTTAATTATTTAATTGCAAACAATTTTTAAATTAAATCTTATCATTGGATATACGTAATAAGCATATTATTTGGTCATATTCATTGAAATAGATAAAAATTTCATCTATGCCTATCCATATTCCTATAAGTATAAATTTAACAGCAGAACAATGATTCGAATTGCCGGGTGTACGACATAATTGCGCTCGTATCTGGTTTACAGCAATTACAAGTGCAGCCTACGTTACTGTATATACTGAAACACCATCCAGTGCTGTTACATCTCAGTTATATTGAAATTTTGGAGTTGCAAATTTCCCACTTGACATCTATGAGATATCAAACTGTGAGTCTGTAATATGTTACACGGACGTCAGTTAGTCTCATATTTGCTGTTGTATAAGTGTTTGTATTTCAGTACGAGGATGCAAGTGAATTAAGTTTATTATTTTCAAGCAAAGTAGAACTTGAAGTGGAATTTGAACTTTGGTATACTTAATGTTTCTAAGTAATTCATAAAAATCAAATGATGGATTTTGATCATATAGGGGAGGTTGTTTAGTAAACATGTAATTTGTATAGGAAGATGGATTAGTCTAGTGATAAATTCAACAAAGTTTTTTGAATTTTATTTAGAATTAGTTGTAACGCAAATACATTTTTTCATCTTTTTGTTATTTTTAAATTTGATAATTATTCCTCTAGTGTATCTAGTTGCTATTATTATTATTATTATTATTATTATTATTATTGACATTATCTGTAAAATATTTCGTGTGCTAAATGATAACTAAAAATAATTTTTATGTCACATTCAATTATTCAGCTTCAACCTTTTAATTTGATATATTCAGATGAAAATATAACTGAATTTTTTCTAAAGATTCAAAATCATAGATAAAAAATAATTGCCATCTATGATGCTTTGAAAGAACTTATTACCAATTGAGACAGTGTAAAATGTGTTATAACTAAGTTATTAAGCTTACTAAATTATGAAAAAGAAAGTAAATAATAGACTGTGAAGAAAGAAATCTATATAATTATCAAAAGAATTTTTGTCAAGGGTGTTTAAATTCATCTGATAGGAAAAGATTATTATAATTATAATGGTGAAAAAAGAAATACAACATTTTGATGATGTAAGTATTCAAGGTTCATTTATTAAACTGTAAAATGTAAGATACGGCTTAATGATTTGAATAATAGATATGTTACAATGTGTTAAAACACAATGTAATTGAATAGATAGATGATCCAATCTGTTTTTTGTACAGTGGAAAAACTACTTTAAATTTTTGTCAGTAAATATGTAAATTAAAAAAATGCAGGTTATTTCATAAAAATCTCTTCAAATTCAAATAGGTATTGTAGTTAGATAAAATATACATAAACATTTTCTGATTTAAAACTCTTTTTAAATAAAATTGATATTTATTTTATATTTTAACTTTTTAAAAGTAATAATAACATATCTGAAAATAGAATTCTAATTTAAATTATAGTTATATAATTTTTTTTTTCAAATATATAGAGCTAAAGTTTTAGCTGTTACACGAGACATCGAGTAGTAATGAAACAAACTATAAATGCAATGTAGATGAGATACGTTTTACATTTTACGCTTTATTTAAATGATTTCGATGGCTAAACTATGCTATCAATTGAAGAACTAGTTAAGAAGAAATAAATCACGTGTAGGAAACGATTTTCTTAAAACATTGAAAATAATAAGAATAATGACATCACACACACGCACGCACGCACGCACGCACACACACATTCACTTGAAAATATAAACAAGTAGTTTTATTATATTCGTTATATTATTAATTGTTTAATTACATCATATAATTTTATAAGATTTAATATTTTGTGCTGAGTGATTATAATAAATATGCAGAGTAGCGCACATTTAACTACCCGTAAGTTATCCCCCGTTATCTGTACAAATGCATAATAACAAGTATTTATTTTGCTATTTTGAAATAATATTGTCAACATTAATATCAAATTATAAGTTTATAGTTGCCAATTAATTAATTTTATAATGATTTTTTAAATATAAAATAAATCTAATAAGAATACAAAAAAAAAACTTAAAATTTATGTAAGTAGTTTAATGAAAAAATTACAAATCTTTAGTTATTTTAATTCAATCAATATTTAAAATCATTGTTTTAGCATTACTTTATGTTTATAATTCCTATTTCATTGTTCATTTTTCATTTGCACATAATTTTGTAATAAAAATATTTCAAATTATGTTTAAATCCAATTAAATAATTAATTGAAGTAAAAAAATAAAAAATTAGTGAGTATTTGCAATTTCATGTATTTTTCAACAATATTTTATTAAAATTTTAAACAAAGAGATCGTTTTTATAAATTTTGACGAATTTAATCCTATAAATTGAACGTGATTTGTAACAAATTAAATTTAGAGATAAAATAAAACAAAAAGAAAATAAAGGTTAGCCAATATAGATGTAAATAATAACAGTAATATGTATATGTGTGTGTGTGTGTGTGTGCGTGCGCGTGTGTGTGTATTTGAATAAATGGTTTCTATAAAGCAATTAAAATAATATATTTCTAGAAGTATAGTTAATATTTTGATTCATTATTGAAAAAACGTTAAAACTACAAATTTAAATTTTTAATATTTATATAGTATAAAATATAATGAAGTATTATAAAAAAATAATAAACTAAAATAACAACTAACTCTTGAAAGGGTTTGTATCACTTTTAAATTTTTTTCTTTGAGAAGAACTGATTCATTTATTGCGTTACTTATAAATTATGTTTAAAAATATGCAACAGAATGTTGAGAAGTTACAATTATGTGAAGATGCGCCTAAAAGTCAATTTTCGGTAGATATGAGTGATAAGGGGAGAGAGAAAGGCAGTCGTGGTGTGGAGGATTGCCGCCAAGACAACGTGGGGTATGTACTGCAGGTGTCCTTGGCGAAACTAAAAAGACGATGGTAGGCAGCTCTCTGACTTTTTCTCATTACGTCAGCGCTTGTTGCTACTGCTTGAAGTTGAGGCATCGTGTCCTTTTTGCTTGCAGGGCGATTTTGGTTGTAGCTCTTCTTCGTTTGCTGGTTCTGAATCTGGGGGGATGAGTATTGCTGCACTGGTGGTTTTGTTGAAAACTGCCCTAGTAACGGTTGGTTCTGCTCTTTTGATTTTTAGAGCGTTGGTTTCGTTTCTCTCATGTTGTAGAAAAAATTTCGTCCATCTTATTTCCTCACTTTTCTCACTCTAGTATTCATTTTTTTCCTTTATTTTGCTTTTCTACTCTACTTTCTCAAATTTTACTCTTTTGTTTTCTAATGTACTTATAATTAAAACAAAGCACAGATCGACAAAAAAGGATTGTGGGTCAGCATAAAACACGAAAGGCGGCCATTGTGCGTGATAAAATAAAATATAAAAAATTTAAACTTTAATTTAAATATAAACACAACTTTTTAACACATCGAATAATTACAATATATATTAAATATTTATGCTATATAGTAAAATATCTATAAAAAATATTAATATATAAAATTAGTTTGAATGGTTCAGTAATTAAAAAAAATTGGAAATAGAAATTAAAATTTTTTTCTATATTACCTTATAAAATAAAAATATTTAATAATAAGTTCTCTGTTTTATTTCAAAACAGATTTTTTTTTATATAAGTAGAAATGATGCAATTATATATTAGAAATAATGAGAAATACAAAGTAGAAGTATTTAATTTAAAAACAACATGAAAAAAATACTTTTTAGATAACTTTTATAAGAAAAAGTTTTTAAACTAATTAAAATTAAATATGTGCCATCCACATTATATATACATATAATTTATTTTTATGGTCTTTTTAAATATATTTTATTTGTATATTTGATATATTTATATTAATTCTGTTTTCTGAATTAATTGATTAAATTCTGAAATAATAGTGGTGAACTTCTGTCATACGTTCTAAAAATATAGTTAAAAATTTGATTAAAAAATAATTGACTCAAAGTACTAAAAATTAATTAAAAACAATTTTTTTATTAATTTTCTAAAATAATATGAAGATATATTATTTAATAATTGCAAAATCATTATTGATTATTAATGATATTCGTTTTTTAAGTATAATCATGGTAGTAATTATGATTTCAATTTATGATTATTATTATAAGATTATTATTAAATAATAAATGCGTTTATATACTAATATATGCTTGAATGCGAATAAAAAAAATTTTCTTAGAAATTAAAACTTAAAAATAGTTAGAAATATTTTTCCAACATATATGCATGTGTGTGTTGCGTATGCGTTTGGGTATACATAGTCAAAATAATGTGTATAAAAATATTTATATTTATTTAATTTGTGTATATTAATATTTTTTATTGTGTATACTTTATATTATTTATTCTTATTTGTTTATATTTTATATTTTTATTTTGTGAAAAACTGGAAAATTTCAGTTTTCTAGTTAGGGAATTGTAAAAATAGAAGTCTAAAAATAAATTTAATTAAAATAAATTAATTGTTAAAATATTAATTTTATTTTAAACAAATATAAAAGATAAATATAGAAAAATAAAAAAGATATAAAAAAATGTTTAAGAAAAAAAACTTTGAGACATTTTTTACAATATAAACAAAACTAAATATACAAAAAAAATAATACGCCGTCTATCATAGTAAAATTTTTATAAAAATTCATATTGAAATGAGTTTTTAATATTTCAAAAAGATATTATGATAAAATTTTCTATGATTAAATAATATATTTTCACGAGAACAAGATATACTATTATTTTGAAATTAAAAATGTATTTAATTTATTTTAGTAATTTTATTGTAATGTTTTGATGAGATTGAAGAAATGCTTGAAAATAACATATGCATTTAAAAAACTAAAAATACTGAATACACAACTGTCTTTATCTAGATGAAATCTATGAAATTTACTAAATGTAGATAAGTAAATATAGATAAATTTTAATCTATGACTATATTAGTTTTCTTTATTAATTTAAATAATTAAATTTTATGAAATACTAAAAATTTTATAAAATCTAAAAAATTTAGCATTTTTTTTTAAAGTAATTCTGATTAAAAATAAGATATTCTGTTAATGGTTTTGGAGTCGTAATGTTTTTAGGATATTGAAAATATATCTTACACTGTGTTGTTAGCATATTTCTCTTCTCTAAATGAAATCATGAAAATCGATACCCTTTGTAATCGAATTGTTTGAAAGTATGTAGAACATGATTTCTGTTTTTCTTTAACGTATTGAATTTTATCTAAATTGTCACATTTTTTCGTAATCTATTAAACTTTTATGTTTTATTGACGATTTAATTTTAATTGAAAGTGATTTTATTATACAGATCCATCTTTATTTATAATTTCTCTAAGTATTTTATCGGTATTATATTTACACAAATTTTCTTAAGAAATTCTACCTAATTATTTAGTATTACTTTATTATAAAAAACTTTAATAGTCCTTCTATTAAAATTTTAAACAATCCATACATTTTTAATTTTTATTATTTTATTAAATAATATACTCATATTATTTTTATATTTTTCTAATTGTAAGGTATTTGGAAAATCATATTCATTAAATATATAATTGATCAGTAGTTTCCAATATTTTTATTACTGAAGTATATAATTCGTATATTCGGAATTTTTGTATAGAATAAATTAAAAAACAACTTAAAAAACTAATTTTGCCAATATCATCTATTGTATTCCACAATCTAGTCAGTGAATGTATTGTATTTAGGTAAATAATATCAGCCTTGGTTTCCCAATATTATTAATAGTAAGTTAATAATATTCTTTTTGATATGTACTACTGGTAAGTTTTTCTATTTTTATAAGATGGTCGCAATGGTAAATTTTGGTTTAGAATTTAGAGAATGTCGATCAGTAAAAAAAAATAATAAAATATAAAAATATTTTCATATCAAATTTATACATAATTTTTTGTTGAAAGAAAAATTTATGTGCAGCTTGTTATATATTGAGAATTAGTTTTCAAAAAAGAAGCATAAAATATTTGTAGATTCTAGTGATTTTTCTGTTTCTGGATTTTATTATTATCTGCAAGTTAGCAAAAAAATTAAACATATTCTACGTACTCTAATGATGCATGAGTCTCATAACAATTTTCTTACAGTAAGATTCGTGAATATCCATATAGTATCTTGATGTCTGGATGAGGTGACCTTAAAGGGATATTATTTGCTGTTCGGTCTTGTCAAGGCTGTATACTTTTTGGTGTGGTGCGTCAACGGTATTTATTACACTCCTTGAGAAGAGTTTAGTATTTCTCAAAAATTTGCGAACTTCATAGATAATCAGATAAGATTTCATGGATTTTTTTTAATGCTATCAGAAGTTAAAAAATATATGTAAAACCTGAACACTTCTTTTCCTCATTGCTTTAACGATTGGTAACCAATATGGGGATTAAGTTGTATCAATCATGTGATTTGTCATCATTTTCTTTATTTGGCTCTGAATCACCTTTTTGTGACAAATACCCATATGAGAGAAATTTACAGTAAGCGTTTTTTGTATTAAAGTTTGATATCATTTATTGTAAAAGATTAGTTATCAATTTAATTATTTTTTTTAAGTGTTGAAGATAAAAAAAATAAGATTAGATATAACCTTCTAGAATATTTTTAATTGAATTGAATAATAATAAATTAGATAGAATAAAAATTTTCTTTGAAACCTAATTAATAAAAATGAGAATTTATTTTTTATTTTTGTTTATTTACAATCTATAAAAAAGTATTTAAGAAGTAAATATAAAATGTAAGATAGACGTAGATCTTTACTGATATTCTTTTGAACTAAATCTGGTGCTTCAAAATTATATAGTATTGTTTTTAATAATTACAAATTTATGTAAAAATAGATTTTGGTAATTAATGAAATTATCAAATATCTTATTATTAAATATCATAATAAACCTATTTATAAATATAAAAATATTATACCTTTAGAATTTTTTATTTAGATGATAAATTCGAGAAAATAATGATAAGGTTTCAAATTTAAAAGATATTTATTTAGATTTATTAAAAGTAATTATTAAAATATTATTAATAAAAATATAAATTTAAAAAAGAATTTTTGTATAAAGTCAAGTAATATATAAGTGAAATGAATATAAGTGTATATACGCTTAAATGCGTGTATTTATATAAATTAAAATTTTTTAATTCACAATAATTACGTATTTTATATAATTCTATATAAGTTAAAGAACAAAATTTGTTGTTTCAATGTTATTTTATGATATTCGTTTTAACATTCGTATTTTTTGAAATTTTAATTGATCGATGCATATCATAAATTTGCAAATTACAGAAATCTTGAATAGTTTTTTCTGCCGATTATACTCAATCAATCAATTTTCAATAATTAAATATAATAAAATTGTTATGTTAATTAAAAATTACAAGAATTTTTGCTTTAGTTTAATAATCAAATGATGATATATGTATTATTAATATTATTATTATTATTAGTACATAATTGATTTTTATATATTCTTTAAATTATACATTTTTTCTGAATTTTAATATATGTAAAAAAGTAAATTTAGCTCTAACATACAATTTAACTTCACAAACTTACATTATATTTACAATTGAAAAAGTTTGAAATATCCTTATAATTCAGTTGTAGAAAATTTTAAAATTCCTTTACAGAACTAAGTTTTTTTATGTTTTTAAAGTTTGTAATTTAAAAAAAAAACTTTTGATTGTTAATGTAAATAGTATATATTTATATATAAAAAAAAGTTAAAATTTTGTTAAAGAAAAATTCAATCGTTATACGTAAAATAATATATGTAGATTAAACATTTAGAATTATACTTAGATCAGAATGTGTTTTTATATGGAATTATACTATAATTTACTTCATCAGAATCATAAATACCGCAGAAATTCAGAGATAAGAAATAAGATAAAAAATAATAATATAGAAAAAATGAACTTTTCTTAAAAAATATTTTATTAAAATTCTAAATAAATAATATTAATATCTTATTGTCAGTTGAATTAAATTTTTTTTTTTTAAATAATAGAAGAGTAATAAATAACAAATGCAATACTGGATCATTAAATAAACATATTAAGAAAATAAAATGAAAACATCTGGTACTTTACAGGTATAAAAAGTTAAGCAATAAATGAAAAAACTTAATTACCAGATAGATAGCTTAATATAAAGATAGCTTAATTATAAATGGATCATTGCCACGAAATTGATATCAAACAGTAAAATACAAAACTAAGCTTTTCAGAAAATCTAATTGTTCAAAAAACAGAATATTGTACAATTTGTATATTGATTACTGTACAATATATTATTAATAATATATACTTATTTACTACTGAAGAAGAACTTTTCAATGATAATATAACATCAACAAGTAAATAACAAAAATTTCTACAGCAATGAAAAGAATAACATGTTTTAGAAGAAACGTCCATAAAAGAAGATAATTATTAAAAAAACTTGCATTCTTTCAATTGCGTATAAAAAATAAATAAATTTTATAATTAAAATTTAATAGAATTTAATGGATAAGTTAATAAATTTTGGTTTCTTATTTATAGTAATAGACTATATATATATTTATTAAGAAAAATTATAAGGTAAATAAAATATGTTTTCTAAAAGAATTATAAGAAATTATATAGTGAATAGATTAACAAGTATTATATTAATAATGTTTATATTAGATACTAAATATTTCTTTCATTTTGGTAATAATATAAACATTATAGATAATACAATAAATGAAACAGAATTTCAATAAAATCTCAACATTATAAAAAAAATATATACTTAATTAAAAATAATTATTTATAAAATTCAAAAATATTTGTTATCAATAAATAAAGATAATTAGACAATGTAATAAAAAACGGTTAATAAAGCATTTATTAAATATTAAAGAAGCTAATAATTTTATATATATCCAGAAAAATGAAATATAAACATATATATTAAATAGAAAATTGAAAAAAGAATTCTTTTGAAATTATAAGTAAATAAGTATGTTTTCAAATGTATTTAAATCATAGACATAAGATTTAATGGGAAGAAACAATAAATTTAATTTAAGAAATTTTCTAAAATAATGTTAGAAAATAATAGAAACAATTATAAAGTTTCGATTTTATTAACTTAAAATCTTATAAATTAATGTGATATGATAATTATTAAATATTTAACATAAAAAAGTTTAAAAAATAATAACAAATTTAATACTTTTCATTTCACTTAAAAATTTCAATATTTCTATAAGAAGTTTCAAAGAAAAAAGAATTTTTATACAAATAATATATAGTTTAAAATTTCAAAGATTGAGATTTCAATGTATTACAAATAAATTTATTAATTGAACTTAATTTTGTATTAACGTTATTAACGTAAGTTAGTCGATAAACTATAATACTGAAAGACAATTTTGAAAGTAAGTTCAATAATTATATGAGTATAATAATGCGATAAATATTTTGAATCAGTAAAAAACATTAACGAAAAATTCATAATTATATATCCATATAATGATCCAAAATTCATGGAAACAATAGATACAAATAATTATATCCTTGAAATAGTCTTATCTCAATACTGAGATAATTACGATATAATTCTACTATTCACGTATCAAAGCTAGTTAATAAACCAAACTAAATATAGTAGAACAGAACGTAGTTGTTAGTTTTATCGAATTATATTATATTATTAATTGATTAAGACACAAATTAATTAATAAAACGTTAATTTATGCAATTCGTGAACTAATAATTATATGATATATGACAAGAGTGTGACTTTTTTTTTTTAAAAATACTTTATGCTCATATTTTCAATTCAATATGGTATATGAAACAATAATAAACATAAAAATAGATTATAACGTAATATAAAATCGATTATATATTTTGTTTTTTGTAAAATATCGTATAAAAGAAGAATCCGTAGAATCTATATTTCATTTAGCTTTTATTATAAGTGTATAAGTCGAGAAAATAAATCTCTCAGAGAAAGACACGTAGAATAAAATTTAATTAAATGCATTTAATATGCCTTAACTCAATAAATATTTGATATAAATAAGTTTTAATATTTTAAAAATTTGTATTTAACTTGATACGTCTGATTCTTGTATATTTAGATTTATTTCCATTAGTGGACAGTATAATGAAAATTCTTTTATATTATATGAATTAATGACAATTATTATTTGAATAATTATTAAATTATTATATTACCAATTGAAATAATTCAATGAATAGTTTAATGAATTCAAGAGGTTTTCGTAAAGAAATAGTTACATAAAATTGAAAAGGAAATAAAAAATTTCATGTTCGGATACAGGTATATTCTTATTAATTAAGTAACCTAATTAAAATTATGCTTAATAAACAAATAAAATAAATATGCATGTATTTCACAAATTAATAATTGAGTTGCATATAAAACTTTTAATAATATATTAAGGTACATTGTTAAAAACTAAAAAGGTTATAATAAAAATATTCGAAATTGACATCGCTGTCAGAATCTTCTTACTGAGAAAACACGTTTACAAGAATGAAATTTATAAGTTTATCGTATTATTTTTTATTTGTTATAAATATATTAAATTGTGATGAAATACTTGACACATAATGTTCATATTTATTACTTTTGTGATATATACATAGTATTTATATTTTATTGGATTTCGAACTGTAATCCGTGAGGCTTCAAGTATTGAATAGTCTGAAGTACTTGAATGAGTATCATTAAATTAACTGATTTCATTTGATTTATTGTAAAATATGATACTTAATAATAAATTATTATCCGTTATAATTAGATTTATATTACGTTTATTTGTAGATTGGTTTGTTTAAACAGGATAAGCGTAATAATAACATCTCATCTTTGAGTCTAAATCTTTTTTGGTTATTAGCTTCAGATTATATCCGAGCTTCTTCTATGTTTCAAATTTTAATTCTTTTTCCAAGTTTAAATATTAGCTTTTAAAAATTATTTAAATTCTTTTTAATCTTACTATAATTATCGTTAATTGAAAGTTAAGCAAAATTATCAAAAATTCCATTTGGATTCTCGGCCTCCTTCGGTTCTCGCGTCATTATCTGATGATCTTGCTACTTCTAGTTTGGTTTGAGTTTTCTACTCTCAATGTGATCTTAATTATAGAGTAGTCGTACTTACATTCTACTGCATTCTGTTATGTGTCATTTTCGCTCTTTATATGTGAGGCCTACTATAGATATTAAAAGATACTAAAAGTTTATTATTTTAAAAAAATTTTAATTTAAAAAATTTAATTGCAAACAAATTTTGCACAAGTAAAATTTAGAAATAATGAAATTAGAATTAAATTTTTTTTCTTTGAAAAATTTTTCATGAATATAGTTTAAAAAATAATAATTATAACTTATCGAAATAAATTTTATTATATAGAAGATTTAAGCTTTTTATAATAGGTTTTAATCGTTCTTTAGTGGAAGAACAGAATATTATAATCTATACGTATCGGTGTCAACAAAACTTTTGTCATAATTTTGAAAACTTAAAACATAGAAATTCACAGATTATACAATTTTGAGACTATATACTAATGTATAATAATTTGAAACTGAATTTGAATCTCTTAATAATTTATGAAGAAAATTTAAGTTTCTTTATTGGATATGTTCTTGCTACTAGGTATAAAAAAATGAAGAGTAGAACTGGTATGTTAGATAAGTTATATCATTAGCAAATCAATTAATTATCTAAGACCGTGCTATTTACAAATTGCTGAAACTAATGAAGATTTAAGCAATGCTTGGAACTAATAGGGGTATTCTTGCAAATGAAGTTTCAATTGAATTCGTGTGAATAAACTGTAGAAGCAACTATTTATGTTTCGATACATCAATAGTACTCTTATTGATAAACAAAAATTAAATAAAAATTATTGCATTATAAGTAGCATATTTTCTATATGATGCAGGTTCTCTATAAATTTATATTCTGAATTTTTTAAAATAACATAGGAATTAATAAAAAAACTGTTTATTTTTAATTTTTTAATTTTTTTCAATCCTAATATTAAATTTAGAAGTTTTATTAATGTTAAATTTTTAAATGTTTCAATGTTCTCTTAAATTTATGAAATACGTAATTTAAATTTAAATTTAGAATCGTAAAATAGATAATTCTTAAAATAATCAATTTATTTAATCGAGTATTTTATTTTTCAAATTTGTTCACTTGTACAAGTTTTAAATGTTATTAACTCATCAAAATCAGATTTGTTTAATTCTTTTTATTCAATTATACTTTTTTTAATTTTATACTTTTCTGGCTCACTAATAAAATCGAAATATTTATCGAAAAAATAAATTTTCTAAATTGGATTAATAATAATTATTCATATTTTGTAAAAAAATATAAGTATATATGCTTTGAAAATTATTAGTTTTTAATGTTTTGTTTACATTTTAAATTATTTATTGCTTTTGGAGTTAGTGGAATTTAATATTGGCTGACAGTTCAATAATTTATTTTATAAATGTTCGTAAGTATAAACGATTAGTAAAAAATTGCAAAAGATTATGCAACAAGATAACGTAAGTAAGAAGACGGACGGGAACTGGAAGAAAAAGTTTTTGGAAATAAACTATTATCAAAGACCTTTAATGATATTAAAATTTATTTACAACATAAAAATTTTTTCTATTCAGATTATTATGTTTAAATTTAATGTTTGACGGCCTATTTTTACAAAACTCGGCAAATTTCACGAACGAATATATGCCTTTGTACAAGTTTTGATATGACTATTTGAGTGCGCGCGCATGCTTCAACATTTATGCGATAAGCCCGTATATTATGTCCTCCTAACCCAGTTAAAGATGGTTAGGAACTACTCGGCTACATTCAAACCATAAATAATTTCTGTCACACGAAGTTAAACATCATTGAATTAGGTTGCTCTTAGATCTTCATTTCTAATATTTGCTCTACAAGAGAAGAAGATTTCATTATTAAAATTATCGTAATAGTTTAGGTAGATTCTAATTAATCTAAGAATTAAAATTTTTTAATCACATTTTATATAATTCATTGTAAAAGAAAATTTGGAACTTTTAAAAGTTATTTGGTATGGTTTTTTACTGAACTGTATTTTTCTAAATGATAAATTATAAAACGCTTTAATTCTTAACTAATTATAATTATATTTGAAATTAATATAATAAGATTTTAGTTTTAATTCATTCAAAGTTCAATCAAAAAATTTCACAATTTGTTTCTTAATGTATACAAAAAAATATATATAATTTGTGTGTGTGTGTGTGTGTGTGGAGCGCGCGCAAGCATATTTGTAGTCTATCTAATGAATTTCAATATAACATAATATAATATACAATTTCGATAAGATGTTAAAATATTAACAGATTTTCTTATATATTGAAAATATATATTAAAAAATTTGTTAAAAATTTTGTAAATATTAAAAAACGTTGTATTTCCACAATGTTATATGTAAAATAAAAAATACGAAAAATAAAAGTTTTTATTAAAAATTCAATATTTTGAATTTCAAACCTCAGTATTAATTTTTTTTATTCATATAATATTTTAAAATATAATACATAAATTATTCAAATACTATTACTAAAAATAAAAAATACAGAAAAAGATTTTTTAAAAAAGTCTAGTAACTATTCTGTGTAAAATGAATATTTATACATATACTTATGTATGTGTATATTTATATGAATTAAACATTTTTAATTCAATATAATTGCGTATCTTATGTATTATACCCGTATTAAAAAACTAAAACGAAATATCTTACATCGATGTTATTTAATGATAATTATTTTATCATCATTAATTTTGAAATAAAATTTTGAAAATTTTTACTAATTTTCATTAATAAACAATATAGATTCGTAAATTAAACAGATTTAAAATAATATTTTTTGCTGATTATTTCAATTAATAAATAATAATAAATATATATGGATTTTCTTACATATCTAAATATATCAATAATTAGATTATTCAAAATTAAATATATAAATAAGTATTTACTGTACTAAGATAAGTTTATTAAAAGACACGAAACGTTAATATTTTTTAATTATAAAAATAAAAATATTAATAAAGTAATAAAGAGTAAAATTATAATTGTATAGTCAATAAATTTAAAAAAATATAATATTTTGCATGATTGAAATTTTTTATTTGAATTTTAAATAGAATTAGTCACTAATAATTCAATATTTGATTAAAAAATAACAGCCCCTTTTGGCGTATTGCAACATTTAATATCTTTAATAAAATCATAATTAAAATTATTTAAATAATTTTGAGGTGAACATTGCATCACTAGCCGACGTAAAAGCTTAAAAGACATTAATATATATGTTTCTTTAATCCCTAAAAGGGCTGAATAAGTTTCAGCAAAAATAATTGTTGTTATTTAGTTATAACAAGATAATGCTGAAGTATAGTTAAAAGCTGTAATTTATACTTTATTTGTTAATTCATATTGAATCTGATGTTTACATTACCATTTTTTCATCGTCTCTTATATATGCTTCTTTTTGTCGAAATTTCCATTACCAAAATTTAAACGTTACAGTTTATTTTTAATACTTTTCATTTTAAATCTCGTTCTTTTGTCTCAAGATACCTTTGATAAAAAGGGTCCACTAAATTACTATCCATGAACTTCGGTGTGCACAGCTTTTGTTTATTAAAATTAATTGTCCAATTATTATTAAATACAATATAAGTAAGTTTATGTAGAAATATGTATATATGTACGAAGAATAAAAGCAAAATATTTAATATTTTCCAGTGATACTATCTCATATAGATTTACAAATTTACCACATCAAAAATAATAGTACTTAGTTATTTCCAACATATTTGTAACAAGTATAATTTTTAACAATTTTTAATAAAATTAAAATAAAGTAAAGTTACATTTCCTAAAAATAATTAAAATAGCGCCAAGCTTAAAATTTTGTAGAAAGTGATATTATTCTTTTAATTCTTCAATTAAATAATGGAAAAAATAAAAGATTCATAATTATTTTTATTTTAGATTTTATACTGTTATAGATTTATTTATGAAAAATAACAATATAAATTATAATATATTTTTATATATAAATAATTTTTAGTAATTATTTTATCTAAAATTATTTTGGTGTTTCAAAAAAAAAAAGAAAATTAAACAAAGAAGATGTCAAAATTCTGATTGTAACTATTTGTAGTAATACACGAAAAACTTATTTCTCAATTAACTTAAATAGTCTCGTCATCATTTGCTATTGATATTCAATATAATTCAGATCTAGTAAAGATACATAAAATAAAGAGTCATATACAAGCATGGTTAACAAAAGGTATAGCAATTAATTACTTAAGGAGACGGGAAATTTATCATATATCTTATCAGCAATAAAATTTAATTAGGTATTAATGCACATAATATGTAATATCTATGTAATTTTAAGTTGTAATTAAATGTACCGTAATGAAATAAAAAAAATATTTTAATTGAGTAGTTATAATTTTATATTTATATATTTATATTATTCATATTAATATAGTTTTACTTTCATATTTTAATAAAATAATATAATAATACTTCAATAAAAATATTCAACTAAAAACGGACCAAATTATTTTATGTTACCAGATTAATTATTTCGTTGTTTTATAATGTAAAATAATTAATTTTCTTCTTTACAGAAAATGGTTTATTTAAAATTTTACCACAGAAAACATCTATATATGTAACATAAAAAAAAATAGTAAAATAAAATTCTTAAAGAAGAAGTTATAAAATTTCGAATTGCTAACAAGAAAATGAGTTATTCTAGGTAATTCTAGATCCGAACAACTGTATATTGTTCAAATGGAAGTAAATATTGTTACAGGGAAGATATTTATATAAGCTAAAGTATTGTAGATCTTTATTTTTCAATTGGTTAATCCAATTAAGAGTATTTGTTAAACTATTATCATATTATTTTTTATTTCAAATATATAACTTTATATAACCTTCAAATTACTTTTTGGATAATTGAACAGGAAATGAGCATATTACTACAAAATTTAGAAGTAAATGGATGAGAATTATTTTATTATAAGATATAGTAGATTATTAGCATATTTTAATTATCGTGCACAGAAATCATAGCTTTTTTCGTCAATACTCTAATATATTTGGAATAGTTAATCAGAAATCTATAAAATTATAATTGGTGGCTTAGTATATATATATATATATATATATATATATATAATAATTAAACAAATAAATCAGAAAATATATACATAAATTACAGATATATGTGTGCATAAGCCTTCATAATTTCTATTAAGATATGCACTTAATCAATAATAGCAAAGCATAATTAGAAAGACGATATAAAATTAAATACATTATAAATAAAAATTTATTGATAAGAGTTTAAGAACTATGCTGACAAATTTTTTAATAATTTTCTTATAATATTTAGTATATTATAAGTATATATATACAGTAATGTTTAATTAATTAAAATACTAAATAATTAACTTATTTATATATAATTATTCTTGTTAAGAAACTTTCTCTGTATATTTGAAAGAACAAGAAAAACTTCTCTACATTCTTATAAAAATTTATAAATATATATATTTGAAATTTTATTATTTATAATAAATATTTTTAATATATTAGATATATTCTTTTAATTGGACAATTGATAATTATTATTCTTTTTGCATTGTTTCAGAACCTAGTATTGAAAAGAAGAGCAAAAATTTTTAATGCTGCTCCATTTGGCCGACACAGCGATCACTATGACTTTACAATAGGTATAGAAAATTAATTTATTTAAAATAAATAGATCGCTAATATATAAGTGTATGTGTATTATTTTTATTTATTTTTAAAATTTTGAAATTTTAAACTTTTTTCTAAAACATGTTTCCTAATTGAAATTTTTTACATAATTTTTATGTAATTGTAAATTCAATTAAACAATTGTCACATCCGTGGATTAGATTAGTAAATTGGAAATTATGTTACAATATCACTTAATGTAAGGTTTCGTGGTCATATTTATTATTTCACTGAAGAGACGCTGTGGTAAACTTTACTTCGTGTGAAGGAAAACTTGTCTATCCTTCAAAGTAAACTTGATAAAAATCGAGATGACTATATTCTTAATCTATTTAAGAATAACAAATACAGAAAAACGAATTATTCGTGGTTTTTACATAAAAATACGATAAATCATCGAAGAATACTGTCTGAAAGTTATAATCAGTGGTTTTGTACAACACTTTTCTGATTATTATGGGAACACGGGAAAGATAATGTTGTAATATTCTATGAAAAATGATATAATATAATGTAGAGAGAAAGATATTAGTAGTACTTAGAAGATATTTGACGTATTCGGTTATTGGTCTCTATAATACCACTCACCCTGCAAATTTACACGGAAGTTCATAAAAGTGATGCAGTGCGTGTAGGGATTCAGAAGAATCTACGTAATTCAAAAGTTGAAATTCAGTCGCAGTATCATAACTTTCAAATCTTAGTTATTGTACGCATCAAAATATAAAAGCAAAGTTTTGCTTATATGGTTCAATGAGAACCCACACACATTACTATTCTATTTATCTTTCTAATGTTCTAGTTCTTATATATATATCTTGAAAAGTTTTCAGAAATATTTAGTACAAAATATTTGAGTAATGAAATAATGGTTATTATTCATTTTGGATAAAATATTTTTATATTGGATTTTTTTCTTATTTATTGTAATACGATTTTTGTATCGCGAGAATTAAATTTAATATGTTGCTCATTTCATCAATAGGTCTATTTTTTATTGCTGTACATCGTTTATTTTTATTATAATCATCTATAAGTCTATTATCTTTTACAAATTTTGATAGACGAAATAAGATGAAAAAGAAATATAATAAAGAAATTTGTAAAAACTTTAGTACTCTAGAACTAAACTAAGATTATGCAATTGCGATTTTAATTCCTTTTACCGAAGTTAAAGACACTGTATTTTGAATGCAATCTCATTATTTTCTTGAATACTAGAGGTGGATAATAAAAAATTTTTTCTGTATTAAAGATAATTTACATTCGGAAATCTAAACATTCCGTTTAAAATACCGAACTGTGAAAAAATCATTTTATTTTACAACTTATTTTTACAGATTATTTTATTACGCATTAAATATATTTTTCTACACTCGTATAAGAAATTAATATTAAAAAATAATTATTAAAAATTAATTTTTAACACGATGAATTTATAAAACATTACAATTAAAATATGTAGAACTTTATAAACTTTCTATAACAAATTAGTTTATTATTATGTTATTATTTTCATAAAAATTTATAAAACAATAAAATATACTCATTTATCAAATCAAGTTATAATTCTAGCATTTCACCATTTAATGTATTATATAATTAATATTTTAATACGTTTATCGATAATATTTAATGAAACACTTAAAAAATTATCAATTTTTTTTCTTCAACGACTCAAACATCGAGACATTGTTGTATTCTTTTGTTATTGTATATTAGTATATATTAGTATATATAGTAAGAAAATATATATTAGTATATATTTTCTTAAAAAAAATAAAAATTTATTTTCGAACAATTGAATGTTTTAAATAATTGACTCTGTATTAAAACTAATATTACTTTGTTCCCATGCTCATAATGCTCTCCAAAGCTGTGAAAATCCATTCTTTATAGAAATGACGCTTATGCTTTTGTATATCACTAAAATTCTAGATGGCAGAGACTTTTTTCGCGTGTATATATTTATTCTATCAAACTTTCTAATTTTTCTATCAATATTTATTCTTTACACAGATTTATATTGAAATTAAATATAATTTAATTTATATAATGTAACATAGTTATTTATGGAGAATGTGTATTTGAATTTTTGTAGATACAAATTTTATTTACATATAAGATAATAAATATGTTAACTAAAATTTTTTAAAGCAACTCAATTATATTTTTTTAAAGAAATAACTCAAATTTTGACCTGTACATTATATGTAAAAATACCGTGGATGATAACATCACCTGAAATGATTATTTATTAGTAACTCATTGCTTATGAGTTTTATTAATTGCTATATATCTTATTTAAATATATTTTTTATAATACCCTTTTGAAAAGTAATAAAAAAAAATTAAATTAATCAATGATTTCAGTTAATTTTTGATAATTGCATTCTTTTTATATAAATATAAAAATATATGAATTAAAAACCTTATAAAATTGTTAATATACATTTGATAGAATATATTAACAATTATATTTTATTCAAGTATACTATAAGTTGTATTATATTTATCATTATTAATTATATTTATACGCATTATCTTTAAGATGTTTCAATTTACTCAATTTTCTAAAATGTTTAAAAAATTAATTTTTCATTATTTTATATATGAATTAAATTTCATATAATAATTAAAATTTACATTATTATTATGAACGATACGCAAGAGAAAATTCAAACTAAATATAATAATATGGTTAAAGCTTGAATTAAATAAAAATAGTACTATATATTATTTTATAGCTTATGATTTTTAAAATGTTTGACAGATTTGAGTAAGCCTCCTTGTGAAGCTAGTAGTTTACCAGTTCTGACGCGCGACAGAATTGATGGGGAGTATGCTGAATCAGGGACAAGGTAAGAAAATATTGCAGTATAATAATAAAGAATTTGATTGATTAGTATGGAAGTATTAATTGTTAAGTTTTCAAGTTGTTAACGAGTATATAATTATTGGTATTCATTATTTCTACAAATCAGATTTAATCACCAGACAAACGCTATTTAATTAATAAAAAATATCTTCATTTGTTATAAATTTCTTTTACATGCAGTTTTTAAGAAGATATATTTTTTCGCATTTTCTAATATTTGACTTCTCAATTTAGTAACTAGCGTTAACAATAGAAAACTTATTATAACTTATTATACTTTATAGTGTTAACATATTACTTATTCGATTAATAACATAAGTATTGAGATGAGTAGACCAAGATATCGGATGACGATTGACTTCTAAAAGACCAACCAACTTCTGAGATAAAGCAGCTCCGTGAGGAAGTTTGTCCCTTCGCTTATCTCGAGAAAGGCAATTTATGTAGCACTGAAAAAGGATCGAAGGGGAGAAATAATAATAAACAGACCGAATTAAAATTTTTATGGCGCTGGAGGCGATGTAAATAGAGGTAGAAAGGCAAAAAGATAGAGAGAGAGAGAGAGAGAGAGAGAGAGAGAGAGAGAGAGAGCGCGGCTTGCTCGACAACGATTCGGAACTAACGGCTGTAACGGCAGTAGGTCTGGCTGGTTTGAATTGACGGTTTCTATTTATTATCTCAACTGCTGACTTATCGATAAGACTGGATTTTCTTATGGCTGCTATTTGAAACGACGTTAGAGAGTCCAAATACTACCTAAATAGCTTGTAATTTTTTCTTTTTCCAAATACTATTTTTTCTTTCAGACCTGTTATGTTCATTTTTATCATACTATATTAATTTCGAATAATTAAAAATAACTGAAAGTAACAGACTGAAACGTGAAGCTAACATCGAAACAGAAAGTATTTCCAGTTTATACTAGTGTAATCTTACAACTATATATTTATTACTTAATTATACATAAAGTTATTATTTAATTTATTTTACTTTCTTCTTTCAATAAACTAATAATGAAATGTTTTTAAGTAATATAATATAATTTTTAAGATAATTATATTGAGTTCCCTACACTCTAGATCCAAGATAATTAATCATTACAATATAATTATATATGTTGGAGTTGTAAAAGTTTATAAATAAATAAATTTTTTTAATATTATGTTGCAGAAATATATATATATATATATAATAATTATTAATAATAATAAAATAATTAAAATCGTTAAAAACAGATATTTGTAACTATGTATTAAGAGAATTAAAATTAATTTATTTTATTGAGCTTATGTCTTAAAATTATTTTAGTATAAATATGAAATATATATTCTTCTTATATAAACTATTATCTATGCCAAATAATATAATTAAAAAAGATTGAAGAAATTATTAAATTTATATTTCAAAAAATTTAGTATTATCATTATAATATTTTCCATAAAACACTTTTAAAATATAAAGTTTGATCTATAATCTACGATACAAATAAAATCTACGAGACAAGAAGAATTTTTTTAATTTATCGTTTTAACACCAGCACATGTAACATCCGTAAATCGGCTGAAAAGGATCGGTTGAACTTCATGAGGAGGCAATTTAACACAATGAAGTACAGATGTCGACGTATAGTCCTACTCATTTATTATAGTACGAAAATTATTCATTTTCCGAGATATCATTTTAAAAAAACTGCTGAGATGTATAAGCCAACTACTGAAAAATTTTTTTAATACACACTTAGAACACATCAAATTTATAATGGAAACGAAAAAATAGCCCTATGTTTCAAATGTATAAGATACCAAACTTAAACAGATTCAAGTATCAATATTATTGATTTTACTTAAATAATTAAAAAAATTTATTTTTACAGTTGAAATTAACGGCTCTTTAAATTTTCTCGAGCGCTGATAATTTTTTTTACAACATCTTGAAATCCGAAAATCTAGAAATACTATTTAATAATATATGTACAACGGAAACTTTTGAAAAACAAATCCATGTTGGGCCAATAATTAAAATTTCAACTTATTATTACTAACTAATGCAATAGTAAATCAGTTTAAAAATCAAAACTGGTAAGATAAATAGACAAATAATAAGTCTTTAAATTTGAACGAGCAAATAAGCATGATATGATATTTATCCATTTAAATAAAAGAATCTAATATAATCGTATTATATATGACATATCATAAACATAATTATTATTATTAATAGTAGATGATACTATTTAGGTAAAAATAAAAAATACTTTCAGAATACCATTAGAGACTTATAATCATCTTTCTTATAAATCTGACAAAATAATGTAAAAGACTAAAACAGCAACTACAATAATAGAATGAGAGAAAAAGAAAGTGACAGATAATTATGCAGAAAACCAATTACTAGCAAATATGCTATATTTTATTCTGAAGATAAAATATATATAAAGATTGTTGATTAAATTTTATTAAAATCATGAAATGAAAATTACATTTATTCTTTAATCTGAAATTTCATTCCTCAGTATATTTTATAGAGTTAGATTTAATTTTTTAATTTTTTACTTAGATAAATAAATTATATAATAATATACGGACGCTTTTTAAAAATTATGATAGTGGAATAAAATTGGATTTCTCGAAGCTGGTATTGTGTTTCAGGCCTTTCAATCGATAATTAAATAAGGCTATACTTTTAAAATTTCTATTGTGATGATTAAGTAGCACATGTATACACATGTTTTTCTACTTTAAATCTAATACATATTGATAGTTTCATTTTTGTCTCTATGTATATTTTAATTATTTATACTATTAACAGTTATATTATCTCCTATTATTAATATGTACTAATTCAGAATAATATTCCATGTATTCAAAACTATAGCTGATTAGTAATTGCTTGTTAATTATTCATTATCATATGAGTACCGATAGTTGAATGAAGCAACGTGGAAATTACTTTTTATGTATATTCTATCATTAATAAAATTTTGTACTTGAGTGTACATAAAATTGAAACAAGAATTTCATGTGGGCTTGATTTTTCAAAATTCATTAATTAGGTGTCTAAATATATTAAACTTAATAAATATAATCAGGTATGTATTTGAATTTACGAACAGTATAAAATTTTTGATAATTTTAATCATGAACACAAGTTATGTACAAGGACTAGGTTGAAAAGTCTCGATTCTTTTTCCTTTTAAATAGAGTTTTTTAAAATACGTTATTTTTATGGTTGAATCCAGATATCTACTTTAAAGCCTAGTTTTTCAACATATTTATTATTATTATTATTATTATTATTATTATTATTATTATTATTTGCTCTTATTTCCTCGTATATCATTGATTCGATGGAAATTTGTTGGTTGTATAGTAGTACTAACTAGCAATGGAACTACTAATGGCATATATTTTGAGAATCAACTGGAAGGGATGATTTTTTCATGAACAAATAATAATTTTATTAATTGTGATTATCAATATAATAAATAACAGCTTAATAATTTTTGAATTATATATCAAAATTATATTTTCTGTCACATACTATAATTTATGAAATCAAATTATTTAATCATATAAAATAAAAATTTAATTAATTTTGCTATGTTTATAATATAAAAATATGCAATTAAAGTATAAAATTATAAGTAATAAAAATCAAATAATTTTGTTTATCATAGATATTCGCTAATAATTGAGTTGATTAAGCAACAATAAATAGCTAAAGTGAGCAATCAATATTTGATATTTTAATTAGTTGTGGTTATATTTTGAATTTATGATGCCGACATTCGTCACAAAAGGCATTTGAATTGTCGATTCAGTTCAGATAACATCCTCATACCTCGTATCAATGCATTCTATTATAGAGGGAATGGTTGACATATACGTTAATATACAAGGATATTATGGAAACAATTATAAATAATTTTAAAAGGTACTTATTTGGTCACTTATAGAATTAATAATTATTCTTATTTTTTAAACTTAAAATTTCACGATATTTATGTAGAAATATAAATAAAATTTTGAAAAATATTTTTTCCTTATTTTTTATGTAGTGAATTAAGTAAAAATTAATAAATATAAAAAACAACGGTTATTATATTATATTTTTTAAGTTTATTCTTTAATAATCTCTTCATTGTTTAAAATAAAATTAGTCTGTAATTTAAATATTATTTATTCATTGATAAATTAAAATAAATAAATTAGTTAAATTTTATACTTTTATTATTCAAAGTCTTAATTATTTATTTAACCTTAAGTTTATTCACTTAAATAATAATTAAATATATTTTTATTTATTACGCATTGCAATACGTATAATATTTATATTAGTATTTACAAATAAGAAATATAGTATTATTTAATTTACGCGCAATTAATCTGGTGTGTTGCAAGTGATAATGTAATCATAAAATCAAGTTTCTTTACAAGATATTGAAAATATTCTAATTAACTAATAAGAAAAGAGTATTTTAATTTATTAATGTTGGGTATGTATTAATTTATTTAATTTTACGTAAAAAATTAGAATTTGTGATAGATTTTACGTTTAGATAAATATATTTTATTTAAAGAAATAATTGTTATTTTCGTAACTGATAATTAATTGAAATTAAATAAAGTATTCTATATAAACCCATTCAAATTCTATTTAAATGTTCTTATTAGTATTATTCTTATATAATTTGAAAATGGTTTAGAACAAATACAAACAAATCGAAAAATATAAAATAAAATAAAATAAAAGGTTAAACTGTTAAAAATTCAAAGTTAAAGAAAAATTAGAGAATAGAAAGTGTACTGAAAAATGGTAAAAACAAAGGTTTTAATAAATGTTTAAAATATAATGAAAGATACAAGATTAATTAATATTCTTTTTTAATTTTTGGAAAAATCAAATTAACTGTACATTACATGCTTAACGTGTCGCGGTCGTCGGCAATTAACCGGCACATGGAAATTTAAACAATATTCTTTGAACTCACGTGCGCGTACACAATTTGTAACGGTTTTATCAAGTTACATAAAACAGCCGTTTAATGCTCTTGTATAAATTCACGCAGACATGACTAAAAAGCTGTAGAAGAACAATAAAACTCGCCGACGTGCATATACCGTCTGCATATAGTAGCAAAGTGCCTTTGAGGGCGTAGGACTTCATCCCGGGATCAGAAACAACAGCCTCACGCCACTCCGCGATATCGTGCCACTACGTCGAATCATAAAACCAGCGTCTATTTGTTTGCACCTATCCATCAACTTCTTGACAGCGGCTTCAGAAGGAGCCAACCATGTCATGCTAATGATAGCTAGTAAAATATATAATCGAGGAATAATTGAATTTTTAATATGCTCACAATAATGACAATCTGATATATATATAGCGTTATTATTATTATTATTATTATTATTATCATTATTATTATTATTATTATTATTATTATTATTATTATTATTATTATTATTATTATTATTATTATTAACTCTACTTACATTATTATATTTATAAATCCATTATCATATACTTATTTACCATTATAATTTACTTCATTATATTATACAATTATTGATTGTACACCTTTTTTTCTTTTCCTTTATTACACATTATATTTATTTTATTATTAATTTTAGTAATACATTTTACTTATAATTGTACTCTGGCTATTTAGGTTTACTTTAATATATACATTAAATCTTTACGATTATTTTTACAGACTATTTAAAAACTATTGTCTTATATTATGTATCAATTAAGTCCTTTTTCACTATATTTTATTATTTCTCCGCGTTTTCTTCAACATTATTCTCATCCACTGAATTTTGTAAAGTTTAATAATATCATTCTTGTTGTCTTTTAAACATATTTCCCAATTTCATTCGTGTATATTTAATACATTGCATTCTTCCATAATATGCTTTAATGTTTCCTCTTTTTCTCCACACATTGTACAACTTTTGATTAAATTTTTTATCCATACTTTATTGCGTTAATCTCATTACCCATCCTGTATCTGAACAATATTTTTAATTCTTCTTATCTTTTTCTCCTTTTTTATTATCTAATAAAAAAAAATTTATAATCTCCTATTTATTCTCAATATTCTCTAATATTATATATATATTTTTTTTTTGTATATTTCGTTACCATTATATGGCTTATCCAGAGTTGTCTTTTATGCCTAATTTTTATCATCATTCCCTTTTTTCATCATTCTCCATAACACCTCTGTAAGTTCCATTTTTTCTCGTCACATTGGCCCCGAACCACCTATACTATACAAAAATTTCATTCTGACTGTTGCCTATTTTTTATATTTATATATTTTTATTTTGTTATTTTCTAATAATCTACCTTCCTTTATCCTAAATTTGACACATTCCTTCAATGTGATGTGTCCTCTTCTCCACTTAGGATTTTGTTTTCATAATTGATGGATCTCTTTACGCTTTGGCTTCTATTTTGTGTCTCTATCTCTTATATATATATACACATACTGTTTACATGTAGTTGTACTTTTTAAAAGACATTACATAAATTATATGAATTATTGATTTTATTATAAAACATTATAAATATTATTTATGAAAAAATTACTTTATATCAAAGTTATTTATGTAAAGTTAACCCTTTATTATATGAAATAATATATTTTGATTATGAAAATGAAAAAAATTTTTATTAAAAATTTTGTTGTTGCTTAATAATAGCTCGTACGTTGGTGAGTTATTAATTATAAAAAAAAGTTAGATACAAAAAAAAATTTCATAATGAAAATTATATTAGTTTAGATATTATTAATAATATAATATTAGTTTAGATATTTCTAAAAAGAAGTTTTTCCTATAGTTGTTAATGAATTAATTTGTGAAATTTATAAAAATTTTCACGTCGATACTTTACTTTTGAAGACAAAAATGAAATAATAATAAATACGTTTTATATCGATAATTTAATAAACTCAAGTGAACGAGTCATTTATTTTTTTTTATAATCAACGCTCGCTTCCTTTTCAACATAAAGTATGATTACAACTTAATTTTAAGGAGGAGGCTTGAGAAAAGTTATCGGGATATTTCATTGACAAAACTTTAAATAGTCTCAAGAGTACACATATAAATTTTTTATTTTGTTGTGTCTCATCTTTATTCAATTCTGTATGTATTTTGTTAGTAAATGATCTCTATCATTTTATGCATTTTTAATTAAAACTATGTTTCTGTAGGATATTTATCTATAGTTAACGAGTTTAAATAATACAAGTTTTTATATTTATATTTATAAGATCGTATTAAAAATAAAGTTAACTTAAAATTTAATGTATCAAATATTTTATTAATCAATACTATTATATACGATACTACACACACGTATATAGACAATATATACAACATTATTATATTATATAAAAAAAATTATAATAAAGAATAAGGTTTGTGTATAAATTGAATTGTTACATAATTTTATTTAAAATACATTATTTTATAAAATAATATAATATTAATTTGATATTTACTTATGTTTAAATGATTTGATAATACTCTATGAAAAAATTTTATGTTGAAATCCATAATAAAATACCCTATCTAGGTAAAGGCTTTATTTTATTGTTTGAAGTATTTGATTCTATCTCCCAAAGGCTCAACAAATCTTCACATCTTCGCAATAGAGAATATTACATCAGCAAAATAAATCACAGAAGACCTGATTCTTTACTGGAAAATGACAAATTCCGACTAAAAAAGATTTATATAAGGATGTGACTTATATTTGATATTAATAAATACATTTTAAATAGTTTTTAGAATATATACTTGTTTATTATATGTAATAACTATATATATATATATTAGTTTGTCATTATTATGAACATATTGAAAATTAAATTATTCCTCAATTATAAATTTTACTAGCTATCATTTGTATATAATGTGCAGTTAATTTGATTTTTCCAAAAATTAAAAAAAGAATATTAATTAACATTGTATCTTTTATTACTTTTTAATAAAAATTTGTTAAAACTTTTTTTCATACTATTCTTCAGTACACTTACTTTTACTTATTCAGTTTTTCATTACCTTTCAATTATTAACAGTTTATTTTATTTTATTTTACATTTTTCGGTTTGTTTGAATTAATATCTGATACATATATCTATCTGTTTTCTTAACATTTTTACTTTTTTCCTCTCCATTGCAAATATCTCATTTAAGAAAACTTTTTTTATCCCACAATTTTTTCAATTCATAATTTTAATGATTAATAATTTTGTATTAATTTTCAAGTTATTCATTTGTGTTACTATTTTATTTTATATATCTATTTTTTATTATATCTTCCTAAATCAATTTTTCATTGAAGATTGAAAAAAATATTTAGATTGTACTATGTCTTCTTTTATCATTCTTACATTTCTACATATTCTTTAAACTAATTACTTCTACTTTATTGATTGAATTGTGTTATTTTATTCTTTTATTTCTTTAATAAAATTATTAGTTCTATTTTCCTCTGTTTGTAACGCTTAGTTATACAAGATAATTGTTGGTATGATTATTATTACTTTTGAATTTTTTATTCTTTTGTTTTACTTCTTAAACTTTTTGTATTATTCGAAGTTTTTTTTATTAGTACAAATGTTTTTCTCATCAATCTTGAGTATTTTTCTTTTATTATAAATTTTGTTAAATTTCTCTTGATTCTTATTACGATTTTGTATTTTCAAGATATTGATTATTTTATTGCTAATTTTTCATCTTTTTTTATGATATATTTTCTAATTTATAATTTATCATATTATACTATTCTGTTTTATTTAAAACTTTCAAAAATTATTTAAATATTTCAAAGCAAAATTTCTGAGTAAAGGAAAATAAACAATTTATTTTATATTGTTACTCGTTATGTAAACATTTAAGAAATAATAATTTATTATTTATTATCAAACAAATAAAAGCAACCCGTAAATAAATATAATTAAATTAATTTATAATTAAAATACGGCTCATCATTCCATATAACTAATGTGTTTAAAGAAAATTTAATAGCGTAGACAAATGAAAATATTATATAATATTAATAATAATAATAATAATAATAATAAAATTTTATATAAAATTTATTTATACTTAGGGCATACGTTCTAAAGAAACTTTAAACCAATAAATAAACTAATAAGAATCAAGCTTTTGTCTAAGTTCTCGTATTTAACTACTTTTGAAATGGAAATACTGGAATATCCTCAAATTAAAATACTTAATACTTCTGTTTTAATTGGATCGCTTGCAGAAAATAGTTAAAATTACATCTACCATAAAATTATGTCATTCATTTATCAGACTCGAAACTCTACAAATTAATTTGTAGTCATTTTTTTAGGTGCAAAATTTTATTTGTACCTGATAATATAAAGAAGTTATCTGCATATATCTATCGTTATTACGTAGAAAAATAATTCATTAAAATAATAATTAAATTTCAAAATTAGTTTTTTGAAGTTATATTATGACATAAATTAGAATTAAACCAAATTTTTCGGTTGAATCATTATCCAAAAAATAAATAAAGAAGTACATAATTTAATGAAAAGTTTAATAGACGAATAATGCATATATTAACTTAATTAGTATTTTTACATATTCCTAAATAATTTTAAAATATTTGAAATATTTATTTATATATATATTCAATTATATGTTTAAAAATATTTATATTAAGTTAAAATTTATCTCTTATATTTTCCAATATTCATGATTATTATATATATTTTTCAGCTTTCAAGGTACTTTAATATTATATTTCATCTTAGCATACTGTTCTGCATTTTATAAATATTCATAACAAATCATGAATTTATAATTCATTGGGCTCTTAGATCTGAAAGGCCAAATATCGATTAACTACTTCTGTTAGAATTTTGGCGATGAATAAACTTTTATACGTCAAAGACCGGTATGTATGAAAAGTAACTAATAGTTATTAATTTCCATCCAGTCTATTATGTTCCCTGTATACTTTCCCAACAACAATTCACAAATTTTATTACAGAACGTCTGATTTAATTCGAGTCTATTTAATTCGCTTTATTCTATTTTATCTATTTAATTTGTAACTATTGTTTTGTTTGTCAGCAATAGTTATAGCGCAACAATTTTTAATTAAAATTGAATGAATTAAATTAGAACGTAAATATAAAATAGAATATAGAAAATCTATTAGAAAATTTATATTTTTTTTTAATCTTGAGATTTTTTTAATTAATATAAAATAGGATACACGAAAATAGAAAAATATGCGCAAATATATAAAAAATTATTTTAGATATAACTATATAAAAAAATTGTATACCTACAATTGTCTATAATATCTGCAAGATTTTCTAATATTGACTGAATTTAGATGAAAATTTTAATTTTTAAATCTTAATATTAACGGTGGTTTAACAATGTAAGTTTCATATACTCATTTTTGAAAATCTTTATTGTAAGGCAATTTGTCAGTTTATTTTTGAAATTTTATTTAGTGAATTTTTAAACGTGTTTATAATTTCATTAGAATTTGAGTATTCACATATTGAAAAAAAATTAAATATTTTCATAAGAATATTTTTAATATTTTATGTTTTATTTTGTTAACATATTTTATAAATATGAATATCATAAGTTTATCTTTAATTTGTAAATATCAATAGGATAAAATCTAATTTATAAACAATAAAATCAATAAAAGATAAACAAATAAATATTTTTTTACTAAAAACTTTCAAATCCCTTATATTGGTGATTTAATTTTTTTGATTGATATCCCATAATTTAGGGATGTTTGTGAGACTGTAAGAAAGCGACGTTAAAGGCTTAGAAACTCATACTGCATCGGTGTGACTAGCTTTTCCGTAAAAGTGTCAAGGTGATTTGTTGTTCACCGGAGTTACCAGTATTAAATCTTCCATTGTAAAATGTTATTTATTATAGTTCCAATGAGACTGAGTCAAATTGGGTCAAAAAATCAAGCTTTCATACGCTCTCGTTACAAATTTTATCCACCAGCTAAAATAAAAGTATAAAACGCACTATAAATTCTGAAAGTTCCTCTCTTTTCATTGAACATCGGTTAATTGATAGGCTAAATTTTTTATTCATTTAGTCAGAACATCTTTTGAAACAAATTTTATAATTAAGAGTGAAATTAACTTTTTTGAATATTTGATTGCAATATAACATATAAGAAATTATTTGAAATTTAAAATTTATAGAAATTTAAAAAATTTGTAATTCAGGTGAAACTTTTTTACCATAAAGTTTTTTTTTAATAATTAAAAATATTTTATATTTTTTTATTTTTATGAGAATCATTTATTTCTGTAGTCTTATATTATTTTAAAGGCATAAGTATACCAGAAAATTATCATTTTATAATATAATGAGAAATATCGAAAGAAAATCGTATTATCACATGTTTTACTGATTAGTTCGGAAGTTTTTCCAGTCATTAATTATATTTAAATTACATATATACTTATAATAAAGAAATTCTAATATATTTCAATATCGTGCAAGCACAAATTTTACAACATGTAAAGGCTAATTAGTTCCTTAATTTGCTAATTAATATTATGGTTTAATTAATACTTTCTATACATAATATGAAAATTTTAAGAATTTTTATTATAACGTCATTTATGGATTTTATTGTAGTTATGAATTAAAATCAGTCGATATAAATTTAATAATATTCAATATACTAAAGTAAATATTTTATGTAATAAACATATTTTGTATCAATAAATACCAAAACCAATAAAATCTAATAATTTTTATATAATTTTAGATTCAAAACGATATATCTACAAGATAATGATCGACTTAAAATGTTAAGAATTATATGAATGAGAATTATTATAAGAACCATTGCATTGTCTTTGTCTACTGAAATTAATTTAATTAAAAGAGAGTTTTAGAGAAAAAAAATAAATTTATGATAAAATATGAACATCTTTGGTAAGAAGTTTAAAATGATAATTAAATATAAACTATAAAAAATGTGTATATCAATAAATATAAACAATATTTATATAATATTGTATAATTATATAATGTCCATTTAAAAGTAAAACTTGATTCGATTTCATTCTGTTAAAATTCAGCTAAAAGTATATTAATGCTTATTCAACTTTGAAAAATCAAATTTATGTTGAATATAATAAATTGAGCTTATTTTTAATTTTAAATTCAGAAAAATTAAAATTAATGAAACAGTTACATAATGAATTAATTTTTATTGAATACGAATTATTTATATTTCATTACACTATTGCCCTAAAATTATAGTTCAAATTAGTTATATACGGATATGTAATAACATAATTTAAACATTTGAATATATACTTATTAAAATATTTATTATAAATTTAAAAGTAATGATTGTAGAATGATAACAAAACAAAATTACATAACTCTTTAATTTAAAATTTTTTTTAAATATAGATTTTCCATAGAAATAATTATGATTTTTTTTAAATGTATTTCTTTAACAAAATCTTACTAGTATAGATAAATAAAATTTGGATTTGTTTATTTAATGGCTAGAATTAATACAGTAATTATATTATTTATAATCTATACTAATGAAAAATATATGAAAAAATAAGTAATGGGGCTGATTTTAGTTACGGATAGATGCAAGGTTTTTAAGTAGTTATAAGGGAGAACGTAAAATAATATTGCTGATATACTGAGCGGAAAATATGAAAAAGTGGTATCCGTTTTTCTAAATTTAAAAAATCAGCTTTTTTCTTTAAGAAGGAAAAATATTTTTATGTACTATTCAGAATTCAGAGATAGTATAATTAATAATATGAAAATAGTATAATAACTACAAATCTTTTTTGTGTATTTCTTTTAAATAAATTGTTTGTATGAATATTATTGTAGGAAGAATTTCATTTGGTTTAAAACTTTTCACTTTTCATTTTTTGCTTTACAAGCTTTTTATTTTTATACAACACAGGTTCAAATTTTTTCGGAATATTATTTCAAAATAAATAGTTATTTTTAAATATGCATCTATAACAGAGGTAATAGTTTCTAATTTCTCTTATTCTTTGCCTATGTATCCTTATATGTAGAAATCAAATTTTTTTAATGTGATTGCTAACAGTGTCTACATGCTCACAGAAATTTGTTTAGTCATTCACTTATTTGATCATATTATTCAGTAATATATTTCAATGACTAATAAATAAGTTAATTATTTATATTCTGGTAAATTGTATAAGTAATATTGAACAATTGTCTGATTTGAAGCTTTTATTACTCTATTTTAATTAGTAATGAGTCTATAATAATCAATTATGAATATTAATGAACGATTAAGTCAAAAAGTTGTAATAAATGTAATGTTTAGAATTTTTATGAGAGCACATTAAATGCGAAAATAAATAGTACAGTTATTGATATTTATTAGAGTTGTAAACAAACACTTTTTGATAAACTATTATCTTATTTTACATTAATCATACAAATCATATTGCCGACATATGAAAATAATACATAATATTATATATATATAGTTACGAAATAAAATTTTTCGCTATTAAAAACATAATTTTTTGGCTGAAGCTACTTAGGTATGATTTTGTTGTTTTAAGTTTTTCTACTTATTCTGAACAAAATATTCATAAATCTAATATCATCTTCTCAACTATGAAACTAAAACTTTTTTCGAGCTAAATTCTTCTTGTATTTATATTTTTCATAAAATATTTTGAAAATTATTATTCAAATCCTTAAACTATCTTAGAATCTAATTATTTTAGATCTTCTGATTTAAGTTTTTAAGAGTTTTTACGAAGAATGTTTATTTTCGTATTTTTTATATATTAGCACTATTGCTTTAATTATTTGATTTAAGATCTCTCATTACTTAAATATCGAAGCATTTTTTTACGATTAACAGATCATTTAAGATATTATTTATTACTTACTACCTGTAATCTCGAGGATTACAAGTTTTAGGTAATTATTTTTGAACGTTCAAACTAATAAAATTGTGTTTGATTAATATCATATAATAACAAAATATAGAATAAAAGGTTCAGATAATTAATAACTCTATAAAATCTTAATAATAAATAAATATTGAGTGAATTATATTATATAAATTTATATAATATTTGCATTGTTTATTTACGTAAAAATTTTCTTTATGTAAAAAATTTAAATTCATATAGAATCAAATATAAATCTCTACTAATAATAATTTTGAATATTTGAAAATTTAATAAAGAAATTCGTTATTATCTTTTAAAATTTGTCGTAAAATATTTATTTTAGCAAGTATTTGATTAATACGGAGTGAAAGCTTTTATAGAAATATGAATACACTTACTTGAAATAATATTGTTAATAAAATCTTCATGATATTAACATTATTACAATGCCTAAAGAATAAATTATATAATTAAATAAAATACAATTGATTATTATATTGACTTTTTATTTAACTTATAATTCAACCATAACGTTTCATTGAAATTCTAAATATTCTACTTTTGAAGTAACAAAAAATGAAGTAATTAATTCAAATAAATGTATTATAAAATTATTATATGAAATTTCAAAGTTAAAAATAATGAAATTAATTATTTTATTATAACTATATTATTATTTAATTTAATTATTTGTTTATCTACAAATAGTATTTGATCGAAAATTTATTAATTCATCAAAATTAAATGTTAACAGATGTGTTCTACGTTAATATTAAAACCTTAATTTACAGATTTAAAATATAAAAAACTACTCGAAATCAAACATGAAAAATTAGCATTCGTTTACTTCTTGTAAATCTATTAAAATAAATGACACGTTCTAATACATTATTACGATTATTTGCTTTAACTTATAGGTGGATGGAGCAACAAGTTAAAA
This sequence comes from Platyscapa corneri, assembly GCA_018907185.1. NCBI lineage: Eukaryota > Metazoa > Arthropoda > Insecta > Hymenoptera > Agaonidae > Platyscapa > Platyscapa corneri. The sequence continues at coordinate 76,332 of JACCHW010000119.1, forward strand.
ATGGATGGTCAAACTTAAGAGCTAGTACCCGAAATCTATCTTTCATACGTGGCTTGGATTTTTTTAATGAAAAGCGATATTGTAAACAGACGGTAAGTTTTAATAACATCTTATAAACTATATATTGATATATTTAATTTATATAAGAATAAATTATAATGTACAATACAACAAACACTTAAACACACTTAAACAATTAAATTTAATTATTTAAAAATAAAATGAAAATTATTAGAATAATTGCTTTATGTGAAAGAATTTAAAAAACATTTATACATTTATTATTTTTAATTATTTTAATTAATATTATTGCTAAATTTATTAATTTAAAAAGTATTTAATAAATTTAAAAATGCATCAATTGAAAGTTATTATAGATTTTATTTTAATTTATTCAAAATAAGTAACTCTATACATATTTGGCGCTAAGATATCCACATCTGAATACATACATATAGTATTACATAATATTACAGTTTTATAACTTATGATTAATAAAAAATACTGAAAATAATGAATAAAAGTTCTTGACTTTTATTAATCATCGGGTTACATAAGTTTGAAATATGGATTTTTAACATTATCTTGGATTTTTAACATTTTATAAATTACAAGCGTCAAATTACTTCTATGCATTAAATATATATTAAGATATATAAAAGAAATTATTATCAAATTAAAATTTTATTTTATTTAAAATATGAACACATATCTATATTAACGTATTATTTGTTAATACTGATAAATGTGTAGAACGAATAATGTATTATATTAGTGTTTACTGTTTTTCGTACGGGAATATTTTCTTGATTAATAATGAAATTATTTATCTTAAGCGCATAATTAACATAAAAAGTGAGAAAGCTGTAAAGAACAAGATAAGGGTGAGACTGCATTATGATGAGGATAAAATATAAAATAAGTCTTAAAGAGTAACAAAACAAACGAGAGGTAATATTTTTCTAAATTTAAAATAAGAAAAGACTAAGGTTGCGTTATTTCTTGATATTGTTTTACTATTAATTTATTTTGTAATATATTCAGTTCATACATTTTATACTTTATAGTTCATAAAGTATAAAAATAAGTTTATAAATAAAATTTTTTTCAACGTAACATTAGTTATAAAAATTATAAAAAAAGGTAAAATTTAACTAATTTATTAACTTTTTAATCAAAAAATAAATATTACAATTTATTTGTAGTAAATATTTTTTATCTTGATTCAAATTATTGGAGAAGAATAAAACATTGCAAAATTATACAGCTAGTCAAGAAATTGGAATAAAAAAAAAATTACTCACTTAGTCGAGCTTGTAAAAAATCCAATCTATTATTAATATGTGAATATTCAATTTGACTTATATAAGAAATTAAATGCTAGCATCAGATGCTTTAAAACTATATTTCGTTTTCTTTTGCAAGAACAGTTGAAGAAATATAAAATTAAAAAGTAAAATTACAATAATTAAAAGAAACATGAAAGCATAACATTAAGCATAAAAGCCCGGCTTTTATGATTTTTTGAACCTCTTGCTTCGCTACGTCGAGATAAAACAACGTATGCACTTTCTTCTTTCGATTTTCTTGAGTATTATTTTTTAACCAGCCAACAAATGCCGAATGTTAATTTTTTCCTTTTTCTTGAATAAATATCTAATAATCTTCAACTGCATAGGCGTTATTTCACTTTCTGCCTTTCTCGATTCTAATTCCGTGACTAACATTTTGGTGTCAAAATTCGACTCATTTCCAGGAAACATCCGATTTAGTGCAAGTGGAATTGTGAAGTAAGGTTTGGAAGTGACGAACACCTAAAAAAAGGTCTTCGAAAAACGATATCAAAGAAGCGTCAAACCTGATAATCAACCAAACAGCAAAGAGTTATGAAGAAGCCAAGGGTGGATCATTGATAGGAGAACTCCAGCAAGCAGTGACATGACAAAATCCTAGATCAAAGTTCAAACTTTCGGGCTCCGAGGAACTACCAAAATTATAGCCAACGAACCTTTTACCAAAGACATATGAACGTAACAACAAACTGGGGTTCATCGCGCCCCGACGATTATCGAGGATAATACTGAAGAAGATACGGACCCGAAAATAACGTACGATAAAATTTATAATGATTGTAAGGGAAAGCTTCTCAATCAGTTAATGATACGGAAGACAAAATAGAGTGGCCACACTCTAGAAAACCGTTTAATTTCACGTTTTTTCGCCGTCTCGATTGCGTCAACAACAAGTATGTAAAAGGCTGTTTCCTTTATAGTGATACGTAAGAGTTTTTAAGCCAGTTCGACATGCCACTAAAATATAATTATTGCGTTTTTGCACCAAATGTTTTAAAGGTTATGTGAGTTTGCAACCAAGGAAATTAACTACGGCTGCATTGGCACCAAATATCATTAATCATCTCCCTCTAGTTAGCAACAAACATGTCATGCATTTTTCAGCCACCAAAGAAAATGAAAATGATGGGGTGAGAAGGAAGTTAGTATAAAAATGTGCAACCGCAGTTTTTTAAAGATTCTATGTCTGTCTCAAGTTTACGATCTTACTTTAACATTTGTTAAACTGTCATTAACAAATAATTATCATCAACAAATAAAATGTTTTATTTAAAACACCTTTTTAAAACTCCTTCGTGAAAGTTAGAAACAACATTTAGTGTGTATGTGGCGGACGTTTGCGAGAGGTGAAACTTGGACGATTAAATGAAGTAATCATATCTGATTTCGATCTGTTAGGGCATTAGTGGCTTTTATGCTTCCTTTAAAGACGCTAAAACAAGGATTGTGGCGTAGTAACATGAAGTGAAATGAACCCCTATGATCCAAGGAAAGCGAATCATAGCTTGTTTGGCTTGAGCAAATAGATACCGTAAAAAACCGACATTTTATATATGCGAAAATCGAGAAGAAACATGCGACGTGCAATTTCATGTATTTTGAGACATGAGTTTGACAGATTATGCGCCAGTAGCTTACCTTAAACAAAGAGCAATAAAGAGAAAATCATTTTACTTTTATTATCCAGGAAGATTAGGCTTGATAATATATGTAGATATATATTATATATATATATATATATTCAAAGAACTATGTTGCACCGATAATGTCAGTTGTAGAAAAATTTGCCGACGTCTCTTGGCACGGTTGGATGCGTAAATTTCTGGCGGGTTTATCTTCACACCGTATTAGAATAAAAATCAGAGCGTAACGCAACCGGGAGCTTATTATTAGTAGTATACTTCCAGGTGTTTCGAAATAAGTGCACGAGAAGTATAATTACGCAGTTTGTTTTGAGCAAAAACAAACAGCTGCGTGTCAGCAAGGTCAGAAAATGTTTGACTGGTTCACATTCCAAAACTGGTTGACTATCTATAGCTTTCGAAAATTATGAAGAAATATTATCTGTTAATTCGTGAATGTAGGAACGCAGAATTAAGGGTGAGAAAAAAATTACGCATGAATATATTTAAAAATTATTTATTCAAAAAAATAAAATGGCACTGTTCTATTCTAACAGATTTTTATGTTTAAGATAAAGAAGAACTAAGGGACGCTTCGATGCTTCTCTTAATGAATGCAAAAAGCAAACAGTTCCCTGAGTCCTTTTCACATTTTAAAGACGTTTACTTATCCCTTTTTCTCTTTTATCATTTACAGTTTACTTTATTACTTTATCTGCTTACTTTTGCTTTTGCTTATTTCTAAATTGTGTTTTGATGATTTTGATGTTTTCGGGATAATCTCTTTTCTTCCGAAATTATCCCTTTCTTAGTGCTTAACCGGGGAGGTTGATCTACCTGTTCTCTAGAAAAATCTTCGGGAACAGTCCGGCAAATGATTGCCCTAAACAGTTCACGCATGTTCGACACATACGAACCAGTTATGGGCTATTCCTTCATGAACACTATCTATACTTCTATCCTTGCCCATGATGTGAGCTCAGATATTTAGTCTATAAGTTGTACCGTGCTTTATGTAACAGAATCTCTTACGAACGTATTTCAATCGGTGGCATATGAGCTTTGATCCTGAGAGTATAAATTGACTGGAAATTAACCAAATATGAAAGCCCTTAATCGTACGATAGCCCCGTCGATATTTTTTTGGTTTGCGTTCACCATGTATTGTTGTAAACGAGATCACGAGTAAATATAAGTGCACGCGTCTGTATACGGCACATACAACATGTATGTATTAATAGATTCAAAGTAAATATTTAGAAATATTTTTTTGAAAGATGTAAACTACAAATTTACTGGAAAATGTATAAAAGATATTTTCCTTTAATAAATCATCGTCTTAGTTAAATTTCTTTAAATAAATAGACTAATATACACGAATATAAAATATAATATTAAATATCTGTTAATTAATTAAGTGAACTACTATTGGAGTGTTGACAGCAAAGCATGGTATTTATATGTGCATGATTTTGAAAAAATAATTTCAAAGCAAAAGATAAAAATATATGTATTATAATTACATGTTTTTGTAATACACAAATGAGCTCTTTAAAATTTATTTTGATATGAAATATAAAAGAAAATACAATGAGTTTTCTATGCAGTTTTCTTATTAAATAGTAAAATTGCATAAATGCAACTGACAATACGGACAACAACTAATTGTAACTAATTGTAACAACTAAATGTAGCTAATAAATGTAAATGTCTTATTACCTCGAAGAACTGTCGAAACATTTAATAAGCACATTGACATATGCAATAAAAAAATAATACTATTGTACGTACACTAAGAGTCTGACAAATACAAATATTCTATAAACAACTACTAATAAACTTAGTTTTACTACTATTTTAATTTAAGTTTTTTATACCAAATGATATAACGCTAGTATACGAATCTTGCTATCAGATTAAGTAGAATTTAGTTATATCACTGAACGATTATTATTTATAATCATTAAAAATTATGAATAAAGTGTAACAGTAAATATGCTGTTATATGTTTTCGTGTTATAAATTGAAATGATTTTTAGTTGATAAATATTTTATATCTTCTAATTTCGATGGATGAATTAAATGATTTTCACTTTGTAATCTATGTATTTCCATTAAGATTTCATTGCAGTATGATGGATGACATTTTTCTTTTTAATATTGAATTCCATTTTAGACATTAGCAAAATGTTCTACAGATGAACTGTCCTATTTTATTAAACATACATAATAAATAACATATATAAAAATAACAAAATAGCCAAATTTTTTTTAGTCGGGTATGCATATTTCATTGTATATTATTTTTCGTTTTATAACTTATATTGAAGTATTGTTTTTTAAAAGGAAGTTATTTACTTTAAAAGTAAATTTTGTTTTAATTTACTCATTTCATAATTTTGTATTATATGAATATAAATTTAACTGAAAACAACTTTGGAAAATGAATGAATTGATGAAAATTTTTGACATAAAAAAATTCATAGAACTCTAGTGTGTATGGTTATTTATTAAATAGAGGAGGTGTAGCGCGAGTTGCAGTTCAGCTTAAGTTAGTCTGCTGATTTTTACGCCATTAAGAAATTTTTTAATATTAATTATTGATTTTAATATTTTAATATTAATCATATTCAAGTATTTGGCTTTATAGATTTTATTTAAATTTAAGGAAATGGTTTAGTAATCTCTCATTTGTAGACTTTTATTAACATAACGAATCAATACAAAAGTGGTTTTTTGTTCTTTTCTTTTAATGAGAATGTGGTTAGATGGAATTGTATACTTAATATCTATTATATTTATACCGGTAACACAATATTTCGGCATATTTAATCAATTTAAATTAAATATGGTGGAGCTTACTTATTTACTTATTTTATTCGTATTTTGAAGTTCTTTTTCTTTGCGACAATTATATTATTTATTTATTTTATTTATTTATTTATTTATTTGCTACATAAATAACTTCTATGAATATTATAAAATCGAGATTTCGTATGAAAATATTAGATTTTATTTCATCACTTATAACAAAATCGATTACATTTTGTTAGTATTAACCTACTGTATATATATTTATTCCAATAAAATTTAACGTTTTTATTTATAAACAAAAAATACAAATCATGATAATAGATATCTATTCGATTAATACAAGAAATTAATTCATATAAGCATATGAACGGTTGTTAGGACAATTATTTCTGAAGTAAACGATCATTTTTTAATAAATCGATCGAATAATTAATTACTATAATTTTTTATGTTAAAAATGGTGATTCATTAAAATTAAAAAAAATTAAATTTTTTTTTAGAAAAAGATTTATAAATACTTTTATATTAATTTTATTTTTTTGTTTTCCTTTGAAATTTGGCTAATATTTAAAAAATAATCCAACATTTAGAAATATTATATTTTTGGATAAAATTGTTCGGAATTTCAATTAATATTTATTTTACAAGTTTAATATAGATAATTATTTGAAGAATTTGAACTTTTATGTCATTCTCATAATTTTCAAAACTCCACTTTTGAAAAAACTGCTAAAAAAACTAAATAAAATTAATTTTTTTTCAATACTATTATGTCGTAATGTTCGACACTTATTATTATTCTGTAGTTATTCTTATAAGCACCCAATGAGAAAATATTTTGAGATAGTTTAAATAATATCATTTATTACATTTATATATAATTTATTTTTATTAGATTTCCAATTATAAAGATTTAAGCAGAAATTATCGAAAAATATATAAATATTATAAAACTTTAGAAAAATATTTTTACTGTTTTACATGAAATCAAGTAAAGACAATTAGCCATTCACAAAAAACTTAGTAAATAGTCGTTCTATTCTGTATCCGTGGTCCATTTGTCTAATCTTAGATTATTCAAGTATATATTAATCAACTAAAACTTAAACCGATTTATATTTTTGTAAAAAAATTATACAATGCATAGTTTTTTCAAAATTATTCATATCGAACGCGAATAATTATTTATTAAAATTTTCAAATATTTATTCTCTAGATAAAAATGATTAATTTCTATTTGTATTTATTATAACATTTTTTATTAGTTTTATAATACATATTACAGTTTTTAAAATTAAAGATTGAGTATTTAAAATTTACTAATGCTTAAACGCTTTAAAACATAAGGATTAACACTATTTAACAACATTATTTAATTATTTTCTAAATTAAAATTATATATATTTTAAAAATATTATTATTATATTGTTATTGATAAGTATTATTAACAAATAATATTGCTCATTTAAAATGAATATAATAAATTTCGTTGAAACGTATTTTCAATTTAAATAGTCCTAAAATAATACAATTACTAAAAAATATAAATCAAATTTTAGATTTATTTCAATTAATTTTTTTAATAATATACATACATACATATATATATATATATATATATGTAATTTTATCAATAATATGGAATGTATTACTTTCTAATTCGGATTATCTATCTGATTATATAAAATAATAATATTTTAATTTAAAAGTTTTAATTAAAAAATTTTGATTATACAAGGAATAAGTTATATATAGTAAATAAAAGTGATAATTGTAATATTTTGTTTTTTCATCATAAATATAGAAGTATAGGAGGTAGAGAGACGAATTAAACTATCTATGCTTCAAATATCTGACTTAATTAAATTGTTGTTTTTTTCCTTTCTTACTTCAGTACCTTCTTCTCTAACATCTAATCTTGATTGGAAACATATTAAGGTATAACTCCACCATATTTAATAACTAATGCAAGCACTGCAATAACATCGCAATTTCGTTTAGTATTTAGTCTAAAATATTTGATTTAATGTCATTATAATAAAAATTGTAGTTTTTTTCTACAAATAATAATGATCATTGTAAACATAGATTATTTACATTTAAGTTTTAATATATATTTATTTATAATTATTTTAAAGAAAAATTGAATAATTATAAAAGTATGAAATAAAGTATCACTTTATTAAATATTATGTCTCAAATATAAATGCCTTAATTAAAGATTCAACATTATTATTTTTTAAATAATTCATAGCTTATACAAAAAATATTATTAAATAACAGACTTATGAATTCAAATATAATGGTTAAGATCATCTCATTTGAATAACTATAAAAATTGCATAACTGATATAACATGTATGTAATATATAATAATAAGAATTTTATTGTCTGAATAAAACATTTTAGTAAAAATGAGATTTACACTATTAACAATACCGAACATGATGTCTGAAAATATTGTTATTATTAGATAATCAGATAGATTATTAATATTATAGATTAATGAGAATAATTAACAAAATAATAATTAGTTGATAAAATTTAAATAAAAATTAATCAATTAATATTTATCAATTAGATTATCAAATTAATATTTATCAATATCAATTAGATAAATATTTATTTACTTTCTATGCAGATCCAAGGTTATTGAATGTTTTAATTTAAATTTTTCTACTAAATAAAATTAAAACTTTATAGCTTTAGTAAAAATTTCAGCTTAAGATATTTTTTTTCAAAATTTGTTAAATGTTCAATTATTATATATTTTAACGGTGAAATATATTTCGAAAAAATTTTCCATAATACTAAATACGAGACTACAGTACTTCACATACATTGACTCATATTTGTAACATCATTTAAAGAATTTCTTTTTGTACTCATCGGATCATAGTAAGACTTCTCATATCATGGAATGTACGATTTGCTTAATAAACTATTTATTATTATTGCTTGTAAAAATTTTTTAATCTTATTTAGTATTAGTAGTCGTTATTGAACAATATTTTTATTTTATTTGACATAATTAATTCGTACATTTGGTTACATATCTATTACATTTTATCTCTTACATAATCCTTTTTAAATTCTTACACATGTATTTACTTAAATTACTTTGTTTTTTATAACAATCTATTTTTTTTATTCGCAAATTTATCATTTGCGCAATTACATCTATTTATTTAACTGAACTTAATACATATTGTACACTAAATTAAAAATATATAAGAAATATATTTTTTTATATAGATTAGAATTTTTATATTGTGCATATTGTCAATTTATTATCTTGACCTCAATTTCATCTTATTTACACTAATTCTATTTTTGTGTTTATTGTTTTTTAACTTTTTATTTACTATTATTTTAATTATTTTGTATGTACAGATTTTATCATTTTTAACTTCAATGTTAAGTATTACTTTACTTTTAAGCGTCGTTTTTTAATCTTTATATTTTAAAATTATTTATATTCGAGAATAAAAAGTACATTACTAAATTAATTTAAGAGTAGAATATTTTTTTATTATGTACCAGGTCTATCTTACATTTCCATATTTTCGTAATTATGCATTTTCTGAGTTTAGTAGTTTATTTCATATATTACTTAATATGCTCCTTATATTAAAAATGAATATATTTTTGTTTTTGTCTACCTATTATATATTGCCTACTATTTTATTATTTTATTATTCTATATAGTATTTTATAAACAATAAAATAGTAAATTGCTCTATCCATCAAGAATCCCTTAATTTATTATTTTATATGTTTTGGTGTAATATGTCGGGTAAAATGATTACTTTAAATGTTTATGTTTATTTAATAAAATAACTCATTTAAACTACTATGTAGTACAAGTTCTATTTCTGCTTTATACTAATTAATGCTTCTATAATAGTAAATACAATTACTTGAATTTATTTTTCTTTTGCGTAATTACTGTATTCAATATATATTAATTCTATAATTTACAATTCGTGCATTACCTTTTAATTATTTCGTAAAATTTCTAGCTTCATTTGTAATTATCTATATAATCAATTTTAGATTAATATATATAATAAGCACAAATATTTTTTGATTTATTGTTTACATTGTTACAAAATTTCTTCCTAATTTTTATTTTTTGTATTAATTCTAATGATTAATAATACTCACACTTATTTATCAATATAGGATCAAATATTCTAAATAAATTAAAAAATTTAATTTAATAATGTAGCAAAAAATATAGTTGTTAATTTTCTGTTTTTATAACAGATAAAATGTAATAATTGGATAATAAAAGAACTTCGTACTCATCATTTATTGGCTAAAATTTATATACAATATCATATTTTCTTTAATATTTTACACACTTTATTTTTTATCAATTTTTCAAAGTTTGTTTGAAAATAAATTAATATAATTAATATATTAATACAATTTTTTAATCAAGATATTACTTTATTTTATAATTTATATATTTTTAATTGGGAGATATTATTATACAGAAAAATTTATAAAAAATAAAATGAAAACTTTTATACTATTATATTCTAAGTATGATAATGAACTTATTATAGGATAAAACATTACATGTTGTTTGATAATTATTATACTTGTTAGTTATAGCTATTAAAAACTATTTCAATATCGAAATAAAAATAACATAATATAAACATAATAACATTTTTAGTTCGTTATATATTGAACTAATAATAAAACTTTTTATTTATATTTCTCTTAAGAAACCTAAGGAGAATAAGTAAAAGGAAAATAATATAAAAGAAATGAATAGTTCAAATCTGGAAATAATTGTAGACAAAATTTAAGTTCTCTTTCACATTTCTACGAGTATTGATCCGACCTTGCGCTTAATTCCTACCACCTCCTACCTCCTTCCATACTCTGGATTTTGGTGAATATCTATACTAGAGCCAACAGAGAACTTGGATGCTGCTCATGGGTATATTTTGCTTAACCAGTTAAGAGTAAATAATACTAATAACTAAGATTTGTCAACTTATTCGCAATAGTGATTTAATATGGGCTTTCAATAATGGGATAGAAGTCTTTTAAATTAGATTTAATTCTGTATAAATGATGAATTATAAAGAGGAAAGATAATTTAAGTACGTTTAGCTAGATTATATAATTTGAGAGAAATATTTGTTTACCATTTTTTGACTTTATAATTAAAAATTATTTTAAAATAGTTATTAACATAAATAATTTCGAAAAATTAGCTAATAAAGGTCATAAATTATGAAGATTGACACTTCATACAGTTTGATTTATACACACTATTTAAATTTATAACTTATAAAAGAATATTACAATTAATTTTAAATTCTACAGTATTTAATAAATTTAATTTAAATATTAAAAATAAGTTGAAAAGTTTATTTATATAATTATAGAAAAATCTGATTAATACATAATATATTATTTATAATTTAATTAGTTTTATGCATTAATATATTATAATATACCTTGTAAACTATGATATGTATTATTAATTATTGTACATTTTTTTTATAATATTTAAAATACTCTAAACTAATCATAAACTTTAAAAAATTTTTAAATATTTTATTTTTGGAAGAAATGAGTAGATAATGTTATAGATATTATAACTTAAAAGGTAAGTAAATATGTAAAAAGTATTCGATAAGTTAATCATTTATAAATTATAATTCCTATGAAATAAAAAAAATGAATATTGTATTAGGAATGAATTATAGAAAACGTAATATTATTATTTATTGCATTGTAAATTCTGACATTTAACTTACGCATAATTTTAATTATTGTTATTCTAACAATTTCAAACTCTTAAATTAAATTAAATATCATAGTTTCAAATAATACTTATTTTTCATATTAAAAAGAGGTGTTTTGATTTCATAATTGTTTTAAAAGAATACATTAATTCAAAAGAAAAAGCAATTCTAATAATATACCCACTTAAAAATAATTTTTTTTCAGTAAAATTAATTTAATTTAATTTGAGTAAAATATAAAATTGAGTATTTTAGTTCTCTGCCTTGATAATTTTTTATTTAATTTGTCATTTGTTTAAAAAAAAATAGCTGTCTGTCTATATACATATTATTGAACTATCATAAATGCATCATAAAAAATAATCAATTATGTTTAATGATTAATATATATATATTAATGTATATACGTATAAACATTTAAAATTTTTATGGTTTAGAAATGTAAAATATTTTTTAATTGGAAATTTAAAAATTTAGATATTTGTAAAAATACGATTTATATTTCTATTGAAAAAATATTTTTTATATCAGATTGAATTACGATATTAAAACATTTAATGAAAATTTAGTTCTATTTTAATTTATTAGCAATATTTCTTATCAATAATAAATTTCAAGATTTTTAAAGGGGTTGTACTACAGCTTAATGTATATTCAATCAATTTGCAATCTAAATTTTCAGTAATAACCTGTAATAGAAACATGTTAAATATAATGAAAAATTTCTTATAATAATTACGTTACGTGTATAATATGTATTAATTAATTCTTTTAATTTTTCAAGTTTGATTAATTCAAAATAATTAAATAGATATAAATGATGTAGCTGATTATGACTTTGAAATATTTAAATAAAACAATTTATTATTATAATATTTAATTTACACTGTTTATAGATTATATAATTATATATAAAGTATAAAACTGTTTGACTAGAACTACTAAATGAAACAGGTTTTTTAATATTTATTCATCGTTATGCAATTACTTATTTTAGGCCTAATTTATAATAATTTATATTTTTAAAATTTATAATCATTTTTTTTTAAATTAAAAGATAAAATACTTTTATATTAAAATAAATGTATTCAAAATATTTAAATGAAATAATATAAAAATATACTTACAATGTGTCAGTATACCTGACATTGCTTATCTAACATATATTTTTTTAAATAAAAATCTAATAAGCAAATTTTGATACTACTTCAAATAATTTGATTTAGATCTTGAAATCAATACTACCATTTTTGCTGAAATTAGGTAGTTTTAATTTAAAACAAAATTATTTGCTAAATTGTGAATTATACTTTTATTTATAAATTATATTTTATTATGAATTATATTATATTATTAAAATTATTTTGTAGATGATTATGCTAAACTTTCTAGTTTACCTAACTATTTTACGTAGAAATTAAAAACTTTAGATGATCAATCAATGTAGTCTTACATATTATATTTAAAAATATATTTTTCAAAAATTAAGCTTATTGTTTGTCTAAGATTAAATAAATATATTTATATTAAACTTTTATATTAAATAGTGAAGAATTAATATTTTTCTACGAATTAATTTGTATTTTCTAGTTATACAGCATTACTAATGATCAGCTATTGATCAATAACGTTTAGATCTTAAGCAATGATTATATTATTTCAATCAGGTTTGAAAACATCGAAAACCAATCTGTGTAAGAAAAATTTTTTGAAACTAATTGAAATTTTTATCCTAATATAAGAAATTATTGCATTTATTTAAAAAACGTATTGCATATAATATTTTATTCGAATAAATAATTACTTTGTATTATATGAATCTTAAAAAATGAAAATTATGTATGTATATAATAAATAAAAATATTATAATAATATTAATATTATAATTACATAATTAATTCTTTAATGAAGCAATAGTTATTGTATTTGCACTATCGAACGTTAATATAACACTGTGCTTTAGTATACTCGTATTACGGGAAATCCTTCCAACATTTTTCCGTGTTTTTGACTATTCTTAAAATAAATCATTATAATATTCTTTTAACTGGTTAAAAAATGAATAGTATTGTTGAAATAAATTAATTTTATTATTAAATATGTTTATATTAATCAAACTAATGTTAGAAATTCTATTTTTTTAAATTATAGATTCAATTTGTAATAATTTTTATTCTGCTTTTTCCCCTTAATTAAAATTAATTATTTAATTAAAAAATCGACAATTACATCTATTAAAATTTTATGATGTATTATAATCCACTTAATATTAATATAAATCGTTTACTTTATTTATTTTTTTTATCTTATAAGCTTCTTAAAATCAAGATTTTTACTTTTATAAAGGTTAAATGAAAAAATTAAAATATGACAATTCTTATTTCTGTTATTTCTATTTATGGGTTTAAGGTTGATCTTTAAGAAACTTAATAAACGAAATATAGTTATTACATGGTTCAAGGTTCTATAGTGAACTTTAATGGAAATTCTTTTGATTATATTTCTATAAAAAGTTAAGTATATTAAAGTGGAAACGTGAAACTTTTATTAAATGTACAAAGAAATTCTAAAAATATCCGTTTTATTCTTAAAATTTAATTATAATAATATAAGTTTAACTACTGAAACAAAATTAACTATAAAATGCAATTCAGTAAAATTTATAAATAATAAAAATTTGAATAAACTAAAATAAGATTGAGAATGTAACGTCATATTTAGAAGCATCTGCATATGTACGTCCATGTATTATTATATATATTAAGTGTAAATATCTTTAGAATTTTAAGGAATGATAATACAATATTTAATAAATTATTTATTATATTTTAGATATGGAATTTTATTTAATATGTTTATTAATAATTCTTTTATTGGTATAAAAGCTTAATAGACACTATATATTATAATCTGTACAAATTTATGCATTATATAGCTTATTATTTACATTGAACATTATTACATTGTAGCTTATTATTTATCAATTTATCAATATTGGTTAAATAATGATTATAATTATTTTCTACATAATTTAAGATTTTATTTTCAAAATATCTAATATATTTTCTATAATAGCTTACAATGTGTCGAATTTTCTACGAATCCATGTATAGTTTTTTTGCACTTTAATCTTGATATTATTCACTACCTATTTTGATTATATATATTAATTTTAAAAGTAAATCTGATTGAATTTTTCAATACAAAGTTACGGACTTTCTTTTCGCAATATTTATTGTTAAATCGTGTAAAATTTAAAGTTAGTCTTCATAATAGGTGTTTTTATTATGAGCACTTATAATCGAGATTCACATTTACTCACTTTTAATGGATAACGTCCTGTAGAAACGAAGCTTGCAATGTTCGGTATGACGGTAGTGTATAATGTCGATCTAGAATGACGCCATTGTAGGTAAGTGCATCAATATTAGAAGTTGTTTCCATTCAAGCCATGAAAGTCTACGACATTATGACCCTATACGTGAATACTTTGATTTATTATATTGCCATTAAAAATATATTATAAAAAATTTTATATTTTTCTTAATTCAAAAATGTATTGAGCTACATAAAGATACATAAGATGAATACAGTTTAAAAATTATTAATGCAAATATCTATATTTCATAAATGAAAATAAAATTAATTATAAATAAAAATATACGCATGTTTTGAAATGAAATAATTTATTATTGATAATAATACTTCTTAATAAAATTGATTATATATTGATATCAGAATAATTATTGATAGTTAATTTTAATTAGTTTTTGATATAAAATATGAATTCGTATTATTAAAAATATATATAAAATAAAACTCTATTGAAAACATTTTTTCAAAAATAATTAAAATCGCTTTTCTGCATTATAAATCATTATCGGAGTAGTGAAATTGAACAGTGAACAATTTTTTAACAATTCTGAATGCAAAATCAAATTATTACTTTTATAACCAGATTTTAAAAAACAGAGTTATGTTATTATTAGATTTTATTGTTTCCTATATTATTATATGACTTTACCTTATGTAAACGATACACGTGTAACGTGTTCGTAGAAGGCTAATTCCTTTTCCCGCTGAAAATTGTAATTAATATTAAGCATAGAAAATTAGAATTTTAGTACAATAGGACATTATATTCTATTTATTGTACTCGCGTTGCACGCGTCGTTATAAGTTCAAATTATATTATTTATTTATCTAAAAATACGCAGGAATTTATATGTATATTAAGCTTTGTTTTATTTATTAATTATTTATATTTAAAATTCTAAGGAAGGCTGAAGAAAATGGCCTGTTTATAGTGTAGAAACTTATGGGAAGTGTAACGCAAACGCGAGTGTAACTAAATAGTTTATAACCGATAGAAATAAATATTATATTAGAGCATAAGTAAATATATTGTACATACACGTCGTTTCGAGCGCGCAGGCCGAAAAATGCGATAGAAATATAAACAGGAAGTAAACGTAGTAAACCAGGTAAGTAAAGGGAAAAGACGGTACGCCTTACAAGAGCCGATAGTTCGGGCAGAAGAAAAATAAAATATTATCGCAGAAATATTCTAGCCTGGGATATTTTCGGAGTGCAGGCCCATGCCGTGCGGGGCACGGACTCGTGCACAGCCAAGCTGCAGCGTTACCCCTTCCCACTTCCAGCTCCTAGTTGGCTCCTCTTTCTCTATCGCACTCACACGTTACTCTCTCTTTCCCTCTCTCTTACTCCCATGCGCTAGACACTATGCCTAGCGTACACGTTCTTTCTCTCTCTTTCGCTCTTACACAATACTCTATCACTCCCTCTCTCTCGCTCCTATACACTTATGCGCTAGGCGCTCTCTGCCTAGCGTACACGCTCTCCTCCCTCTCTCACGCACACGCGCTACTCTCTCTCCCTCTCTCTCACTCTTATACACTAGTGCGCTAGACACTCTGCTTGGCGTACACGTTCTTCCTCTCTCTCTCGCTCCTACACACTACTCTCTCCCTCTCTCCCTCTCTCTCACTCCAATGTACTTATGCGTTAGGCATTCTCGGCCTAGCGTACGCGTTCTTTCTCCCACTCTCTCTCTCTCACTCTTACGCACCACTCTCTCGTTCTCTCTCTCTCTCACTCTTAACTCACTACTCTCTCGTTCTCTCTCTCTCTCTCTCTGCCCATCCATTGTGCGCCTCGGTGCGCTCGGTCCTTCGAGTACGTTCTTTCTCCCACTCCTCCTCCAATCTTACGCAGAACTCTCCTCGTTCTCTCTCTCTCTCACTCTTCATAACTTAAGAGGCTCTGGATCTCCCGGCGGCGTACTGTTTTCCTTTATCTCTCTTCTCGACGCGCTAACTTCTCTCTCCCTCTCTCTCCACCTCAAATTTAGCGTTGGGCAAACTCGGCCCTAGCGTACGCGTTATCTCACTCTCTTCCCCCTTCTTCTCTCTCACTCTCACGCGATCTACAAGCCTCTCCTCTTCGCCTTTTCTCTGATTATCCCCGACGATTACTCCCTTAGAATGACCCGCCCACTTGGTATAACATGCAACGATCGATGCGGGTGGGGAATGATCAGCGCCGCGTCGGGCTGGGGATAGACTTCGCGATCGCGTCTCCTACTCGCGGTTCGCAGCACGACGTAGGGAACTCCCCCTCACCTGTTCCTTCCACCCACTATCCCAGGTTGTGTATGAGAAGTGGGCCTGGGGTTGGAGTCAGGCGATGCAAACGTGGCCCCTGGGGGGACGAAAGATCGTTTGCAAAGAGGCTGCGACTCCAACATAAGGGTGGACACCCAATATTAAGATGGCGGAGGGGCAAGGACAGCTCGTGGAAATACGAGGCTGTCAACTGCCGAAGAGAGAGAGAAAACTCTTAAAAACAAAAAAAAAAAACGAAATTAATACCTCGGCCGAACGTTGGGAAACTGCGACTTAGAAATAAAAGAAAATATTGTAAATATGCGACGAAGTGCCGCTCGCGGGTAAACCATGTAAGGGCCTTTTTCCTCCGACTGCTCAGCGGGGGTTTTTTCAGGCTCAGGGACTCGACAACAAATTGTATTACGAGCGGTTCGAAGAAATGCGAAAGGCGAGCGAATCGTTAAAAATCTCGAGAAACGGGCGAAAATATGATATAATAACAATTTAGCTGTAAATGCGTATTGCGAGCGCATAGGAAACATAATGAGTGCATTGTCGAAAACTACGACGCAATAACGTTAGGGAAATATTTGTACAACAAAAAAAGGGTTCGAGACGAGTAAGTGTACGCGGAATTGCCCGGAAAAGCGAAGGGCATATAAGCGAAGCGCAAGGCAACCGAGCAGATTTTCTGTCCCGAAACTCGTTACGAGACAGAACCGGTATTTCCGCACTGCGATCTTTGTAATCGAAATCAATAAAAATCTGAGCATTTTAATTAAAGAGTTATTCTTTCCTCCCACCACTTCGAGAACGCGACGCGATCGGTTACACCTTATATACTATGATATTTACCTTATATATTATTATATGACTTTAGTAGGATTTATGATGCATATGTTAATAATTTATATTCTATTATTGAATAAATTATGAAAGGTGTTTCAAAACTTAATTTTTATTTTATATACTTTTATTATTAAATTTATAAAAAAATAAGTTAATACTGAAGGAATAGTGTTCAATACCTATTGATCTTAGATATTTATTGTGGGCATGCTCTATAATATGCATGTGATGGCGAAATAAATAAATATGAGTTGAGTGAAAATGTTTACATGAAAATTGTATGATTTCCTTATATAAAATATAATATATGACTTATAAAATATATAATATAAAATATAATTTTGTTAAGGAGTTAAATAGTATTCGGACGGCTTACTACTTCAATTTCTATTAACCACCCGTATGATGCTGGAGTTTAAAAAATCTTCTCTTTCATGTTATAATAGAAACAAAAAAAAGGTAAAAATTAATATCAATGATCTTTTTGAGTCTACAGGATTTTAAATTGACTCTAGAAGATATAATTTAAAAACTTTTTTACTCTGTTTTTATTATTTCAGTTATCATATACATACAAATCTTAATATTTTCATCTTTTATTTACATTTACATTTATATATCTGATTTTTATACGATACATTATACTTTTCGAATTTCCTTGGATGTAAATAAATTTTTTTAATTTACATAAAATATTTTTTTCTAGAGAAATAATTACTTGTAGGAAAATATTTTTATTTTTGAATTCTTTTTTTATTTTAGAAGTTTTAAAGTATTTAAAATTGTATTTTATAATGTTATGAATATTTCACATGTTTGTACTTTTATGTTAAATTTTAGTTTTTCTTAACAAGAACTTATTTTTTAAACATAATTTAATTGATTAATATAAATCAAATAATAAAATAGGATGTTAATTAAATTTTTTTATTTCAATCTCTGTGATTATAGAAATATTTAATGACAAAGTCTAAATGGAAAGTTAACAAATATTTTAAAAATTGATATTGTTCCTATTATAGAAAATAATATGCAGAGTGAAGCAGTTTTATTAGTAGTATATACTATGTAAAGTAAAAGTAATAAAAATTCAGAAATTCTTCATACCGATTTGATATATAAGTCAAATACGAATAATACAGAGACATTTAGTTTTTTAAAACATGTAAATTCTAAAACAAAATATGATAATTTTTACGTTTATTTCAATTTGTTATTAATTAAATTATATTTTAATAAACGAAAGATAGAATTGTATTAAATATATTAAATATGTGGAATTCTCTCACTTTTCCAAAATAACTGTGATAATTTATAAATTTTATATTTTATGTAAATTTTAATAGTAAAAACGACAACAATATCAATTCATACACATCAGATCGAATTTTTTTTCATTTCAAAAACTGAAGTACCATTATTGTATTTAAAATCTTGTATACCTTCCTATAATTATATCAATTAACATGTTTGTTTAAATATTATATAATAATTCAAAATATTAAAATTTTTTAAGGAATATTTTTTTTATATTTCATTTTTTATTTACAGGTGAGTTAAAAATTATTTCCTTGAATCCTCTAACTGCGTAAGTATAAAACTATATTTAAAATTTTCATAACGATACGATGGAAATTTATTAATATACATATATTATTTATATTCATGTAATTATAATCTTTTAATCTTGATAAAATTTATATTTACCTAAAATTAATTTATGATAAACTTAAGATAGGTAAAATTGAAAATTAAATGTTAATATATGTTAATATATTACGTTACTTTTCAATTCAATCAATTAAAAATTAGAGATTTAAGAGATATTATTTAAGAGATTTAATTAAGAGATTTTAAAAATAGTTCAATAATTATTATGTTGTAAGAAAAAGTGAATTGTTTATAAATTCCGACAAATATTAATTTAATATATTATATAAAAGTATTTTTATTCATTTAAATTAAATTATGAATTTTATATCTATTAACAATAATAATGATTTAATAAAAGTTACTTTTGAAATTATTTAGAATTTGCTGAAAAATATAAATGTCTATATTATTTTCTATTTATGAATGTAATAAGTAATTTAATGAATAATTTCAATCTAGTTAGTGAAGGATTTTGAACTTATGTTTAATATCAATTTAGTGTAAGCTACTTATTATATGAACTATATAAAACTAAGAACTAATAAAAGTACTTCAAATATACACATATGATTAATCCTATAACAAACATTTCACCTAGCTTATTATTTTAAGCTATTTTTATACAAATTCTATACAATCAAAGTTAAAGTAATAATTTAATATTTACTTTATAAATCAGTTGATAGCAAGATTTGTGATCATATATATGTTTTTATAGAGCTTACAATACGCAAATCTTTAATAACCTAAATTATAATCGTATTAGTTTTAAATTCGTATACACTTGAAAATTCAATAAAAAATGTATGAGAATTAGATTAAGTAAATCATTATTTATATACTTATTATAATTATTAAAAAATTACGTTATTATAATATTATAGCATGTACATATTTATTTATAATAAGCAAGTGCTTTTTATCTATGAAATCTGAAGAAATATCTCCATTAAGATGATTTGACTATATTTCACATTAATCAAAATACTTTTTCATAAAAAATAATTTATCTTCTAATAAATCCTGATTTTTTGAATTTCTTGAAATAACAATAATTTTTTCTTGTTACTTTTTTGATTTTATAATTGATACAGATATTTTTTACCATCAAGGTTATTTTTTATTTTTACAGAATTTTGTATTGTTTAAAACAATGTTGAATTAGTGGCTAATAAATATTTATTTCTATTTGTAGAATATTGTTGATTACATTTACAAATAATAATAAAATAAAGTTTTGCAACAAAATGAATAGCTGAAATAATAACATAGTACACTGTATAATGTAGTAAATAAATACATCATCAAAATGTGCCAATATAATTAGTAACATTAAAGTCCTGATATTATTAAGGCAATATTGCATTAAATTGATGAGCTAAGCTGATTTATTTTATCCTTAACATATTATCATATTTTCATACTATATACCTATGAGTATACAACGACTTTTATTATAAACAATTCTGATTTTATTATCCGTAATAATTTAGTTTAATTTTAATGAAATTTTAAACGTGGATGCTATATTTGAGTATTTTATATTATTGTATACGTTTTGTGTTAGAAATATTTAAAAATTTATTTTTTCCAATATATCTATTTACGTGATCATAATATATTTCAATAAGGATAGAAAAGCTTTAAAGAGTTTTAAAAAATGTAATCTTAAAATTAATGATAAAAAATGAATTCTTCTTTTTGATATAGCGAAGACAATTAAAATAAAATCTTTCAGATTATATTCTCATGAATTTTTATTTATCATTTTTATTTTCATAATAATTTTAAAATATTAATATTAACTGTATATATTAATAAGTACATGAGCTTTTATAAATTAGTATGTGTTTTTACTGGAATATAAATTTTGATAAATTTTCATTCTTAAAATGTTTCATATATAAGATAAGCAAATATAACTACGTTCAAATATTTTTAACAGTACTCGAATGCCAATTATTATAGAATTATAGGGCAACGATAAATGTTTAACACGGGCGCAGTCTTGCTAGTACTTTCACCTCGTTGCAGTATACAAGTGCACCCCCTATTGTACGGTACTGATCATGCGCTGGCGTTCTCAGCCCCCGTGACTAGCACTGCGCATCCGTCGGTTGGCTTACCGCCGAAAATTTCACGCATCCCGTGTCAGTATGATGCGCGACCCATAGACGGTAGGATCACGTTGTTCATCTCCCCAGAATACGGGGAATAAATCAGAAACAAAATATTAAATAACTAAAATTAATCGATAGAGAAATATATGATTTTTACTTCATAACGTTGAAAGTGAATTTATAGTGAGTTTTGATGAACACTTACTAATCATGTTTAATGCAATTGGCGGAAAATAGCGACGTCACAGCAATTAAATTGTAAGTGAAGAACTACTGCAGGTAATTATATTCAGGTTTATTTTGTAAAATATTATAAACAGAACTATTAAATCACGATATATTTTGTGCTTAAATAACTTTTATATAACTTTTGATGATGACTAGTAAAGAAATACAATATTAAATATTACAATTCATGATAAAGAGTAATGTTATCATAATGAATAAATAATGAAATATTTTTATTAAAGGAATATTTATGTTCATTATAATTTTTATAGAATTTATGTTATAGTTTAAAACTTATACTAGAAATTATTATTATTAGATTTTGTTTGATTTTTCAGATTAATTTTAAATAAATGCATGAATAAATTACAATTAAAATTATTAAAGAATAATCAGTATCAGTAAAATATCATTATAATTAATTAAATATTATAAATGTTGCATATGTATATCAATTAGGAAAATTAGAATAGAGTATTAGAATTTAGATTTTAATGACTTATTAAGATATGATGTGTAAATTAAATTGTTGTTTAAAAAAAGCATAAATTTTATCAATAATATTTATATTCGTTCATAAATTCCTACAAATACTACGTTGGTTAAAAATTTTAAATGCATTTTTTATAATAAGTTAAATTTTAATTGAAATAAAGTTCAGCAAATTATATATCTTTACGAATGAAGTTCAATGAAGACTAAAATGTTAAATATCGTTAAAAACTTAATTATTTTTATTGTATTTAAATTATGTAAAATTTTTAGTAATTCTTTGTGTAAAAAATATTGTATATATTTCGATGAATTATTTTACCATAAAAATTTCTATTTTGTACAAGCTTTACAAATAAATGTTTACATTGTAATGGATAGTATATAAAACATATTTAGATAAATTACAAAAAAATAACTTTGTAAGTTAAGAACTGTTATTTTAATTGTAAAACCATCTTTTGAATAAAATTACAAATGTATTAAATACATTAATTTTTAAATTTATTAATTAGATATATCGATCGGTTAATAAAAACTTTGCAAAATTATATAATGATATTATTTTTGGTATGGTACATATTTTATGTATTTACTCATTCATTTTTTTACATGTAATATAAAAATAAAAATTGAAATTAAGTATTTTAACAAAAACATTCTGTAACATTATTGAATATTTATACACTAAAAAATTATGTTTTTTTTTTAACGAAACGACATGATAAAAATATACTTCATAAATAAAAATTATATTATTTATTTTATTTATTTTAAAATTAAGAAAGTCTTTTTCTATTTATCAAATATTGAGAATGTTCTGACGCAATTCATTAGATCAATATATATATCGTGATTATCACTATGGTTACACGTGGTAAACTTTAAAATGTCAATTTATTGAAAACAAGTTATACATTTATAGCTTTACTATATTTACATCATGTCGTTGTATAATATATACGATAAATTTTTTTGCGATTAACAGTTATCATTAATATATCTTATGAGTCATCATAAATATTTCAAATGACTTAGAATATTTGTATATTTTACGTAAAAGGTGTAATTTAAGAAAAATTATTTTTTTTTTATCTTAATAAAACAAATAAATATGTTTTAAATATTTATTTTAAATTATTTTTTTATAAACACATTTTTTTAGTAGTTCCATAATTATATATATATATATATATATACATATGTACATTTACTTATATTTACATATTTTAAGACAAAAAATGTTAATACCATAAAGTCCATAATAAAGAATTATTGTTATTTTAAAATTGTATTGTAAGCATTTACAATTATAATTTCAAAATTAATACGATGATGAAAATATTTTCATTAGTTAACATTTTGTAATTAATTTTATTTTAATATTTTTAATCGTATAAATTTATTTTGCAGTAAATAAATAAATTAATAAATTATAATAGAATAAAATAATATTTAATTTCATTCAATATTTAAATTGCATAATTATAAATTATTTATTTTATGATCGATGCACTTTCTTAAATTTATTGTTTTAGTTATAATTCAAATGATATATTTATAGATAAAATAACATTTTTTATTATTATTTAATATTGTAATTTGAATTAAATTTTTTTGTGATAAAAAGACTAATTTTTTTAATTCAATGAATATAGAATTATATAATAATTAAATAAATCAGAAATAATTTTGATCAATAGTAGCTTTAATATTTTTAACGCATAAGGGAAAGCACGATTTAACTAAATTACTAAATTAAATGAAGTAAATAGTTTGAAGAAGAAAATGAATCACTAATAATATATATAATTATATTTACAAATGTAGATTATTCTTAAATTCTTCTTAGAATCTTAGATTGATTATTCTTAGAAAATACTAGGAGACTACGAATTCATTCATATCTATGTTAGAGTACAGAAAGAGCCAGAATAAATAGCTTGGTATACAATAATATCGGTTATTATATTTAAATATCTAATATAATATAAATATAAAAATAATTATCTAATTGATATCAACAAACAAATGAATCTTACAGTATTCTCTTTCAAGATTTTTAAGACTACTGTTTGAATAAAAAATATATATGTACGTGTATCTTCAGTGATTTGTTTTAAATAATATGATTTAATTCATTGTCTTTACTTTTATTATAATTTATTTTTTTTTGAATTTCAAATGGAAAAATTATAGAAATATAATTATAGTTAAAATAAACATTAAATATTAGTGTATAAGACGAGGAATATTTTGATTATCAATATTTAAGATATTTGAGCTAAAAAATCATTTTAATTAAGACAGTTTTAATTTTAACAATTACTATATATAAGAGTTATAAAAGTCAGTAAATATACAGTAATAATAATATATAAAAACCTTTATTTTACGTCAAAACTGAATATCTAAATTTGCAAAAGAATGTAATAAACCAAATAAAGTTTTTTTCAATGGAATAATTGTTTAAAATATTTTATTATGATTGTCTAAAATGTTCAGAAGCTAATTACCGATATGTTTACCTTGAATTAATTTTTTTAAATTGAACATATCATCACTTCAGTAATTAAATCATTATAATTTTTCGAATTCTGTTAAAAAGAAGCTTTTTATATTTGATTGAATGATTTACAAGACTTATTGTAATTTAATTTTATATTATATATGTATTTTAATCTTAAAAATATAAATACAAAATTAAAATTAAGGTATAACTAACAGTATAGTAATAAATTTATATTATGCAGGAATTATATGTAAAAGAAAAATTTAAGTATTAAAAAATATTTTACTATTAAATTTTTATATTTAAAGAAACCCAATTAAACGTTCGAATCTGGTGAATTTATTCTGTCCAATATTTGAAACCAATAAATAATGACCTATTACAGATAAGATTGATAATTTTACTTGAATGATTTTATCTTTTAACTATTAGCATTTATAAAATACATATTTCTGATATAACTAAATTACTATTTTAAAAAATATCGATGGAAATTTGATATTTGGCGAGTAAAATCCATAAAAAGTTTGAAATATTTGGTACAAATCTGGTGGAAAGTTGAGAAGTTTCTTTAGCGTGAAACGACTATCAAACAACGCCCCTTTTCAGTTCGCGAAAGTTTGTGGTATCCATTACATTATAAATATACATACATAATTTTTTCGAAGACAATTTTCTGCTTGTTATATTGCACTATATAATATGTCTAATTTTTTTTTGTAAATAGTAACTTGTATTATTTCCTAGACTGGTACCTATAATAGCAGTCAAAATTATTTGTTTTACGGAATTCGGTATTTATAAATTTTATATATTTAAAAACAACTTTTAATTTGAAATAGTTATTTATTTATATAATACGAAAAACGTTTTCAAATTGAAATAATTAAACAAATGTAATATTATTTAGAATCAATATCTTTCTCAAAATTTTCTTTGTATTTATTTTCTAAAATATTTACAATGCTTTTAAGACATTGTCATGGTGTAGAATCATGTTTCCTTTAATAATTATTTATGAAAAAATTAAAAAAAATTCTCGCGTTGTAATTATTTCATTTCAAATAATAAAAAATTTTATATATTTGTAATATACGGAAAATTTTGTTTAATGATATATTTGATCATTTTTTGTTGAAATTTGTTTTAAATTACTTTAAGGAAAAATAACCTTTTAGTAATTTAGTAATTTCTTGTAACGTAGTCAATATAATATATATATACAGAATAAGTAATTAATATAAAAATAATTAAAAATATATTGGTTTTATATAAAAAGGTTAAGATTAAATTTAACTTACATATTTTAAATAATTTAAAGTTTTTATTAATTATAAAAATGAGTAAAATATTGAATTAACTATTTCATTTGTTACTAATAAAATATTAATTAAAAGTAAAGAATATAAAAAAATTTTTACTGAATTTGAATGATATTCAATATTTATTTTTATTTAATTATATGCGACAATTTTTTTTAATACTGTCTGTATTTAAATTAAAATAAAAAAAAAATTATTTCTCGTTTTATTGATGATTATATCAGAACTAAAAATTTTAATTTTTTTTTTATCCCAAATTTTATTTCAAATAATTAAACTAATTAATTTTTCGATTTTTTATAAATAATTTCATAATAATTAATATTTGATTACACTTTTTTTTATTCTAATCCGAGTAAAAAATATTATAAATAACACATTTTTAAGTAAAACATTGAATCAATTGAATTAATTAAATTAATTTTTACAAAATTAAAATTTTTTTTATAAAAATAAAAGAATGGTATCAGTGAACCGAAGAAACTTGCGTAAAAAATTGTAATTAATTTTCACAGTTTACGTTAAATTTTTGCAGTTGACAAAACTAATTATGAGTTTAAATTTGCTTAACATGAATGTAATAAAAACTATATAAAAAATATATAAAAACTATAGTATTTTTTTGTACACTGATAGTATAAATTCATAGATAAATGGAATTATAGAAATGTTTATTTTATCAAAATTTAGAATAAATCCTGGTTTTTCAATGTGTATTAGATAACTAGTTATTAAATAATTTGTATTTTAGTAGAATTATTTAATAATTAAATCAAATTCGACTTTAACTCAACACTGACTTTTATCATGAATAAATTAATATTTAATTTATTATTAATATTTATTATTAATATAATATAATTTATTATTAATTTATTATTAATTAATCAGAGATAATTAACATGATATATGACAAACTATTTACAAAGAATGAAAAATGTAATCGAGTTAAAGTTTGCCTTACAATATTTAAAAGAAATTTTTTAATTAATATTTTGTAATATATATTAATAATAAATTATTCATCCATAAATTATAATAATTATAATTATACATATAATTTTATCGTACAATATACAAAGCTTTTAATAGTAATATACAATAAAATTATAATTATTAGTATAATATTAAATTTTAATTAACCAAATATATTTATAAGGTCAATGAAATATGTTCATTACATTTTCAGAATATTTATTGTGAATTTCTAAAAAAACAAAAAAATAAATACTAAATAGTGATATATAGTTTTTAATAATTAAAATTTTATATTAAGCATTCTAATTTTTGAATATATTTGTAGATTTTTTCTTAATTTTTTAGAACAATTAAAAAAAGTTTTGCGCATTAATAAATTAATGTAAATTTTGAAAAAAATATTTGTTCAATTTCTATAAATTGTTAGTTATTTGTATAATTATATGATATTCAAAATTTTCTCTATTTTTACAAACTATATTTCAACTATAAATTTCAATTGAAGAGACGATTTTCAACACGAATATGTTAGAAGAAATTTAGAATGATTTGTTAGTCACTTCGTAACATCTGAAATTCATGCTTTTTTCGTTTGCGTGTGACTAATCAGATCGTTATATACAGTTTTTACTTTCTTCGATATTAACTGATACTTTAATTTATTTTCTAAGAAAAAACGTAAAAAATACTTTCCTTTACAGTAACCTTGTTTCTTAAAGCATATTTTAATAATACTTTGTATTTATCGAATTAACAAATACTGTGCTCATTCAAAATTAATAAACATTGTATAATAATACTTTTTTTTTTTTATGTTATAAAACTAGTCTACTTTCAATAAATTGTATTTATTGTAGAGATTATATCGAAAATTGTACGTGACTAGCAGTAAAATATAATTCAAATTTAAATATTTTTAATTCAACAGTTAAAAAATAAAACAAATGTGAGTTTACCAAAATTTCAATAATTCACTCTACATTTTGATAAAAACATGAAATTACACGATAAATATATCATAATTTTAAGTAATTATGAATATTTTAATATTATTTAAATATATACTAGTTTATATATTTATTATAAAATATATTCTGGTGTTGTGCAGAATATTTTCTATAATATACAAAAAAAAAAAAATGTTTTTATTAATAAAATACAATATGTATAATTGGTTCACAATATAACTATATATTCTGTTTTTGTTAAAAAGAAACTTTCAACTTTCAACTAATTATTAAATATATTTGAAAATATGAAATGTAAAACTTTTTTATATGGTTAGACAATAAATAAAAATATCCGCTGTCTATAAAATGTAAATTTCTAAATTATTCAAATATTTATTGAAAAAGGCGAATCCAGTAATCAAACCTTTTTTAACTATTTGTTAAACTCATTTTGAGCGTTTCTTTCTTTAAAAATTAAAATATAATTGTTATACAATACAATTTTTAGACAACAATAATATAGCGTTACAAAGAATTCCAAATTAAAGATTTTTTCTATTATTTACATAATCATTAATTGAAAATTGATAATTTTATTTAATAGCGAATTTAAAATAAATTAACGATACCACTTCATCAGTGTTGTGCTTAAAAACTATTAATTAATTAGTATTTTCGTTCAAGATAGAAGGACAGAAGGCGAGCAATTAATTAACGTCAATTTTTTTTAAAGTAATTTTTCTTTATTCGATACTTAGCTTTAATTTAACATTGAAACACGTCGTAATTTTCGCGCAACAAAAAAGTGTAGACAAAAGTACCGGAGACTTGTTACCTCCCTTGCTTCCTCACATAGTTTTATAAGTTTTTTTTACACCCGTTTGATGCTTATTTTTATTAGTCTCGTGATTGTTCATTTACGAGGGGCCCGCGCGCGTCATCTAGATCCCAAACCTGCCTACGGCGCTAATCCTAATTTTCCCTCGACATAAAAACGAGGGGGTTTTTCATGTCGGACAGGAGGAAAAGCCATTTACAATCTAACTTAGTCGTAGACAGAGGTATCCCAGTAGCGTCGCCAATCTCTAAATACCACAGGTTCCTTCCCCAGTTGCACTGCAGTGTCACCACGCTCCCCTAGTACCCTTGAATTCCGCGGGGGTGATCATCGCTTGGATCGACCTCGGCACTCCTCGTAGGATCCGTGACCAATCCGGCGCGGGAGAAATCTAAGAAAAAAAAGAGATTTTTTGGAAGCAGTACATCCACGGCTCCTCTTTTAGGGCACGATATTAGGTTGGGCAGGTATTCGCAGATCTATCGCCACCAGAAAGCATCAGCGAAACCTTGGGCTACCTGCCATTTGCGATGTAGGCAGTTGTTCTTTGGCTCGGTATTGCAGAGCCTCAGGTTTCCAAATTGATTCAAGATTAATGCTTCTTGATCGCGTGGGTCAACAAACACGTGTTTAACGTGGTCGCGATCTCACCATGTCCTCAATTTCTAACAGTGTGTGTGCAGAAGTTCTGAAACCACCTGTTTGCGCAAAGTTCTTAATGCCGTTTTTACGCTGCATATGAGTCATTCCCACGTTGCCCCCATGTGTGTCGCGTGGGATGAGTTGAAATACCACTTAAAACACCAGTTCCGCGCGAATCTCCTAGTCTTTTTGCCCTTTATACCCGCGATCACTCATCTTATTTCATTATGTCCCGCGCCCCTCATATCAACGACCATCTCCTGGTTATCTCGCAGGATTAGCGACGCTTATTCACGTCGACAGCCACCAATTGGTCTCCCACACTCCCCCAGTTACTCGCCCAACCATGCATCTCGAAGTACCTTGCGCGTTTATTTTAATCACGTCTGCTATAAGGTTCTTTGCTTCTCGCTCGATAGGGACGCTCACGATCAGATCATCTACATACGTGTTTTTGATGATTTTTCTAGCCGCGGCGGGATTTAGGTTCAGATATTGGTTCGCGATCGCGTTATTTACATAAACCGTGTTTGCGGGCGAGAACTTCACGCCGAAAATTAAGGTGGACATCTCGTAGAGTTCCGTGCTTCGATTGCGATCTTAGCTCCTATAATAGTAGCTTTGCGACGCTCTGTCTTCGCGCCGTACCTTTATGCGCCGAAACATATCCCAGATGTTTTCTTTAAATAACACCGAGAAGCTTCAGAACTTCAAGAGGATTCTGGTCAATGACCGAAGTAAAGCGGGTGCAGCACACAGCTGTCGTTTAGGCTCACACCTCGAGTTTTCGCGGCCGCGTTGAGCCTCGATTTCCCTCAATTCCTCCGGTGTATTCGCGTTCGTGACTTCAAAATTTGACAGGTACCACCTTATCGACTCTTCGATTGGCTCGATGACCTTCGTCGCGTAATCCTGGTTTAGTAGCCTGTTTATCTCACGATAGTATAATTCTGCGTAAGCTGCATTACGGTTCAGGCAACTTTGGAGGGATATGAGTTGTTTATAGGCGGTTTTACTCCCATCCGTCTCTGGGGTTTGTCCCATCCTCCATAATACGCCGGTGTCCCAAACTATTTTCGTTCGTCGAGTCCTTTTCTTCATAAACATTGTAATACAGTCCTAAATCTCGCCTAAAGACGCTTGCCTCCACAGCGATGTGAAAAGTCAAGTTAAAAGTATCTTTTTATTCAACGACCGAGTGAATCTTCTATGCTTTCATCGACGGGAGGCCCTACATTGAATACAGCGATGCATAATGCATGTCGCGAGTTACGTGCTCTACTTTCCTAACACGTAACCGAACTATGCAACGTTCATTCTATCGAACATCGCGAAACCGCGAAATCCTCCACCGCCTCGTGTTTTAAAGTAATTATCACGTACCAGTTGTCCTGCTCAATTAACACCTTCGGGACCACGTTTCCGTAGGCATTCAGTCGCACTCCCGGAACACTCCTATCGACACGCCGCATCATTTCTTTCACGAATGATTGCGTGAGCAGCTTCAGATCCTTCACCCCGACAACCCCGTGTATTCGTTCGTTTCCCCGGGGTTCTACGGTACTTATGTTATCCCTTTTGCTGCAAGTACTTATTATCCCGTCTCGTAAATCTTACCGTACGTCTAAACGTACGGTAGTCCATGTTGACCCGAAAGATCTCGAGAGATTCTCGTCGAGGAGCGTGATCGTCCAAACTTCATCGAGCAGTGCGAATGTATCGATCGCGGGGCGTTCTCCGTGGACTTGAACTGGAATTATTTTAAGCATGACTTACATTGATAGTCAGAGGGAGGGTTCGTTCTTGTTGCAGTGTTTTCAAGCGCTGCGTGGGCGATAGGTGTTCCAAGGGTCGTAGCTGTCCTTGTTCTTCCCTATCACGCAATCCTGATTTTGCGGATACTTACGCAAGAGGAGATGAATCTCACTACCCCGTTGCTTCTCGCATTGGAAAAACCGGTCCCCAGGTCCACGAAACAAAGACGCATTGCGCGGTGAGTTTCCGTCGGTCTTGCGATTGCATAAATTCGGGATAATGGACAACCCTGACGTAGTCCTTGCCGTAAATTCCGCAAGAATTTTGACGCGTGTTCTCGTACCTCGTACCGATGACTCTGTGTTTTTCTCGCTGGATCGTATACGCGTACCGGACTCTGCTCGTTCTCGTTTCTCGACGACGGTTCGTCGCGGGGATGTCGGCGGATCCTCATCTATGAATCTATCCTGTCACTACTGGGCCAACTCACAAAGGTAATAAGTAGCCCAACAGCTCCAGATCTCAAATACCCAAACAGTTTTGACTTATTGCTAATACACAGTTCGAGACGAGCGAACGCGCCAACTTCCTGGTGACAGCCTCGATAAAGTCTCGGTTTTGAAGGTGCCATTCCACTTGAAAATCCTTCACAGTGGTCACTGTGAACCTTACCGTGATGGTGAAGTCCATCAGGTCATCGCCTCCCGAGTCGTGACGGATAGCAACTTTAAGCACCCGATCAACTTGCGTTCGAGCAAGTGTTTATTACCGTACCATGCCTGAAGAGTTTCCATGAAATCGCTTATCTTCCAAAGGTGGCCGCAGTACTCTAATGGTTTCACGAGCCTTCTCTTAAGCGCATTTCACACACGTACAAAATTCTCACGTTCCGAGTCTCTCATGTCTCGATCATTTGTTCAACCGCGTCCTTAAAATGTGGCAATTCCAAGGGGTCCCTGAAAACATCGGCAGATCTTTCATCGTGATCACACACCACATTTTTCCGCGCTAACGCGATATGGTCGACGCATATTTCATTGGCGTTCTGCCCAATTACACGGATTGCTGTCATTAAACTTAACCCTAGCATTTACTAACTTGTCCCGTCGCTGATCGCTCCTTATGTCCTCCAGCGAGTAATCGTCTTCAGCTCAGGTCTACTTGGAATAATAGACCGTTGCCGGACGTAACGGGAACCGTCCTTTTTTGGCAGGGGGACCTCGATGATAATCTTTGGTGCTGTCGGCCTGCTTGCGCTCGATCCGAGTGGACTATTGACCGAAGCTGACTTGAGCATCGATGTCAGAAGCTTCTGCGTCTGGGTGACCTTCTCTCTTCAGCTGTGGCTACCGCTGCTTCGCTGCTCTTTATTCTGATAGCATCTTGTGGATATTTTTTATAGATCTCTTCTCACTCCACTGCACTTGCGCTCCCGCTTATTACCAGATATAAGTGCAGGGTTTCAGCATCAAAAGCTTCGGAATAAAATAAGGGAAGGCGAGTGATTAATTAACGTCAATTTTTTTTTTAAGTAATTTTTCTTTATTCGACACTTAGCTTTAATTTAACATTGAAACACGTCGTAATTTTCGCGCAACAAACAAGTGAAAAATGGTGCACACAATAAAACACGTCGATAAACAAAAGTACCGGAGACTTGTTACCTCCCTTGCTTCCTCACATAGTTTTATAAGTTTTTTTCACACCCGTTTGATGCTTACTTTTATTAGTCTCATGATTGTTCATTTACGAGGGACCCGCGCGCGTCATCTAGATCCCAAACCTGCCTACGGCACTAATCCTAATTTTCCCTCGACATAAAAACGAGGGGGTTTTTCATGTCGGACAGGAGGAAAAGCCATTTACAATCTAACTTAGTCGTAGACAGAGGTATCCCAGTAGCGTCGCCAATCTCTAAATACCACAGGTTCCTTCCCCAGTTGCACTGCAGTGTCACCACGCTCCCCTAGTACCCTTGAATTCCGCGGGGGTGATCATCGCTTGGATCGACCTCGGCACTCCTCGTAGGATCCGTGACCAATCCGGCGCGACAGAAATCTAAGAAAAAAAAGAGATTTTTTAGAAAGTATATGGATTAAGAAATATGGTGGGTAATCTTTTCGCCTCAGGACCCAAGTCTCGGCTAATCCACCCTCACGGCGGATTAACTCGACGCCATCGGGCCTCGCTATCTGCTACTGGATTAGCCTTCCTATTGCTCGCTCGCATTGTTCAGTCGTGTCGCTCATTCGCATTCTCGCTCGTATTAAACAATTTAATTACCTTATTTGCTGGCCGCACGCGATTGATCCTTCTCGTCTTGACCACAACTACCCTTACTTGATGTTCTCTTCCAGGCAATGTCTTGGTCACGATCTCTCTCCACCAGATGTTGTGTGGGGCCTGATAATCAATTATCAGGACTAGGTACCCGACGCGCAGCAGTACATCCACGGCTCCTCCTTTAGGGCACGGTATTAAGTTGGGCAGGTATTCGCAGATCTATCTCCACCAGAAAGCATCAGCGAAACCTTGTACCTTGAAACCTTATCCGCCCGATCACTCCGATCACTTTGCCCGATTTCGTTTAATTGCTCGAATGTGCTTCGACCGGCACGCACCGACTAAGGATACGCGGATCCCGCCCAGTCACGTACCCTATATATGTATATAATATTTAATGTAAAAAATAGGAAGAAATTAAATAAAAGTATTAATTAGTAATAATATAATATTAACTTATCATAATTAATTTTATGCGTTTATTAAGAGTCTCTTTATAAAACTTTTGATGGACTTATTATTCAATATATTTTTTATTTGCATATATCGCATATAAAATCCAATTTAATAGATTTAAATATCTATTGTTGTAATTTCATTTTATGTACATTTTCTTAAATATTACAATTATTAGTATTGTTTATAATTAGCTATACACAAGAATAAAGTAAATAATTATATTATTATTTTGTTTTGAGAAAAAATACATTATTTTTTTTAATTTAAATAAATATAAAGTTAAAAACAAGAAACTTAAAAATAATCGCGGATCAATTTGAAAAATATAAATTACATAATAAAAAATATGCTTATATATTACGCAGAATTTCCTTATAATATATAAAGTATTATTTATAGTTAGTGACCGATTTTTATGATTAAATACAGTAAATAAAGTTTTGATTGACGTCATATCTGTGAACCCATCCTCCATCATAACAAGTTTTTCCAGTTTTTACTTAGTCCTGAATGACCAGTCAAACGTACGCTTTTAGCAAGCATAAAAAGAAGTTCACGTCGGCGATAATTGGGTAAATGTCGAAAAGCTTATCACGTTTACTTCTGCTTCGACCGTTGCCTACATCAGGGCAATCGATCGATTTGTACCCATCTTATATCTATTATACATATTAACCCATCCCTTAATCAAATATCACCTTTTGAAATAAAGGCTTATTCGAACTCTTTTCAATGTATGAGTTAAAACCATTTTTTTAAATATTAAATACATTAAGTACTATTTTGAATAGATTAATTATTTTAAAAATCACCAGAATATCAAATTGAGCAATTTATGTGTTCGTAATTTTAATCATTTAAAATAATTGACTGTTATAGCTTATAAATATATTTTTTATCACGTGGAAATAATTATTAGAATCAACTATTTCATTCGTAGAATAATTTATTAGTTAATTTATAAATTCAGTGTCTATATAGAAACAAATAATTATCGATAACTGATATAGTTCTATATCAAAAATCTATTCTATACTGATTTTAATTTATTTTAAATATCTTGATCTACTTATGCAATCTTCAATTTCTATGACCATCTGAGTTGACTTTATATATTAAAATGAAATTAAATAAAAATATTCACATTGATAATTTTATACATGTTTAATTCTAAAATAATAATTTCTAAATTTTATTTTTAATTGATAACTAGTACATTCATAATATAAAAATATATATAATTAAATTAAGTTAAAATTTTGAATAAAATATTGCTAAAATAGATTATAAATTTTAAAAGGTTAGTAATACATATGATCTATAATTAAAATTTATTACTGAAGCTCTACGTTTGTGTAAATTTCAACATTACTTATAACATGTACGATAGATATTCAAATATTGAAAATACGAACATTATTATTTGTAACTTATTTAGTCGGCAAATTTTGATAAGTTTATAAAGTTACTCAGATTAAATTTGATGAAATTGACGTTAAACATGAAAACCTATATAGCTTTATATAGAAATGAAGACTGCGTTGGAACTAAAAAGGAAGGAATTGAACTGAATAAATTGTTTGAAAAACTTTGTCAGTAAAGTAATTTTAATATGATAACTATGTTAAATTTCTTTTCAGTTTATAATTTTTTGATTGAATTTTTATTAAAAATTGTATGCAATCTTTATTTTTTAAATCTCATATTCACGTTTTTATATTAAGTTGAAAATAAATTTAAAAAATAACTTATGGAAATAGCTTTGTTCCTTATAAGTATTCAAACAATGTTTCATACTTATATATATTTTTTCTTTTTTTAAAATAAAATGAAAACTGTATAAATGAATATTAGATTTACGAGATAAATGACATATATTAAAAAAATATTTGTTTCATAATTATTTTACTCGGTAGTAGTTCTATTAATTTAATAATTCTTTGGTTCAATTTAAAAATTCATATCCATTCATTGAATTGAATAAAATTTTTGTAATAAATATTAACATAGAATCACTAGAAAGTTTAAAAACTGATTTATTTAAGATTGTATAGAAATATAATTTTTTTGTATATAAATTTTACTATTGTAAACTTTAATTATTTTTTCTAAAATTTCAGTTTTATGATTTTTCATAGTCCAAATATAAATGAATATAATGAATTTAAATAACTGCATTATTCCCATAATTATTCCTATATCATATTTTTTAAATTATATAATTTATAATAATAAAACTGATTAATTCTTTCTTTTCCTACACGAATGTTTTAAAATAATTAAATCTGTATCGAAAATATCCATTTAATAGAAAAATACTTCAAAGTCTATGTAATAATTATAAAATAATATAGCTCTTTGAAAAAGTAGAATATAATCATGATGTGCTGATATATAAATTTCAAAGATAATAAGTAATCTCTAGTTCACAGGGTCAATTGAGTAGATATTAATATTGAAATTGAATGTCGAATTTGATTTTTATTAAATGATGTTATTATATTTAAAAAAATTAGGCACTAACTTTATTAGAAAATAATCATCGAATAAAGATTAAGTTTTATTGCTAAAATATTTTTAAATATCAACGTGCTATTATAATATAGTTGCATAATTTATATAAAATAATAATGTAATTGAAAATGTAATACCAAAAAGTATGAATTTACTTAATTATATTATTTATTAAGTATATAATCTAGAAATTGTAAGCTAATCCTTTGACCTGCGCAAATTCTAAAAATAACTAATACAATATTTTTAAACATTATGACACTAATTATAATTATATCACTATGTTATTACTATTTCAAAAAAGTAAAAGAATTTCTACTTCTTAGAAAAGCATACCATATTTTGAAAATAAACTTTTATTATGAAATATCAGACCATATTTTCAGTTATTATTTATAAAAATTTAATCTAAAATTAAGAATTTTCAAAATACGCAAACGCATCACTAAATTAAACTAGTTAAATTATTAAACTTATCTATTATTATTCATATTAGTCATTTAAACTGATTAATAGATATAAAAGAAATAGGTGATTGTTAAATATTAATGTACACAAGGTGTAAAATGTATCTAATAAAATGAAGTAATAAAAAAGTAACACATAAATTTTTAACAATATTATATAAGGTGAATAAAATTCATTTCTATATTAGATAATTTATTTACTTTTATTCATGTAATACTAAAAATAATTTTTTTCGTGAAAATACTATGAGCTTTAAGTTTTACTTGCATTTATATTGTGTATAACATAAAATATATTGTATGAAGTTTCAAATGAGGCAGTACCTCATTCAGAAATACTTTTTCTTTCAATGTATTCAAAAGCATGTGTACTTGATGAATAAGTGCAGAAATAAATCAAAGATTTAACAATAACGAATGTTTAAATTTTTATTTAGTGAACAAATAAATAAATCCTTTTGTTCTGTTCTTTATTCTTATTAATTGATCTAAGAAATATTTTTAAGGTAATATACAGAACAATACATATGCTATATGTATACGTATTCATTTCAATATAAAACATTTTTATCTCATGCTCAATGATAATATTTATTAAGTTACAGAAGAAACATGATTTTAAAATATTATGGTCGACTATAAATATTTTCAGTTTTTATCGAGTTATTTATGAAATTTTTTATTAAAATATTTTAGAAATCGTAAATTTATTTAAATTTATATTTATAATTTTTAATACAATATAAAAATATTAGTTAAAAATCCCGAACAAATGTCAAATATAAAAAAATTCATTTTACTAAAAAATATATTTAGGAAATAAAAAATTATAAAGATTAAGAAAAGAGATTAAAGCAACTTAAAATTTTTTCATTAAGTTTTTATTTTTTAATATTTAAATAAAAATTATTATATAATTATATCGAATTTCTATTATTTATAGATATTCTACAATAATAAAAATAATTTAAAATTACAGTTATCAAAATATTTCTGATTTTATTTCTTCAAATTAAATATTCCATATTTATCTAATTTTAAATATTTACTATTATATCTATAAAACGTATTTATGAAGCACATATATTTTATTGTTTTTTGTTGATATAAATAAATAAAATTCTTTTAATGTAAAGGTAGTAGTCATCTTAATGAAATGGTCAAATAAAATGAATCAAATCAAATAAAATGGTCTAATTCATATTATTCACAATTGTCATTACATACTAGTACAGAAATAAAGAAACATTTTTAAATAAAAATTTAAAACACTTACAAAACAAATCGTTAAGGTTCTATTAAGTTGATTATTAATTTTAAACAGTAACATAAACTTATTTTTTTAATTGCTTAAATTTGAAGTATAATGTAGAATTATTTGCAATTTTATCTTAAATTAAAATATAATTAACATATTAATATTTCACTTTACATATTCGGCTACGTAGATTATATTATTTCCATTTGAAGTTTTATTTATCTTAATAATACTATATTAAATACACGCAAACACACACACATATATACAAAAAGTCAAAACATTTTATTAATTCAAAGTATGTTTAGTTCTCGTATATTTTAATGCATTTTCCAAGGAATTTATGTTTAATTATAAAGCTTGAATACTAATGTAGAAATCGTGAGATATTTTCAATATCTATATATATATACGCGAGTATAAAGAAGAAAATCAAAAAAACAATTTATTATCTCTTTCATTATCTATTAAGATGTTTATTGCTCTTTACTTATCACACAATAAACCTTTATATATGTGCATCGTGATTATTTTTCTCCATTTCTGAGTTTATTTAACTATTTGCCATTCATGATTTCACATTTTTATTCCTTGATTTTTTCTTTACTGATTTTAAATTGTGTTTGTTTTATTAATTTTTTAATCATGCTGACCTGAATTAAGTTTCCCTCTTTTGGTATGAGTTCACATATTAAAACTTGCACTTGTTTCATACTCTAATATACCATGTTTTTACTTTATCCATGTAAGCCACTGTATGTGTTGAATTTCTTCTATCACGGTTAATTTATCTGTATACTTTATAATTTAATACCTTAATTTCTTTAAAATCAACGAATACTTATATTATTATCTAAAAAATATTAAAAATAAATTCTTAATCATATAAGTTACAATTTTTAATTTCGTATTCTGTAAAAACATTTCTTACAGGTGTCGGTTAAACCGTAGTTTTAAAATTTTTAATTTTACACTATTTTTTAAATTCATTATAAATAAAATTATAGTCGAAAAGTTTAAAAAAATTAGATTTTAAAAATCTATTTAAAATCTACAATTATTATATGTATACATCTATACTATATTATTATATATATACATCTTAACTACATCTACTAATAAAGTTAATTTTATTAAAAGTAAAAGTGAAAAAATACATCAAGTTTTTGTAAAAAAAATTTCATTATAAATATTTTCTAGGGTCATATAAAAAACATTCCTTTATTAAATAAATTCATAGACTATTAAAAATATTTAAGAAAATTTCTATTCATTTATAACTTTAAATTCATAAAATAAAGACTATACATAGATAATAACTAATTTTCTTGTTTATTTTAATTTTTTAAATATGTGTGCTAAAATAATAAAAAAGACTGCAACATTATGAAAGATGTATGATGAAAGATAAACAACTAAACTAATATTGAATGATATCGATGTTTTTATTATCGCATGTATTAAAATAGGTATAAAGGCCTCAATGATATGAAGTATTTTTAAATTATACGTGATAGGTTTTCTAATGATCTATATACCGGTGGTAATATAAAATATTTTAGGAATTAGAAAATGCATAAATGGCTTGTACACATATATATATGTGTGAATTTAATAATTAATACTATATAAATCAGATTATTTGCTAAGTTTAGAAATTGATTTCTATCGTTGTTCGCATAATACAGCGGAGTCTTTTCTTCAATTATAAAGCCCATAAACAAAATCCTAGATTCTTTTTCTACAAAATATACAATTCAAATGAATTAAATTACGTTTATAGTTGAAATGAAATATTAATAATGAATATTAGTAAATAATGATTAATTATATTAATAGAAGATTAATAATTATTATAATTTATTATTTGGTACTTAAAAAAATTGAGAAATTGTTCGAGTACGATGGAATATATTACTTTTCTAAGATATTGTTTGATTTTTATTGTATATTGGTATTAGTTTCAATTATTTAACAATGTGTAAGATTATTTTTTAAATGAATTTTTTTTGTTATTCGAGAATTTTGTATTACGACTTAATTTAAATTTTTATTTTTTATTTCTTATTATTAAATATTTTATGAGAACACTGAAAATTTATTTCAAGATATTTTCTAATAATTGAATATGTTTGGTATAGAACATGTATGATACAGAATTTAATTTTAGTATTATTGAGTAATTTATAATATTTGAATAGTAAATTTAATTAAGTTTTATTAACGTATATATATTTTAAAACTTTAAAAGTATTAAAAAAGAAGCCGTGATTTTTTGGTTCTTAAAATTGTAAGAGGATAATTTTTAATTTGATATAATAATAGAATGTTTCATATAAATTTTGCTTTTTGCACAGATGGCGATGATACCAGACTACAATGAACGAAATATAGTTAATTTATAACCGATCAAGACTTTTATTCAGCAAACGAATGAATTAAATTCAAAAAGGAGCATATTGAAAAAACGTATACAATTTACAAAGAAATGATACTTATAAAAGATAAGTAAATACATTTCATATGTATAAGCTTTATTTTTAATTTGGTTTGAAAATTATTGTTATACTGTTTATGCGATTAAATTTCAATTGAAAAAAATGCACCAGAGTTTCATCTCTTAGTCATTTAATCAATTTTCGTATTAAGTTGTTATTAAAAGTATATGATTGATTAATATAACCAGTCCTTCTTTTCTCGAATATTTTTAAGTCTTTTTCATTTATGATATGCATATAACTTTCTGTAAGACTTTTTAAAAATAATATATTCAAATAATGCAATTCATAAAATTGTATTACTCTGCCTTTTTTTTTAAGGCACAAGTCGAGATATTTGTCTGCTTTAAGGATGATCGATGCATTCTGCAGTATGATGGATAATTTTTGATGATTTTTCCTCCAAATTACAAAAATTTCGTGTAAACCAAAATTTTTAATAATTATAAAAACTTCTATAAATTATTTTAATAATTAATACGTCATTAAATAATCTAATCTCTATATATCAATATTTTGAGTTTCAAGTGAATTAAATACTGAAATTATATAATCAACTTCTTCACAAATATGTTGATAAATCTGAGGTGACAGCAATATTTGTAATTTTTACTTTCAAATTTTATATGTACTATAATTTAACATCCATTGGCATATTTTGATTTTCCTGCAATATATAAATATTCATTCTTTATGATAACGTGGTTATATAGTTAGTTGTACATTCTTGCTCCATATAACCTATTATCTGAAAAAGGATATGCCTTAAATTGATTTCTAAAAGCCGAAAGTGTGGAATCGTGGCGTAGCGATTTGTCCGAATCTACAGAAAAAGCGTCATGGCCATTACAATCTTTATCGCGTAAAGGAACTCTACGTAGTTTGGTACGTCGATTGAGCAGTAATAGTAACAGCAAGGCGAAGAAATTATCTCAATCATCATCAGAGACCAAAGTGTCAGCATCCACAGGTGGTCCCGTGGGTCGTATCAGCAGTCTCAGTCAACGGCCCAGCCGTGAGTTAAGCCCGTCATCATCCACGTCACCGTCGTCGTTTGCGGCTAAGGCACCAGTCTCTGGAGGATATGATATTCAAGAAAGCTCAGAGAGTGGGGGTAGTGCAGGTCCAAACACCACCACCGCTTCAGGTGGACAGGATTGGAGAAGGTTAGTGGGCAGCATTAAGAGGAAAGTAAGGAGGAAGACGACGCAGAGCAACACGAGCATATCAGAGCAGGCACTGCAAGAAACAAATCAGAAGCATCAAGATGATTTTTTGAAGGCAACCATGAGGATCTTTTTAGTTGTATCGCCGCCTATGGGACGTATACAGGTAATGCGCGTTTTCATGATGATTTTACGAGATGCTTTTGCAATTTTTAAGAATTTACTTTTTGCCTTAGTTTACAAACAACTATTAATTAATATTAAAAACTTAAATTTTTTATATAGCTATATTACATATTGTATATAACACTTTTTTGTAAATTTCTAATATAATAAAAATAAAATTTCAAACTGCAGTTTTTATAAAATGCATCGATAGACCATATTTATATCGAATCTTTCAAACATAAATATATAATTTATATTTTTATGTTTATTCATTTGATAGTTAAACAATATTTATACATTTAAATATACATTTCTTTAAAAAAACCTTAAATTATATTATATTATTATGTTATTATATTATTTAACATTTTTTATGAAATGTAAAATACTCAGGTATTCGTATAAAATTATTTTATTGTATTGTAACCGAAATATAATTTTATATATTTTTTTCAATATCTTCTTTGCTATTAATTAATTTTATAAAAATTTAAATCTAATTTACAGAAAGTAATGAAATATATTTATTATTATTATTGATTTATAATTACTTGGGTTTTAAATACAAATTTTTTAATAACGCTTGATTTACACAATAATAACTAATTATTTTGATGCGAATATAAACATTTTTTTTAAAAAGTTTATATAAAATATGTTTCAAAGTTATAAAAAATTTACAGACGAATATGTAAAGGTTGCAATACTTAAGTTATATTTTTACTTTATTTTAAACTACGTATAAATTAATAAAATCATTTTAAAACTTATATGAATTTTTACTATTAAAATAAATGTAAATATGGCACGTACCTTTTATAGAAAAATATCGATTTTTTAAAATTCTACGAAATTTATTCAAAGATAATCCATTACTAATTATTTTTTTAATACTCAAATACCACTTTAAATAAAAAAGTATTCAAAAAATTTGTAAAAACATTTTGACATTTCCATCATCAAAAGAAATAAATTATATAAATATTCTAGTTGTATCATTTCTTTTATTTTTCCATAAGTACTTATATAATTATATACAATTAATACAGTGTAAATTTTCTTGTAATATTTAAATCATTTTCTTACTTTAAATATATTTTTAATAAAAATTTTAAATTATTTGATCGCATTTTTTTCTTTACGAATTCTATCTTAGTATCTTAAAGTAATTCAATGCATATAATTTATGATTACTTTTTGACCCATTTGTATTGTTCAACCTAAAAATCATCTCGTTCTTTCCATAAATACCCATTTATACAAAACAATACAGTTACAAGTATACACACGTACACGGATACATATATATATGCTCAAAAAATAGATTGTTTTATGCTTCAACATTCCTTATAAATATATATGCATATAAATAGATACATTCTACAGCATACTTTTCCTAGCTTACTTGACATTAAAGAATGAAAGTTAATATGAATTGCTTATGATAGGAAAATTTGTGCAATCCACATTTTCTATTACGTGGTTTGATTTGATGTAGATCTCATTCATTTTCGATTAAACTCTGTTAGTATAGATTCAAAACTAAATTTTGTATTCATTAAAATATCTTAAATTAAAAACATTTTACATTAATAAATTTGTTCTTAATTCACTATATTTTATG
The DNA here is from genome assembly GCA_018907185.1 of Platyscapa corneri. Taxonomy (NCBI): domain Eukaryota; kingdom Metazoa; phylum Arthropoda; class Insecta; order Hymenoptera; family Agaonidae; genus Platyscapa; species Platyscapa corneri. The sequence goes on from JACCHW010000119.1 coordinate 120,297, forward strand.
TTTTTCATATTAAAAAATTATTTGAACGAATTATAGATATCAACATAAAATTTTATTATAGTATTATAACCTTTAATATTTGTTTCAAATCTACTTTATTAGATTAGCTTCGGTATTTACACATCTTTATATATATATTTTTAAGCTTTAATTAAACTACTATTAAATTCGGATCGAAATAACAATACTCGTATTCGATCCTTTTCTGAAAGTCAGATGATGAATGTAGAAAATGTCTTTTTTAGAAAAGATATATATTTAAAAACTTATTAGTTAAAATAATAAAAGCTAATATCAATAACAATAATGTACAATTATAAAAATTATAATAGAAATAAAAACTTTACATTTCTACATTATTTGAAATATTCGAATAGATAAACTTACATTTAACGCAAATATTAAATACATTAATAACATATTGTTAAATTAAAATAATTAATTATTAGATTTAAATATAAAATTTAAAAACTAGGTACATTAAGAGTAGAGATAATTTTTTAATGTAAAATCGTATCATTAAATAATATATTGAATTCCAGTAGTTAAATTGTATCCAATAGCTACGATTTACTTTATTAACTCTATAGAAAGTATGAGCCAAGTTACCAAATTTGAATATGATTTCTTAAATCTAATAAAACATCAAATTAAAGCAAATGATCTTTGGTTAAAGATGAATTGTGACTGAGATAATCAACAGAATTGATATTTTTAGCGGAAATGAAATAAATTAAGCATGATATAATTTTTATATTATGTTATATGTATTTTTTGTACATCCTTTTAGTTTTACATAAAATAACTACCGCATCTGATATTGATTCAGAAATTTTTTACATTCATTTAATTCATAATTATATTTAATTTGGCTTAAATAGAATCATAACACTAACACAATCTTTACATGTTGATTTTTTTGAATTGCTAGTAAAAAAATATAATCAATTCTAGGTACTGAAATGCCAAAATACATCTTCAATATATCAAAGATTTACACTATTTATGATGCGTGTTTTGTTCAGAGCAAAAAACGTGACTGTTAGTTCGCAACTTTATTTGAAAACAGTTCTGTATTTTATAAAATGAAATTTATAATACTAAGAAATCATTATCGAGATAAAAATTTATTTTTTTATAATCTTACAATAACGGTAATATAAGCCTTGTATCTATTGATATTCTAAGAAACAACTTTTTTTTAATATTTCCACGAATTTGTTTTTTAATTTCAATATTTAATTCATTAATTTTATATTCAGAATTTGAATAAGTTTTAATTTATATTATAAGATAAAAATACATGAATTATTAAACGTAATTAATAAAAAAATTTCGTCAATACAATTAAATATTTTAACTAAAAAATTCTATTATGTTCGATAAGAAATAATTTTAAGTGAGAACCGATTACTTTGAATTTACAAAAAAATCTGATTTCATAAAAATTTAAATAAACTTATAAACAACAATATTTTCTTTATTGAATTATTTAAACTGCTTTATATCCGATTATACATTACTGATTTTTATTTAAATATCATAGTACTTTTATTTTTCACAGTTTTAATACCATTTTACTGAATATATAACCATATAATAAATAAAATTAGTAAAAGATCGTTTAATCAAATCTTTAAACATAATATTTCTTTTCAATTAGTTAAATCTTTTTTTTTACAATTCTTCAACTTTAGAAATATCTTTTCATAGTTTAAAATTGCAGTTATTTAACATTTAGTAATTTTATTTATTTATTATTAATATTTATAAATTATTAATATATCAAAAATTTTTAACATTAATTAATATTTATTTTGTAAGTATATTCCCTTATATATAAAATTATATTAAAAATTCATGTACAGAAATTTTTTACATATAAGTGTATATTTTTACTCATTATTATTTTTGCATGTATAACAAAACCATTGTTAGCGCTTTCTAGAGAAAATTAATGTAAATGTTATATACAAATAATTTATATATAAATAAAAGAAATTTATATTAAATTTATTTTATCATGTATATACATACCTTGTATTCTTAACTTTCACATGTTAAGTTTCAGATGTTTTACTTTGTTCCATAATTTCTTAAAATAAATTATATTTGAATGAAACACTTAAATATAAATCAAAATTATAAATTAAATATAAATTAAAATTGCTTTCAATTTTCAGAATATTAGAATGTTACACAATTATTATATTTTAAAGTAAGATACATTTTACTACTTATTTTATAAAATAAACGAAATCGATTATAATAATACATAATAAAATAGTACATAATAATAATAATAATTTAGGAAATATTTTTTATATCGGACTATTTATAAATTACATGCTTGTTATACATTCCTTTACAATAATCTCTTAATTTTTTAAATCGTGAATTTCTAAATATTATATTTACGTAGAAATTTTTTATATTTCTACAAATCCTGAATTTTTAAATTTAATTTTTTTATTTTTTTGACTTAAAAAATCGTTGCATACGACTATTTATATTATTTTATGAGTTTACTGAGAAGAAATATCTTTTACTAATACACACAATCTGTAAACTTGAATAACAATAAGTACAATAAGTTGAAATATGTTTTTAGATTTCAATGTATGAAAAATTAAAATATTTTTTCTCATTTTCTCAAAGACTTTATGTAAGTTTGACATTAAAATCACTACAATAATATATAATAAATTTAAATTCTGAGTAAACACTAAATTACATAGATAATCAATATAATTAATAGATATATACTAAAATATAATTATATGCTTAGAAGAGATTTTTTATAATCAAATTATGTTAAAAATATTACTTAAAAATTAGTTATTGATGTTTATGAATTTATAAGATATAATTTATCTTTAATACAATTTAACAATGAGTTCGGTTTTAATATTTAAGTAGTATAAGTCTATTTTTCCGCTCCGAAATAATTTAGTACATTTTTAGAATTTTGTTTCTGCTTTTAGAAATAAGGGAAGTTACAGATATACAGATGAGAATAGAAGAATAATGCGACGAAAAAATTTCAACGGTTTATATAGAACGTGACTTTTGTGTATAATTCATATATATATACATTAAATATTTTTTTAACTTTTTGGAATTTTTATAAGAAATTTTTCGTGTTATCTTACTATTTTATCTTACTTAACTTTTTCAAATTACTGCAAAAACATTTAAATTCCTCTTAGGTGCTATAAAAGTATGGATAATTCATTAAATTTGCTCGGATACCGAAGTGCATAAGAAGTTTTTAAACTACCCTTACACTAGTATTTGAATTTATTTACTCATTCTCTTAGCAATACAAAAGTATCCTAAGCTTTCTATATTTATTAGGATTATTAGAAAAAGTACAATAATTTTGATTCATTATTGTATATATCAGTAATATTAATTATTAATATAAGCCGAAAATTATTTCTTGGTAATAGATACCATTCTTTATATTTATAATTATAATTATAATAACAATTATATGCAGAATTTATTTAGATTCATTATTTTTCACGTTTAAAATATATTATTTTTCATTAAATTTTAAACTCTCTTGAAATTAATTAACCATTCTTTAAAATAATTCCAGTTTTTCTTTTATAAAGATAATTTTTTATAAATCTATTGTCTAATCTAATGTATATATTATATTTCCATTTAATCTATAAAGTTAATATACTATAATTACATGAAAATACATAACACTTTATTTTACCATACTCATATAAACTTTTATATAGTTTTTTAAAATTTATTTGAAAGTGTCATTAAATATCTTCAGTGATCTAATATCCTAATTTTTACTTATACTTTTTATATACATATATGTGTATATATATAATTTAACAGCAATTTAATAACATTTTTCTAGTTGGAAGATAAAATATAGGTAGAAGGACCACCTTTTGTCGTACCCAGGTTATATTGGATTTATACACATGAAAAGTTGTCTCCGAAAGATAAAAGTTCTAATACTTTGAAAGTTATCCGTAGATAATAAGAAAGCACTTGGATATTCTGTATATCTCTCTGACATACATTCAAAGGTAGTTGAATGAAATCAGAAGAATTGGAAGCATATGCATATGTATCTGAAAAGACGTTCTACTCACACATTAACACCTATTTACGTGATTTTTTTACATAATATGTATGCTTTTCAGTTATCTAGATAATAATAGTTACCAAAGTAAAATCAATCTGGTTTTGCATAATTTGAAAAGGTAACAAATATAAATAATAAAAATTCGAAACATTGTCGCATCTGTAATATCCATAATTGAAAAATTTGATAAAAAAAATTTTTAATATAAGTAAAATATTTTAAATGTGTAAAAAGTTAAACTAAAGGTTTCTACATGGATGACTATAAAAACTCATGCATATACATATAAAATTCATTTTAGAAGAGTAAATTTGTTTGGATTATCCTTGAAAATTCTTGGAATTAGAATTTTGCAAAATTTTGAAACAAAGTCAATTTTTAATAAATTTTTTACTATAACAAGGAAATATTGTAAATTTAGATGAAAAGTAACAATCATTTGAAGTAAAGATTAAACTACGAATAGCTTACAATTTTTTATTAGATTATTTATTGTCATTTTTTTTTAAATTTTTATTAGATAATAAGTGATACGAAATTACTTTAATACACCCAAAACTTTATAATGATCAAATATTTTTTTGTCACTAAATTTTTTTTTATAATTTATTTTTATGGGGCATATTTTAGACATCTAAACTCTTTTTTCAATAATAATATTTCAAAAGTATATTCTTTAATAACTAGGTTATTTTAAGAATAATTTAAGTAATATAATTTTACAATAATTAATAATTAAACTAAATTACATGATGTATTTAATTACATAAAAATTCCATTTATCATTTACTATATTATTGTTATAATCTTATATATTAATTTACATAATATATTATTCTAATTATGTTAATCAAATTAAAAATGTCGAGTGCAAAATTTGTCTCAACATGGAATGAATATTTTAATTGTATTTTCCTCAGAATCTATATATATTAATAATTGAATAAATTTAATAAAATTCTAAAAATTAGCTAAAGAACACTATTAAAACTTATTATGACACAGTGTAGCTCGCAATATCTGAATTACTACTAAAGAAGCATAAGTCATTTTTCTAGATAATACTACGATCTTTAGACTGAAATTTAGAATTAAAATAACCTTATTCGGATTTTGTAACATATGCATTTGACTGTATTAAAACCGTTTTAGTTTTTGCCTTTTCGCTAAAGTTATAAAAGCCTATTAATTTTTATTAGTCAGAAGCTATTGTAAAACTATTGGATATGATAAGACTAAAGTGCGAATTACCACCTACATTTGTATGATTTATATATACATCTTATTTAAGAAAATCGATCAATATACATTATTACTCCTTCAAGAAGTCAAAAATATAAAAAAAAAAGTAAAATCTTATATTCATTGATAGATAACATAAATAAATCATTACCCATATTTTATTTTCATAACAATAATATACAATTAATATATGTTTAATTTTCGTTAATTTTTAATTTGCATTGTATATTTTATCAATATGTGAAATTAAAGTATTTAAAGAGTGATGAACTAGTTTAGTATCTATTATATTAAAAAAATATGTTTGATTTTAATTTAACCTTTTTTAAATTAAAAAATGAATTTATCAGTAGTTTTAATATTTATATTTATTTATATTAAAAAATTTAAATAATAGTTGATAACTTGATATAATTTTATAAATTTTAGTAATAGTAGGGTTTATTTAAAGTTTGATGATATATATTTTTATCTTATATTCAATAAAAAAAATATCCAAAAATTAAATATTTTAAAATATTCCAATTATTTTTAATATTAGTCGACTTATGAAATTAATGAATTATAGATATTTGCATCATTGAAGTTCTTATTTGTTTATTTTTTTACATAGTATTGATAATGAAATCAGTATTGATATTGATCACGACTAATGATGAATAATAAATTTATCATTATTACTTCATATTTAATAACTATGAAGTGAGTCTCATTCAAGTTTTGTAGTATAAACTAAAAAATAGTCAGTCATATAAAGTTTACAAGGCTAATCAAGAACTCTACGAAGACAGTCTTTATAAGACCAAACACCAAATTAATCAACCACACTATACCCAAAACCTTGTTCATAGAAAAATTAAATATATATATATTTATTTAATGGATATATATATTTATGGAAGCACGAAACTTGCCAAAGTTATTCGAAGAAATACTGTTGAGGAAGAATGGAATTCAAGTTCTATGACTTTAAGATAGTACATCACTTACATTATTTCAGAAGATATGATTGATATTTTAAGCTGAATATATCTAAAAAAATACTACGAAGCAAACATAGGCTTCATTGAATAAAGTCTATTCTTACTAAGAGGATAAAACAATATTTTGAGTTGATATCTCAATACATTTGCTGCTTAGAATAAACAGAGATCTTCACCTATTATTGAATAGTAATTAAATTTGGTGATTTATATTTTCTTAAACATTGTAAGAAATAATATATATCATGCTTAAAAATAGCTAAAAATTTCACAAATCATTATTTGAAAATTTTTATTCTTCAGTGTTAATGTATTCAATATTTTTAAATATTCAAATTTGAATAATTTGGTAAAGAAAATACTCATATAATTATAAAATATTATACAGTATATCATTAAAAATTAATTCAATATTTATTTATAATTTTTTATAATTTTATAATTATAATAATTTTATAATTATTATTATTTTTATAATAATATTTTAATATTAATATTATTATTATTCTTATAATAATAATAATTAGTTATTGAATAAGATGATTTATGATGATTTATGATTAATGATTTGATGATTTATGATGTAAAATAAAATATGAAATCTATAAAATAAAAAATTCTAAATATTAATATTTGATACTATTTTAATGAATGTAAGAATGAACATTTTTAATTTCACAATTTTTTTAAATTTTATGTTGTAGTTCATAAATTAATATATAAATTTATATGAAAATTCAATTGTAAACTTTAAAATTATGTCATATTACATACAAATAATAATTAGAAGAAACATAATCATTATCAAAATTTAAAAATTAATGTTAATTTTTAAGAAAACTTCTTGTTTAAATAATCGTCAATAACAATTTTAGAAGTATAAACACTTATGAACTATCTTTGTCATTGATTGAATTTTGTCATATTACAAGTAAGCGATGATAACTATAAAATGCACTTTTTGTAACTGCAGTGGCTGCACTAAGAATCATAGAATTCTCTAAATATATTTCGTAAATTTTAATCATAAATTTAATTTAAGTGCCACTTATTGAACCAATAGAGAAGAAGAAAATTGTTTAATATATTATATTTATAATAATTTTAAAATGGGTGATTAGTAAGATTTACGAGTGAACTGAAAATAATTTACATATGTATTTCAGTAAAAATAATAAAACTATAACATAATTGACTGTTTAATATGGCATAAAATTTAATTTAAAATTATTTTTTGCGTTTAATTTTGAAATAAATATGTAGTATAAACATATTTATTTCTTTTTTCAGAATAATGTTTAAGTTTAATGTAATTATTTTGAATATAAACAGGAATAAATTTTTACAAACTACTATAGTTTTTTAATTATTAATGGGCACTGAAATAAAGTTTTCGTATAAAGTTAAATAAATATTTGTTTTTAAATTTAATCTAACTTAATTCAAATTAGTAAAAATCTGATTTATTTTATTGAATATTTGTGATATTATATATATTAAAAAAATTAAAAATATTTTTCACTATTGTTGAAAAAATTATTTTGAATAATATAAAAATCTAAAATTTCATTAAAAAATTAAAAACCATAAATTTCAATTCTTACGCAAGTGATATTTAAAATACAAGTAATACAAAAAGTGCATAATTAACGGATAATGAAACATTAACGTATTGTAAATCTAACCTGGCAAAATCATTTTTAAATTTATCCACCTAATCCTATTCTATAATATATGTGTCTTTTTGACATTTATAACTATAGATTATCATTCAAAATTTTGATTTTTTTTTTAAATTGGAAAAAATGATAATAACTGCAAAGAACGATTAATTAATATTTAAAATATTAATGCAGTCAATATGATTTTTCGATAAAAAGTTTTTTTTTAATTTTAAATTAATTTAAAAAAAATAATTAACCAATTAAATAAATTAACTTATTTTCTAAATAGCATACAAGTTATATTATTATACTTTTAATTATATTTATTTGAGCAAATATTTGAAAAAGTATGTGTGTACGTATATATCATATATTAGAACCATTTTAAATGATTTGATTATTTACAAACTCTATTCATGATGAATATTTATTAGATATATATTTAGAACCATTTTAAATGATTTGATTATTTACAAACTCTATTCATAATGAATATTTATATAAGTATAAAATTAATAATAATAATAAAGTTAGTATGAGTTAAACATTTTATATGAACAAATTTGATAATTAAATTAATAATATTTTTTAATATTTTTAGAGTTTATGCAATTTTAAAATCTTTAATTAGTATGACAAAAAATTATTTAAAATCTTAATTTTTATAAATATTTTAATCGAATTCTTAATAAATAATAATTAAAGCTAAAATTATCAGGTTGAAATTTCAGTGATGGACTAATTAGGAAGATTGATATTTCATTTTTACGCCATCTTAGGAATTTTATTTATAAATAATAAAATCACTACGATATATTACGAACGGAAATATATTTAACAAATATTTGTTGAAAATTTTTCATAGTAATCAAGATAAATTTATGAGTAACTTTCAAAGATCTATTAATCATTCAAAATATAATAATATTTTTGCAATTTATTTGCTAAAGAATTACTTTCTTATTTTTCTTATTCATAATATATATTTACACACACACATATATGCAACAGATTATATTTAAACAAGATATATCACTTTATACATAGTTATGGATAAGACTTACGTCATAATTATATTAAAATCAGTAAGACGACTATAATATCTTCAATCATTCTGAAAGCTACTAGTGTATACCACCTTTGCAGATTAGCTAAACAGAAATTTATATTTGTGTTCATGTATTACTTTGAAATAAAAAATTACAGATTTTTCCAATTTATTTAAAGTAATTTAAATCCAATAAATTTAATAAATTTTTTTGATAAATCCATATATTTAGTTTTTTTATTATAAAATAAATATTATATTTTACAACTTATTAAAAACATAACTTTTGTATCTATTGATTTGAAAATAAAAAAATAATATTTTTTCATCACAGAATAAATAAACTAGTGATTTTAGATTATTCTGTAATACTCCACTAAGAGGAAATTCAAAAAATGTCAAAATGAGAACAATGTATTATTAATTTTTAATTTATGTAATTATTTATATTGATATATAATATCTAAAATATGCAATAATATTTCCTATAATATATTTAATTAAAAATGTATTCTTGTAAATAAATGTGATACATGATATATATTTATTGTTTTGAAAATAAATAAAAGATTAAAATTGTAAGTATCATCTATAATTTTTATATTATATATATTTACTAATAATAATATTATATTCACTAATATTAAATTCTATGAATCATTAAACCATAGCAATAATTTGTAAAATTATGATTCATATTAACCTATTAGGTACTTAATAAAATTATTTTTAGAAGTTTTGTAGATCAAAAGTATTTACTTTTTAACTTTCATTATTATATGTCAAATGCTTTTTCTACTTTTAAATAGTATAAATATAACTATGTAAAAAAGACATATTTTTATAAAATATTCTTAAAAAGTGTACACTTTCAAGATTTAAGTAAAATATTTTAGCTATATATAAGCATTTTAAAAATAGGTCCCTAATAATTTATATTATATTATGAAAGTGATATCGATAATAATTATAAAATCGCTAAAGCATTGGCTCATAGTTTGATCAATGAAAACTTATTCAATTGTAAAAAAGATGAAGTGAGTTTTAAAAAATTCAATTAAAAAATTTATCAAGGTATATCGAATAATCTTGCAGCTTAATTTGGTTTTACAAGCACCTGCACTTGTAAACTGTTTTGAATGTTTTACCCATCTAAGAGAATTTGATTATAGTTCTATGTATATTTGGTGAATTCTATTTGATAAAAAATATCGATGGCCTCTTTCAAAATAAAATAGAAAAGAAAGTTAATCACCTTGTATAAATTAAAATATATTTAAAATGAAAATAAAGAATTTTGTAAAAATTATAAAAAGTTTTTTTAAATATATCTAATTGAACGGGGTTTGAATGATAAAATTTCTAACTCTTTAAAATTAAAAGAAATATTAATATATTTATTTTAAAACTCTTTTCCATGATAAATATCAGTACGTTTTTCATACTTGTACATTAATAATATCTGTTCTTCACTTACAAGTGTAAAATTATGATTAGTCTTGTTACAATTTTTATATTTCAATAAAAAATAAAAATGTTTAACTTTAATATTATTTATTTAAGAAAGTAAGTTTTTTTATTACAATAAAAATTTAATAATTCCAATATGTTTTAAAAAGTGAATATCTAAAAAAATATATAAATATATTGTTTTTTGAGTTTTTATTAAATTATACTAATGTAATGTGCTAATAAAATAGAATAATAAGTAAATCGTAAGCTTATCAAATTATGAATTATAAGAATATACAATAATATTTAATTAAATTATATTATACTTTTAAGATAACCTTCAGTATTTGATATAAAGGTATTTTCACGTAGTATAATTTTGATGGAATTACTCCATTACTATATGAAGATTGAAATATCGAATGATACTATTCAGCTAAACAGTTATATTTGGAACGAATATTTGATCCAAATCTGATTACTTGAAATATAAAATATAATCACTTGCAATATATTTCGAGAAATCGAAAGTGGATTTTCTTTTTCCTAGTATTTATCATATTTATTTTTTCAAGAAAAGTATTTTTTTAAGAAAAAATAGTATTTACTGACTTTCTTTCTAATCTTTAATTTTAGGAATAATAATAATATAAACTGATTACAATATTATTGGAATTGTTTTAATTTATAGATTTTAACTTATAAATAAAAATGTTCTTGCATTTGGTCTTTGATACGAAAACATAATTGCAAGAATGAGTACAATTCTTTCTCTAAACTTTTTTAGATGGTAGTTACTCGACATTATTTTTTACATATACATAAAGCAAATTTTTCTATAACAGAACTCAATATACCTTTGGAAGAACGTTTGTTGATTTATTCATCACACGATTTTAAGTGACAGAAATATACTTGCCTTTCCATACACCTATTTTAATTATTGAAAAAATTTTTGAATATCATGTCTAAAATCCTTTTGTATGAAAATCTGTTTTAAGGAAAATTTCCTATCACTAGCAATGTTAATAGTTAGTATAATTATTCTAATACCTTCAAAAAATTATATATCACTTAAATAGAAAAAAATATTTACATTATAAGTGGATTCTCCAAAAACATAGTTATTGAACCAATATTGCATTGATGGTGGTAATGTAAATACACAAGAATAGTATTATGTCTTTAAAGGAGTTTCAAATATATTCGTAGTATATTATCACCTTTGTAATTGTTTTTATCTATATAATTCTATTTAAATGAATTAATTTAAAAGAGTTACAATCTCCTTTTATTATTTTCAATATTTATTATCATGATTATTTCCATGTTTATTATAGAAAAAAGAGATTTACTTTGTGTAAACTAAATTTTATTATACTTTTTGTGTTCAAAATTTTATTTCTTTTTTAACAATTTTTTTTTTAAATTTAACAAAAATAAGCACATTATAAATTTATTTAAATTTTTATTCTTCAAATAATATTCTTTCATGAAAAAATATATTTATAAAACAGACTATATTTATATAATGGCAATTTTCAATTATTTATTTTTTTATATTTTTTTACCATCAAATTTTTCTTTTCTATACCTCTGCATAATATTTAAAAAAAAATTGCATATACAGTTATTTTTCTATTTTATCATAAAAATTAAACTTTATTAAAGATAATTATTATCTTTATTTTTATACGTATAAAAAATTTATATATATATATATATACATAATTTTTCTTGGTTCATACTTAGAGTATATATAAAATATACAATAAATATTGATTTTTAAATTTTAGCATTTTTCCTATTCTATCACTTTCAAACTGTCGTTATTCACACTACATTTTTACTGTATTTTGTAAACGTTATTTCCTTTACATAGTCTTTTAATGACATCACTTTATTATTATTAATAATTATAAAATTAAATAAAATTATAGAGATATCCTAGTTCTGACTATTTTATAAATTATTCTAGAATTATCTTTATTATTCATTGCCCACTTCTTCGTCATAGTATGCAACATAATAATTTAATCAACATAATTGGTTATCGTTATTTAATACTTTTTTCATTTGTATTTATCTGATTTTTATTCAATAGAAAAAATAAAAATAATGTTTTTAAATCATTTTTCTAAGAATATGAAATTTTAGAAATAAGTAGATTTTGTACCTTGTCATCAAAAATATGTTTACCCAGTTATTTTTCTACTTTGATGAGTATAAAGAAACTTAAGCATGAAACTCATACCATCAACTTTTCATGGTTTGAGCTATTAGTAAAAAGTTTTCATTTATTTATGTTATATATCCGATGAATTCCATAAAAAAGTTTATCTTTCCTAAAGATATTGACTATGAAATAAAAGTAGAAAGTGTTTTGTAAATACGTTTTCTAGAATTATTAGTATTTTAGAATTCAATCAAACATAAAATGAATTAAATTATAAATTGTATAATAAACTTATTGATTCACAAATTATTATTTAATTAGTACGAAAAATAAACTTTTTATATATAAAAACAGTTAAATTGATGTTAATTTTTTATCATCACTTATTTATCCAATAATTATAAAAGTTTTAAAGATTAATAAAAAAGAATGTTTATGACCATAAGTTTGTTATTGTGATTTCTTGAAAAAAATTGAATTGAAAAATGTCAGATTCTGTAAGAATTTATACGTAATAATCTTTATAAATATTAGTTGTATAGTATATTTTTTTATATAAATAGAAACTTTTCAAATATATAAAGAATTTCAATAATGATTTCTTTTTTCATTATTGAGGAAGTCTTTTTTTCTTACGTATACTTTTGATGATAAGTTTCTGAAATCGATATGCAAGGCCAACCTATATGTCTGCAACTTCTCAAGCTAAAAAGGAGATGGGGAAGATAATAGATTCTACCCATCTAAAGGAATATTGGTGTTTGCTCTTGCCTATTAATCATGAGAAAACGGAATGAAACGTGCTTATGGCTATCGTAGGTGTAAAGATACTTATGCATGTAAACGAGAAGATATCTTGAAGTACCGATGTTCTAAAAATATTTATAGTTATTTACTTTTGTACTCTAAGTGCTTTAGAAATAAATGAGTGAGCATAAAAATAAAATGTTAATTTAAAATTAATTAAAATGATAGAGAATTATGTGTAATTTTTAACAACTTTGAAACGGTTTAAAAATTGAAAATATTGTGCAATGAATATTGTTGGGTAATTATTTTACAATAACTTATTTTTTAAACATATAAAGTTTACCAAATTTTTTATTATTCATTTAAAAAAAATAATTTTTAAAATTAAATATTAAATTTCCGATTATACGTATTTTTCTAAGCACATAAAATAAAACATTACATTACTTAAAAAATATTAAATTTTCTTATTACTTAAACATTTTCATATATTAATGAGAGTTATATTATTAAAAATTAGAAACATTTCATTCATAATATTATATAACTTTATTATTTTTCTATTAATTATTCAATAAGTTACATTAAAAAAAAATTGAAAAGTAGTAGTTTTATTCGATATAACAATATCAATATATTTCTCATTTTGTTGCAAATCTATCAAAATCGAATGAATCGTACTCAATTTCTTTAAAATCCACTTTGTATCTTTTATATTTTGTCTGCATCAGAATTTTTCAATTTTCTTAAAATCATAGGTGCTGATAATTTATTTCTTATTTTAACAATATTTCTAAAGTATCTTAATGTAAATGGTAAAGTTATCTATATAATACACCTCCAGCTATTCAATTTATCTGAATCAACATTATGTGATCTTTTCTAAATCAATATATCTATAGAGAAATATGTAGATACTATAGATATATTTATATACGAAATAAACATTGTTCTAAATAAATCAGTTTATTGTTTAAAATATACATCTATTAATACAAAATACTCTAGATAAATAATACTTTAACTATATCTTATGCAAATTAATTTCATAATAAAATATTGTTTTATAAAAAAAATATATTTAAAAAAAATTTTTTTTTTTATATATTTAAAATTAAATTTAATTTGACTCGCACTTCTATAAAAGAGATAAAAGTCATTTAAGATGAAAATTTAAAAATCTATCTTTGGAATAATAATTTGTTGTAATAAAATAATTAAATAAAATATGATAAAAATGAGAATTTATTGTTTTTTTTTAATTTAAGAGCTAATAGAAGAAAAATTGTGCAAAATGAACTATTTAACATTTTTTTCGCTAATGCATATTATATATTATAAATTATTTCGAAAACATTTTACTTTATTTATATTCATAATATATGAATATAATTCGATAATTTGGAAAACTTAGTCTTAATATATTCTCTTTTTATACTTTCAATTATTTAGAATTTTATAATTTACATAATAATAATTAGTTCTTCATTAAACATTGAGCATTTTATTAAAATAAACTATGAATAAACTCTTTAAATAATTTAAAAAATTTTATTATGTTTTTGAAATTTTTTTTGTCATTTTATTTAAAGTATATCAAATCATTTAATAAAAGTATATCAAGTAATAACACTTGATTATAACAGTATCCATTATCAGTAAAAAATATTAAGTTCTAGATGTATTTAAAAATATGAAATCAATTTTTCGAAATCGATGAATATGTAATGTATTAATATTTTTATATTAAAAAAAAAATAAATTTTTTAATGTACTTTAACTAATATTTTTAATTAAACGAAGGTTCTTTTAGTTTCTTTTGTAAAATTAAAATATCATCAGACTATTCAGAGATTTAAATAACTATAGTAAGATTTACTATATATTACTACTATTTACTATATACATTTATTTTAATAAATAAAATAAGAAAGTTGCTGTTGATATCATTTTTTGAGACGAAAATAAAAACCATCTTTAATTTTAATCTAAAAGAATGAAAAAGTAAAAATATTATTTTATTTAAAATTATATTAATTATGATTATGTATAAAGGAATATAACTGAAAAATTACAATATATATATATATATTATTCTAAATAAAATTAATATTGACATCTCTATTCATTCATAACTTAATTTATCCTTATACCTTGATACGTAACCACAAAGGGCGACCGAAGACCTTGAGTGAATCCGGCCTTTCATTGGTACTGCGAAGGTGTCAACTGAACCTCAAAGGCTAACAACATATGTCAGACTGATCGTGCTAAATATCAAAGTGATCACTCCATAGACACGTTGGGCTCCGTAATCGCTAATTAGTGACAGAAACAGAGAAGCAGAGATGACCTGAGAACATGCTCAAAATGATAGCGTAGAGCGAATATAAAGGTTCATATGGCTCTCTAAAACAAAGAAAAAAGAGGAGGAAATTAAAGAATAAAATCACGCAGAACGGCGAAGATTATGGGAGAAAAGAGATTAGAGACAAGACCCCCAAATAGGAGATGGAGGCTCCCCTGGGACTCATTATCCAATGCCAGCCACGCATCCTACATCATGGCTCATCACCCGATTCCTTGCCAATATCGTTTTTAATAGAAATGAATTCGCTTAATACTAATTTTTTACTACTCCTCCCGGCTTTTCTTTCTCTTTCGTCGGTACCACCTGCCCTTCTCAGGATAAATTGCGTCATAGGCACAGCCGAAACATTTCGGATTTTATCGGAGAAGAGGCTTTAATCCTCTCTAATCATTTTTTCGACGTAAGAGAATATCTCTTTTTCACTATATTTTTATTAAAAATAATTATTCTTCAAATTTCCATATTTATTACATGTTCATTTTAATTTCAACTTTAAGTTAAAATGAATTGAAAATATATATCACACTACAAAATCAATTATACTGATAAATAAATTTATGCTAAATTAACTTTCACTTAGTAATTCATTTAATCGTGAAAATGAATACCTTTATTATTTTTCGATTTATTATTGAAGACTTTTGTTAGAAAAGAAAGAAAAAATTATAATGTATAAAATTATGCTAATTAGATAAAAATATATAAAAATTTCTATATTAATTTAATCTATATAATATTGTAAGAAAAAAAATTGCAATTAATTATATTAATAAGAACACATAGATAGTTTCAGTTCGTTATCTCAGAAATCGAAATTCATAGGATCATAGGATACACAAACTGGCTCTCGCTGAGCTATATGCAAGAGATTATCTCTATCGGTATATAAGATCTCAGGTATAAAAAGCGACATTTGACAAATTTGCGAAAGTAACTATTCGGTCAATATTTTAAAATACTAATTCAAAAACTCAATTAATGTAATAGCAGTAAAATGATTCGATTATTCGATTATAAAGAGGGAATGTCTAATCTGTATAGGAAACGTAAACAATCTTTAGAGTTAAAAAAAAATGACCACGTGTTGGGTGTATTCGAGCATTTGCAAGTGTTTTATTTCCTAAAGATTTACCTCTTTTTTAAAAACTTTCGTCTTTCTCTCACTCTTTTTTCTGTAAACTTTTCCCTTACTCAGGAGTGTTGTTTATACATAATTAAAGATTACTTAACAAGTAGAAATAGGAAAAGTTACTTTCGAGTCTAACGAACTCGAATGTGGATGTTCCGTCATTAAAAAAATGTGGTTTTCAACTCAAAATTATTCAAAAATTAACAAAAAAGTCAAAATAAGAAAGTTATCCCGGATGCGTTGATGAACCATTACCGAATGACATTACTGAATAAACTGTTAAAATTAAACATTATTATAATATATATACTATATATAAATATTATAAAAAATAAAGATAATAAAAGAGACGGAGAGAGAGGATTTGCATATATTGAAAAACCGAGAAGGAAATAGTAGTTTTTTCGTATAACACTTATCAGAACGGCGTATTCAAGAGATTTTTTTCAAACAACCATTTTTATACAGCTTTGCGAAGTCTTTCGTGCAATATTTTTTTCAACTACTCGAAAATTTAGCTTCAGAAATTCTTAAAGATTCTTGAATGATATTAGTGATTTTTTCAAAACTTTGATGGTTTTTCCGAAGTTTGCTTACCTGTAACATCTCCTTTCCGACGGATATCATCTCTCCATATCTGCACGTGTACACCAAAAAAGTAACACTATAAAAAAACACATTAAAAATATTTTTAATAAATGCTTTTTTTTAAAAAATACTCAATCATCAATTCCATCAGCAACATGTATATGTACAAAATATATACGTGATGGACAAATAATAACCTCATGCTCTAAGTCGACAATTAATTATATTTAGTATAGAGTATTCTAATACTTAAACTGTGCGATATGCATTCCTATATTAATACTAATTGATTAATGGTGATTTAATATTGAAATAAACACTTAAAAATAGATCACAAATTTATTTGACTAAAATTTAATTAGAAACTAGTATCATTAAATTGTATAAGTTATGCTTTCTTTTAAAAAATTATTATTTTCGGAACTGAATTTATTTAATATGTTGTAAAACTTCTTTTAAATATAACATTTTATTGACAGAATTGCTTCCTTGATAGGATAGAGTTTATACAAAAGTGTTACATTAAAAAATAAATATATGAATAAATTTTTTACAATATACCAAATAATTATCTATCGAAATTTATGATTGATGTAAATATTTATTTTATAATTATAATATATGTGTGCGTGCGTGTGTGCGTGTGTGTGTGTGTCATATTTAATCATTTTTATGTACATAAGATAATAAAATATTAAATAAAATAGGTATTTGCAATATATTGTTATTATGTAAATATTATTAGATCACCTAGAATTAATAAAAATACTCTAGTTTAAATATTCTATACATATAGAATATGCTGCTGCATTAAAACATCATTATTTTGATTTTATAATATTATTCATCGCATTTATTTATTTTATTTCAAAAATTAAGAAGTTAATACAATATTGAAATTTCATTATTATAATAGAATAGTCGATAAGATATAAAATAAATAAAATATAAATATAACAAGATAATTGAATCATTTTTTATAAATGTACTATCAAATACTTGTATAAATATAGATACTTGTATAAATTTAAGACAGTATAGATTAAAAAACCAAAAAGGGCAAGCGAAAACAATAGAAAGAGAAAGAGAGAGAACATTACGATAAAAGTTAAAAGGAGGCAATATTAACTAATACAAATTTTTGTAAACATCAAATTTTCTCTATTTCAGTCAATTCAAATTACAATATTTTTACTTTTACTTTCATGACAAATACAATTCTTTCCTGTATCTTGATTTCTAGGATATTCATAAGAAAGTAAAACAATTATTTAAATATAATACACACCAACGATTTAAAGCAGAAAAATATTTTATGCAGTAATATGTGAATGCTTACATTGTTTTTAACAAATGATTATTGAAATATATATAATAGATCATAGAATAAATTTTTAAATTTTCTTGAATTTCTACCACGATTTCTACAGTGCATAATTCTTTTTAAAATTGTGTTTAAAATATTTTGCTATTATTAAAAAAAAATTAAATTCTGTGATTAGAGATTCATCGAATAGAAATATATTTTTTATATTCAATAATTCATGAAATAAAAATTATTTACCAATCATTTTTTTTAGTGTATAAAAATCTCAAAATTAACATAAAATATATATTTTTTTATATTTAATACATATTTGAATCCGAATTATTAATTCAAGATATCTAGTAAATCATAAAATTTTCTTTAATAATGTTCAAGATTTTACCGATTATTTAATTAACAAATGAGTATTCAAGAGCAACTATTATTAGAACTTGTATTAGAAAAAATTAAGACTTGTGTCAAAAAATATAACAAAAAAATTGAAAAAATTGAATAATGCAAATGGATGCTTACATATGAATAAAAATTATTATAAAAGTATTATCTTAAAATTTTATTCGACAAAAACAGATGCGGGTTACTTTTAATATTATATTCCAGTTAATATCTTTAAATTTATAACGAAATATCATTTATTTTACCTGAAATAATAATAATAAACCTATATTTTGAACACTATTGTTAAAATAATTATCAGAGTAAATTTTCCGAAATTAAAACATAACATAAATTAAAAATTAAAATAAAATGAAAAAATTGAACAGCGACGACTGCTAAACAATATCTCAAATTTTATTGCTATCACATATCTAGGCAGTTGACGTTTACTATACCAGTAATAAAAGTTTTGAATATATTTATTTGTGTGAATTTAATCGTAAACAAAGATAGAGGATAAGGAATTGAGTGGTCCCGGGTCCTAAACTGCGTCAAATCAATACGATAACAATCTGTGTATGTCACGATAGAGTTAGCTCCACAAAGCAGCATAATTGAAAAAAGCTGGACGCGTATAGCAGCTTTCAAAATGTAGATGTTTTACCAAAATTACCCATTAATTTATTATTTTTACTAGATCCAGTGCTATTAATTATACACGGACACGTGCAGATATTTCTTTTTTCATTTCTGTACTATTTCTTTGATTTAAATTACAATATTAGTGATGTTCATCTGGAGTATTTAAATATTAAAATTGTTAGAAGTAACAGCATATTTATAAATGATATAAAAATTTAATCATAATATATTTAAGTATATCGGTGTATAATAATAATACATATATAATGAATATAGATAACAAAAATATAACTTGTTTACAATATTTTACACAAAATATAATAACTAATGAGATTAAATATATAACAATTAATCTACAATATATATTTAAAATATTTATATATATGCAATATAATTTTAATTGCAGCAGTCTAAAATTTGTTAATGAGAATGAAGATAAAATATATTTCCTCAATTTTTTTGATTTTATATGAAAATTGATATAGAAAAATATTTCATTTTACGGATAATTATTTCTTTTGAAACTAAATATATTATGAACATAATATCAATGAAATAAGAATATTTACTTAAATAAGTTAATAAAAAATAAATTTTGATTAAATACTAATTTATCAATACTTATATTCTGCAATTTAGATTAAAATCTTTTTGTTTATTTTTTATTTTTTCCTACGTTCAGTAACCTACATCACGCAAAGCCTAGAATTATCTAAAATATGGTGTCTATTTCTCCTATAAATACATATAAGTATATAATATAAAGTCATGCGTACAATTTTGTTTTTCTATTTTCTTCTTTCTAACAGATTTTTAACATTAAAAATAAATTTGTTAATTTTCTATAGATCTTAAAAATTTATATTTTATATTTAAATTTTATTTTTTTTAAATGCAGTCAATTTATTGTACTAAAATAAGTAGTAAGTTTAAAACAGTTAATTAAAAAAATTCTTTTTAAATAAATTCTGTATTTTTCTAAAATTTAATTATTTTTATTGGCATATTTTCATTTCTAAAATCATCTAAAAATTGTAGAATTATTAAATAATTTTTAAATTCTATTGAAACCCTGATCAATAGTTAATAATATTTTTATTGAAATTAATAGTATATTTTCTGACAATATTTTGACACAGAATTTTACACAAAAATGAAAAGGCATTTTATTAAACATTCTAATAATTGAACTATATCCATTAAACTATTATTTTGATTCTACGTATAAATATTTCAACCAATGGTTATCATATCAGAAACAATCGTTAACTCTTTAATTTTATTTTTAGATTCGTTCAAGATCATTAACACAGCTAGACGTTCTTGGATCTAGTATGCTGGATACAAGTGATCATGATCTTAGTAGCGAAGCTTCAATGCAGCAGCATCAACAAAGCTCTCAACAGTTACCTAATTATTCTTGCAGTTTTGGAGAATGTAAACCAAGATTTCTCGTTCCAAATGCGGCTTCCAATGACATCAGATCCAATAGGACCAGACATAAATTATCGAGATCCCAGGTTCGTATTTATTTTATACATTAAATTAAATTTTGAAAATATATTTGTTTTAATCATTAAATTTAGTAGAAAACTTTAGACATTAAAATTATTGATTAGTTATAAATTTAAATTTTAATACCAATTGTAAAACTATGTCACAATATTATCTAAATAGTTGAAAAATCAATTGTTATAAGTATAATTAACTATTATAAGTTCAAAAATTGTTTTCTTGTTTGAAGACTTTGAAAATATCAGTTTTTTTATAATCAGCATTGTTTCAGCAGAACAATTAAACGATATAAGTCTAGTTTTTCATGTATATTGAAAACTTGATATTTCAAAACAATAATATTTTGTATTTTTTATATTGAAAATTTACACTTTGCTTTTATTGTGTTTTGTTTATTGAAACATGCTAAAAATATTTGAAACAGAATGTATATAAATATTAGAACTAAATTAATAAAAATTTTACGTATGTGCAGTTACTGTTTCTTAAAAATATTAGAAAATTGCTATATTTATTTTAAATATAGTGTAGAATTAAGAAAAGCATTTTGTCATTCTCCTGCTTATCGAAAGAAAAGAATTTTTATATATTTATACCATAATTAAGAAGTATTTTATTAAAAATACTGGTTAACAAAATAAACTCTATGAATAAATATAATATATGGTTTAATTCCAAGATTTTAGGTATGTATGTCTATTCACTGTATTCTAGGTTAAAATTGATCAAGTTAATGTGATATTATTTACAACCACAATACGACTTACACTGATCACCGTACACTTATAAATAACAAAAATTGAAAGATAAATTTTAATTATACAACTTTATTACCAAAAAATTTTACTGTGCATGTAATATAGATTTTTAAAATAAATATAAATTATATAGAAAAACTTTTAAAACATAAAATCTATAAGTTTTTAAAGCGAAAACATGTGTAAAATAAAACCTTTATCTTAAATCATTAAGATCTGCTAGGAACGTGTTCATGGAAAACTCATATCACCACCTATTGTGTTATATCGGACATTCTGAAATATGATTTTGATTATTTAAATGATAAATTTAAAATTACAATTCTGCTTCCTAATACCATAAATTTTTCCATTAAAAAAATGTCTGCTCAGCCTTCAGTTTTGTTTTCATTAAACAAGATATTAAAGAAATAGAATTTTATTAATTTAATTTCAATCTCTTATTATTAACAGTTCTCTGAGATTTTATTATTTTGTTTGCAAAATTGTATTCTAGTGACCTGCTAGTTATCTGACCATCTATGTGAACTTCATTTTATCTGTTTAGTTACATCCATTTTCCTCTGTACAACGAATTTTAACTAATAAGTTCTTTTTAAGCCTATATATGTTTATTTATTGAAAACCTTCATTCTGAACTGTTGAAAAATGTTCTTTTTAAATTAAATTACTAAGTTTTGACTCATCAAGGCTTAGTTACTAATTTTTTACTTTTTTATGTCATATCATATGTTATATCATCATATATTACATCAACTCAACAGTCAAATCAATGTAATTATATTTAGAATAAGTTTTAAATTATGTATGAATCTTAGAAAGTTACATAGCATTATATCAATGATATTAGGAGTAATAAAGTGGATTTAAACTGAATTCAGTGTAAAGTAATTCATTGACATTACCTTGACTGTGTACTCCTAAATTCAGCCTTATAATAATTTCATAAAATATCTTCGCATCTAAAATAATAGCTATTAACTATTCTTAAAATAATTCTAAGCGTTATAAGTAATTTTAAAAAGATGTCAAATCGTAAAGCTATAACATATAGTCTCAGTTATTACAAACAGGTTTTAATAAACTTTTAAAATCAATAGGAACTTTATATATTAGTATGACAATACTTTTTAAATCCAGATATTTCAGTAAACTTATCAAAAAGGATAATAGATAGTGATTATTAACCCTTTAAAAACTGTTTAACTTTAATGATCACCTGAGAAAATAAACAACTTTAATACAGTCTATTTTTTAGAAATTACAATTAAAAATTCTTCTGCAAAATTGAAACAATTTAATAATAATGTAAAATTTTAATTTTAATTACGTATTTTAATTATTTTGTAAGTATTTTAAATTAAACTGAGAATATTTATTTATTTCTTTTATTTTTAGTATTGAAGAACATTATTATCTGAGTGCAAGATTATATAAATATAGAGTCAATCCTCAAATATATGTAGAATATATTCGCTGAGAACAAACAACGCGTATGTTCTTGAATTTTTTCAGCGGCACCATTGAAATTGAGTAAATGTCTATGTTATGTTTTACTATACCTCCTTCAATATAATCAAAAGTCTATGCCTCAAGTGTAAGAAATGTTTTTCCGCATAAATATGTGTTTTATTAATTATATTAGTGCTTTTTATAAATTAAACGACTATGATGTAGGAATACGTACACGTTATAGAAATATATCTATACTATCATTTTATTAAAGAGATCCGATATTAGACCATAATAATCCTAGCTTGAAGTACAACGGTGGCTTATTTTAGATAGAAATAACGTTAACAAAAACGGTAAATATCATACGCATTAAAGGATAATAGAGGTCACGGATACGATAGTAAATTAAGCATGTTAAGAAAATTACGAATCATAAACTATAAGCTTAATGAATCAATTGAACATGCTTCAAGTGAGAGTCAACTACGTATCGTAAGAAAAATTTGTTACATGAAACAAGAAACATCCAATTTATCAAATAAAGAGGACAACTTAAAAACGATTCTACAATAATTCTATATTCTAAATTCTACAAAACGATGATTCTATATAAATTAAAATGGATAAAAGAAGTAAGCAAGAATCTAGTTTCACCAAAATGTTTGACATTTTAATTCAAGAAGAATAAAGATCAGTATGTATGGAAAATAGATTAATTTTAAAATAAGTTGTAAAATACGTGCAATTAATATCTTAAAATCTATAACCGTAACAGATGAAAATTAGGAACAGCAGATAAAAATTACAAAATAAAAAACCAAAAGAGTGATATAATCATATATTATTCAGAACGATATTCAAGAGATTATGTAATTATAGGGGTGATTAGTTAAATTATTACTCATAAATAATAGTTGATTATGAAATCTTTACTAAGCAAGCGGTGGTACTTTATTGTATAAAATAATTCATAGTATTTGTATAGTAGCGAATACAACCTTTAACATTAATGCACATAGAGAATCTATCTGAATAGTTAGCAAAGATGTATAAATAAACATAATATGTTATGACTAATCTCTATTTTCTGTGCTGTATAAATGATTATTAATAAATTAAAGAAATTAGACATAAATTTTCTTATTTCATATTAGTTTCATTTTTAATAATATAGATTAATACCGAATATTAGAGAAAAAATGAATTTTTTAGTTACAGGTGAATAATATTAATTGAGTTTAATGAAACATACAGAATATTAATAATTTATGTATAAATTATATTAAATTTTCATTAATATAAATTTAATAATTATGGTTCATATATAGTAATATCAAAGAAAGATATTCATGAAGTGATAATTTATTATTACTTCATAGGTTATCAAATAATACACATTAAATGTACATATATTAAAAATAATTTTTTTATAAATGGAACTCATGCTTATTATCAGAAGATTAAGATCACATAATACAGACAAACACCGTGGAATACTGCATAATAAAAATTATACTTAGAAAATAAATAGCAATATAAGATTAAATTTATATATTAATAATTAAAAATTTATTTATGATTTTAATTATAAAAAATATTTTATTTTAATATAGATAAATTTTACTGCAAATTTATGAAAGTATAATTTTTTTAAAAAATACTAAACCATAAATTTATAATTACCTCAATAAGTACTATATAATTTTATAAAAAATTTTCAATTATAAATTATGCAATCAATTATAGATAGATAATACATTATTATTGATAAATTATTGCTAAAAGGATGTTTTTAAATAATAAAATTTGAATAATTATTATATTTTGAAAAAAATTTTTTTTAATACTATGCATATTAAATTTTTTACTTTACAGGTATCGAGCAGTGAATACTTTAGTATTAGTTTCGAAATAAGTGACGATGCATGTGTTCTAGATAGAGAAGAATTTTTACCCGCTACAAAGGGAACATATCTCGTGTAAGTTTATAAAAATTTGTCTTCTAATCTCTGCTTCTTTCTGTTTATTGCTTACATATTTATATTTTAATTTAAAAAACTTTCTCTATTTAACATTGTACTCATATATATTTTCTCGATAAACTATCATTGTAATGAAAAATTCACAAAAAATTGATTCTTTAGAAATATGAAATTCATTAAGTATTTATAATTTACATGTGTACTTTTGTAATATTTATTTATTATTATTATTAATATTTATCAATGTATTTAATTAGAATTTTTTGTACTGAACTTTCGATTATTTTAAATAAGTGATAAATAAACTTTATTTACTGTATCAGTAAA
This sequence comes from Platyscapa corneri, assembly GCA_018907185.1. Lineage (NCBI taxonomy): Eukaryota > Metazoa > Arthropoda > Insecta > Hymenoptera > Agaonidae > Platyscapa > Platyscapa corneri. The sequence continues at coordinate 146,204 of JACCHW010000119.1, forward strand.
ACTCATATAAATAGTGTGGCAATATGACGTATTTTATTGATCATATAAATTTAATGTATAAATTTAAGATAAAACTTTAATTTAATTTATTCATTCGGTTCATATTGAAATTTGAGTACTTGATTTTAGTTATTTTCTTATTGTGCTTGATTTTTTATATATATTTTTTCGTTATTTATTTAATGCCTATACATTGAATGAATTTGAATTTGAATAAATACTTTCTCAAATAATAATTTTGAAATTAAATAAGATGATAATTGTGTAATTATTATAATATAATATTACTATTATATTAAGACGTAATAAATCTATTTTTCTAAAGAATCGTATATTTATTTATAAATGTATATATATTTATAAATATATATGCATTATAATTATATATTTTTTAAGAAATCATAAAAAGAAATGAAAAATTATTTTTATTAAGTACAATTTTTGTAAACATTATATTTTTATAAACAAATTGTATCTTTTAATAAAGAACAAAAAGTTGTACCTTATTTACATTCCCATTAATATAAAAAAATTTCAATTTAAAATTTTTATACGTTCTTTAAATTTGGAATTAATGTTAAAATATTTACTTATTCAATAAGAAATTAGATTTAATTAAATAAATTTTAATAATTTTTAAATATGTAATAACATGTAAAAGGCAATACTTGACAACATAATGTTTTTATAGTGTCACTAAATAAAATACCATTAATTTTTATTCAATTATAGACTATGAATTATAGATTAAGAATAAATTTTCTTGCACATCAGTATAAAATAGATAAAAGGAATAGACTTATTTCATGTTATAAAGTCAATACTATTTTTACCTATAAAATAGATTGCCTTTCGAAAAGATATACTATCCGAATATCGGTAGCTAAATACAATCTCTTATAGTGCTCTATATAAATCCTCTTACTTGAATGTATACACATATGTTCAACTATTCTATAGGCATATCTAATGTCTGTTTACAAATAGCCATAATTTCTTATAAGACATATTTTAAAATAAAAATTAATTTTATTATTGTTCATGCGATAAGTCTGTTTTAATTTCTTATTCTGTTTTTCAACTTGATATTTATTTAACCTTTAAATTGATGTTTACATTATAATTCGTATCATCAATTTAATTTGTTTTATTTTTCAGCAATTATAAATTATTAATTAATTAAGAATTAAATATTGTTCTATATATAATACTATTATCATAATTATATTATAACTACATTATTACAATAATATTATCACAATTATCATATTTCATTTTATTTATAATATTTATAGTACAGGTATAGATATTAAATTTTATAAATCTTTTTCTTCCTGCAATATCTGTGCTATATATAAATTATATTTAACATAATGAAAATAATTTTATCCGATGACAAGAATCAATAGATTTAATTATATTTACACTGATATTTAAAGTAATTTTTAAGTCGAAAAGTTTTAAAATTTAATATCTATCTAAATATGATAAAATCTGTGCAGTTATTTTGAAAAAAAATTATTTTTGAAATATAGATATATCTTATATTTAATTATGTTAATTATCTTAACATAATCTTCATACAAATTACATTGAAATTAAAAAATTTTTATTCATCAATTTGTATTCATATTTTTATGTTCAAAATGATTCATACATTTGAATATTTTCTGTATTCTCTTTATAATTATAGTAACAACGTTATTGATGCGTATACTATTTTATAATACCATTTGATTTTTCTCAGTTAAGTAATTTAACGTTTATTAAATCAAACTCTCATAATTATTTTGTAGAAACATCAGAATTATAACTAATATAAATTACTTAATTACTTATAAACTATTTAAATATTATCACTAACTTTAGCTATTATTAATATTGTAATTTCAAGCATATTAAGGAGAAGAGCTGAACCTGATTATCATTAAAAATTTATACCATATAATTTTTGAAATTAATCAAATTAGTAATATATATTAACAAAAATCTAAGTAATTTAAAATATTAAACCTCTAAGATGTATAAAAAGAATTTCTCATAAAATATATTGAAAATGTATATCAATTTACATCATCTTGTTTTACTTTATATTTTCAGTTCTGTGTAATTAATTAAGTTATATATAAATTAATGATTTATTTTGAATATTCTCATATTAATACAATTTAATTACAGAAAAAATATTAATTTGTAATATATTGGAAAAGTATTAATATTGGTTTCATTTTTACTCAGCATATTTTAAAAATATCTAACCTTTATTCATATAAATTTTTTATTCATCTATTTATTAACTTATATAATAAAAATACTTATAGATAAATACATTGTAATAAAAAACTATTAGTGCCAAAATCCATGCGTTAAAATCATTTTTAATAGCAGCTGCTTTGCGCCTCGCGAATCCAAAACCTCGCAACATCCCGAGGTTTGTTGAGCAGCAAGTTTTGCCGTCCCTACCACTTCCTGCTAGTCTCCTGATTCGCTTCGCTACGTTAAGCATGCCCGCTCACCCCAATAGTTTAGTTTTTACGGAAAGGGTGGGTGTCGTCGTTGTCACGGTTAGCACGAACTCGCGTTTCCTTTTTTTCAGCCGGTCGATGTCGTCGGTTTGAGACTTTAGCATACGTTTCTCTCGCGGCCATTCGTTCTCGGATCGCGACAGGAAATCTTGGGCCTCGGAACCAAATGAAGTCGTTCCGTAACGGTTTTATTCAAGTCGCGTCGTCCGCGGGCGTTTCGTTCGAAGGCACCCACCGACACTTTGTTTTATACTTGTATTACATATTCTTTATACTTCTATTTTATACTTTTATTTATAAAAAAATTTCATATAAAAATAATTTATATTTACAATTGGTTAAAAAAATATAGAAAACTGCAATAAATCTTTATGAAATTTCTCTGTTCTTACTTAGTCAATTCTAATTTTAATATTTTTTATGTAAATAATTTGCAAATTTATTAATAAAGTATGAACTAATAAATAGCAAATCGTAATTGAAAACTCATCTTTCATAACTAATATTAATGTCGTTTCAAATGTACAAAATATTACTAATGTTACTAAAATCATAAAATTAATTAAAATGCAAATGTTTTTAAAAAATAAAAATAAGTATCGCATTTCATTATAACTGTAATATTTGAAATAATACATATTTATTTATTTTTAGAAACATCGAAAATAGTAAAATATATTAGTATATCGAAAGTCAATTTAGATTTTTCTATTTATTTTGTTTAAAGAAAACTTTTGAATAAATCTACTTAAATAGATAGATAATAGATATAATAGATTTTAAATCTTTCTTATCATTTTTAATAAATTTTATCTTACTAATTAAATATCTTCTTTTTTAATATATTTCATCTGATATTATACTTACTGTAAATTTTAAATACTTTTCATTTGTTGTTTCATTACTTTTGTTCATTTTAATTTTTAGAAATTTATTTGAAGTTTAAAAAAAATTATTCATGTATAAAAATGTGTTTACACTGAAGCATATGAGCGTATATATGAATATGGAAAAACAAAAATACCTGAGAATATAACATTTTTCAAGCACTTTTGCATATATGTACGGATAAAATATGTTTTTCATCAAAATTTCACGTTCAAATATATTAAAGTAAAAATGGAAAATGGAAACTTGCTTGTAATGTGTTTTAAATACATAAACCCTTCCGAGCATCGTAGCAAATTACGTTGAAAATGGACGAAACTTGAATAAGAGCTGGTTCGTATAAAATCAACTATAATTGCGCTATCAGAACTAGTCTGAAAAATTTCTATCTTTTCTGATGAGACTACTATATATAAATGAAAGGTGCAGTGCGTATGTAATAAATTATTCATTTTATTTATATATCTATGTTCAATTTTAAATATATATTTTTAAAATGTAAAACGAAATTGGATATGCATTAACAAGATTTAGTCTAATGTTTGGAAAATGATTTTAATGAAATATAGATAACATCTATTATGATAAGTTATATGTTTATTGATACATAAAATTTAATATGTCCTATCAAGTACTAAGAAACAATGTAATCACTAAAACTATTATGCTGCATTTTCACGCTTAGCTTTTAAAAAAGCTTACACTTACTATTCAAAATTTAATTTTTTTAATCTATCAATTAATATTCTTTTCTATTTTTTGAAGTTTAGTTAAATTTTACTCTTATTTTTTTGTATTTTTTTAATAACAATTAATTTTCAAACGATTTCAGTTAGAAATAATTTTTTAGGAAATATCAGTAATTTCATTTGTAAGAAAAATCGTGAAATAAGTTATTGCGATTCTTGAAATGACTAATTTAATTTGATTTCCACGGTTTAAAATATATTTAGAATCTGTACTGTTAACTTATTTCTTTTCAATCTTCTAATAAAGAACAATGCAAATATATAATTTTAATAATTAATTAAGTTGTTTTATCGCAAATAATTTTCTTATTAAAAATTAAATAATCATTATGAGTGCTGAATTTATAGTATTACATTTTATTAAAATACTTATAATAAAATACTATTTATTTAAAAAGTACAATACAATTAATAAAAAAAATTAAATTAATCATGACAATTTCTATTATATCAAGGTAATGATTGTATTGATGCGATCAAATTTTAAAGATAAAACATAAAAATATTTTGTTTAAAATCAATTCAGAAAAATTTTATGAATCTATATGTTAATCAATAAATCAAAGACAAAGGAGAAAATATCAAGTATGTTACAAAATGTTATTTATCGTTTTACAACACTTGTAAAAATTCAATAAATATAAATTGAAGCAGCACATGCAATGCTTTATTAAATTCGTAATATCTATTCTCACGATTTCTCTTGCGACATTGTTTTGTTGAATTCAATTACACATTTTTTCTTTAGTATAACAACTATTCATTTTTACACTCATATATATGTAGATTTCTCTATTATTTTTCTTTCAATACTATTATTTGCATTTATATCTTAAAAATTAATAATATATAAAAAGTTTGTACACATTTAATATTTACAATCATGTACAAAAATAGATTTTTATATTTTACTAAAATTCATATAAAAGAAATATTTATAAAAAATTCGAAAATATGTTTATACTGACCGAATAGAAATTCAATGAATATTAATTAATCATTTAATACGTACGATTATGTGTAATATAGAAATTTATTCGATTATTTAAATTTGAATTTTCTTAAAAATTATATTTTCATTTTATATTCGTCTGTATTAGAAAATATTTTTATAAAAGATTAGCAGATTTAGGAATAGAATTAAATTGACTATATAAAAACCTTGAAAACTCTATTATATATTTTAAAAGAAATTCATATACAGAGATACTTGTTATACGCTCGAAACAATAAAAAAATTAATTTTCTAATAGAAGTATGTTTGAAATCAAAAAAATTATTTAAAATTTTTAAATCAGAATAAGTCCCATAAAGAGTCGTTCTTAAAGAAAAAAGATAAGAATCAAGTAGTAGAAAACTTTATTAATTTATGATATTCTATTTTGATAAATATAAATGCTTGTCAAACAGTGTCTATAATTCGTGGTTCTGTTCTCCGCTGCTAAAGCTGAATACCAACTGGCAAGATGACAGAAATAACACGAAGCGACAACGCCCTGTAAGCTACTATGTAGAATTTGATTATAATAATATTCGATATTCCTTTTAGTGAGATCTTAATGATTTTAAGTATGAGTTTGAATAATGTATTGACTAATATTTTGCATAATAATTTAATTCTCAAGATAACATAGGTCAATATTAAATAATAGGTTTTTAAATTTGTATGATTTTACTATTAAATTATAATTATAATAGTTTTTCTCTAACGTTCAATCAGCTTCAAAGATAACATTCAAACTTCAGGGGATAATAGAAAAAAAAATTATTCAAAAATATTTATGCATAAATTTCATCAAAATTTGTTTTTAAAAATAGAGAAAATAGAACAACCAAAAATATATAAGATATAAAAAATTTATACTTTATTAAAAAAAGAAAAAGTGAAAACAGTAACTAATTGATAAAACTAGTGACAAACGTAATCGAGGATACAAGGTCGATAACAAGATTATCTATATTTATCACGATTCACAGTGTAGGAAGACCATACGAGAGAAGAGTAAAAAGATTTTATTCTACAGATAAAACCAAATCAAAAGACAAGATAAAAATTTTAGTTTAACGGTAGTAGGTAAATAGAATAGTTGTAGTCTGGTACTTGTCAATTCGTATAAAATAGTGCTCTAGAAAAGAACCGAAGCGTAAGAGTAAAAATTAAAAAAGGCATCTTGGCCACGGAAACGCATCAAATTTCACAACCAAAATAGACGGATTTTTCCACTAATTTATATGTTTGCATTTTCGATCACGTATCGTTAAGTATAGTTAAAATAGATGACAGGTTCAAACTTTATCCCATTTTAATTTTCTTTCGATCCGGTTAATTATTATGTCTTTTGCAATGAAGTAAAATTTATTTAAATTTTCTGAAAATACTTTAATAGATATATTTATATGAAATATTTTTGATATTTATAAAACCTTTTTATTTTTATATATTTTTAAAACTTCCTCATAAATTTTTTTTAGACTGTAAAGTATTTTATGTACAGCATAGCAATCGTGTATACGATCTTGTCACTGTCACCGGACGACCGCTTGCGAGGCAGTAACACGAAGGAAAATTCTCAGGTCTCTCCAATTTTTTCTGTTGTAGCTCTGCGTAAAAAAACTCTTTTTTCACCTCTTCCTTTTTTATTCTTTCCATTTTTTAAATTTTTATGACCTAATCTACGCTTTTATTGAGATCCATGGGATGCTTCTTCAAGGATTTTCAACTTCACGTCCTTTACAATATAAGTAGCAGTCTGTAGTTTTGCAGTATAGAATTTTAAAAATTTCTTTTTAGTTTTAGAATTTTTTTTGAATTCAGAGCTTCTCTGAGTAGATTATATAGGTTATTTCGTTTTAAAATTAAACATTTTAAATACAAATATTAAATGAATGTCATGGAAGCTAGCATTATATTAGGATTGTAGATTGTAATGATTTTATGTAGATCAGAAATTCAATGATAAAAAAACTTCTGTTGCATATCACTCGAACAGATGATCACTAAATACTACGTAGACGATAACGCGAGAATATTATGCTAGTGCACTGTTGATAAGTAGAGAATACCTACTAAATGTGAGAAAAACACATTAGACAACTATAAATTGGGTATGGGTGTATCTCTTTCTTTAGTGGTAGACGTCCGTCTTTGCAGAAAAATCTTTTTTTGAACTCGCAAAATTATTCTTAAACCTAATGCTCGAATTAACCATCTATGAATAAAAATTTTGAAAAATTACTTACAAACACGTCTGAAAAAATATGACCTTCCCAGAAAAGAAGGGCAACTGTCGCACCAAGTAAGTATATATATTATTTAGATAAATCGGAACTATTGGCAATGTAAAAATGCCTAGATACCATCAAGAGTCCGAAAATGCAAGGGATAAAGTATTACTTAGTAATTCTTTTATAAGCACAGGACTACGCACGATAAGATACATTAAAGAGATATCAGCGTTCTTTGCTCCCCTAGCATGCGGTCGACCGATACCGATCATAATGTCAGCACAACATGTGGCGTAGCAACAACAATGATGTTAACAATAACAATGCAACGTTAATAAACTGATAAATAATGATTTTATAGCCCTTAACAACTTTTCTTGGATTATTCTTGTTGTATTATATACTTGTATTATATTGTACATTATAAAAAAGCCATAAAATAAAAAAAATTTTTAATCCTATAATCTTTGTTATTATTATTATATATATAATTATATTAATACAGTTATAATGTTAATTATTATATAAATAAAAATGTACCAATGATATTGGTTCAATTTTCCAGAGTTAATTTTAATACTCGTCATTTCCGCGTTTTATTTTGATGATGCTCATTGATATATCTATTTAATTTTTTAATTTGATCTATTTAACGGCTAGTTTTTTTTAAGAAAGAAAAATTTATGTGTATGTAGGCAGACTGCTGTGAGTGTTGGATATGTACGATTTGTTTTCGTTAGAATTCTTAGTTAAAATAAATGATGTGTCTACACAAAATAAGAATGTAAACTTTTATAAAACATTTTTAGGTTTATTTTTAATTTAGATAATTGAAGTTTTAATTTAAAATTAATTTATCTTAATACTATATTATTATACATATATATAGTATATATATATTATATATTAATTGAATTCATTATAAAAATATACTTGAGTCCTTATATCTTCATACAGTACAATTTTTTTTACATAACTTTTACAAAATCTTTTCTTTTATAATTTCTTCTTCTCTTTATAATTTTTTAATATTTTTTTATAATATTATTATTAATAATTTTTTGTTTTTTTATAATTTTATTTGTTTAATTATTTCATTCATACCCTTTTATTTTCTTGATATATTATCTCTTAACATTTTTTTTTAATTTAAACATCAAAATTTAATTTTACGATAAGCAAACGTAATTATTATCGTTTTCATATTTCATTTTTTTTTAAATTAACATAAAATTTTTGGATTCTACATTTGTTTTAATTTGTTATTAATTTTTATTTTATAAAATTTTAAACACGACTGAAACTGAAAACGGAACACTTTTTATTAAACACTATCAACACTATTATAACCTAATGTTCTAATCATGTACCAATATATTCTTTAGTTAAAGGAATTTTGTGTCAAGTAATTTATATACTATGTTTGTCTTTTCTCCTATTTCTTTTTAAACTTTTCTTTGATCTTTTGTATGGTTTCGTGTACTTTTTTTATTTCTATCTTCATTCGTCTTATATTTTCTTCTTTGTCCCTCTTTTATATTTCTTATAAACTTTAATACTACTTACCGCTCGATTCTGTTTTCCTATGATTCCCTTTTATTCTGTTATTATCACTTCACTTGTTTTTATTTCTACTCCATTATTTTTCATTAGAAAAAAAAAATATGTTGACTTTATATTTATCATTATTTTATTTTTTAAATCCCTTCTCTACTAACATTTTTATTCTGTAATATCTTGTGCCCGTATCTTATGTTATCTTATTTTTTAAATCAATTTTCTTTACTCTTACTACGCTTTTGATTAGTTTGTTCTTCTTTTATCTTTAGAGAAAATAATTATTTCAATGAATAAGTATAATAAATTACATGAACAATTATTGTTTTACCTTCGTCAACTTAATCTATTTTTTTTAATTTTATATTTAAAATGTTTAAACATAATTTCTAGTATTCCTGCTTACTTTTAACTATTCTATGTATTTAAAAGACAATATTTTAGACACATCTATTTTATTGCTTTTTAACAAAATTTTCTTTTAAAATTATTTATATTTTTATAAAATTTTTATTTAAAAAAAAATATTTCTTTCTTCTTAAAAACTTATTTCTATTTTTTGCAATCTGTGTACTAATCTATATTTCCATTTGTATGTTGATTCAATCATTTTACCATATTTAACATAATAAATTATAAACTTATTAATGATATTTTTCTATTTTATATGTAATCTATAATTTGTGTTTTTCTTTTTTAGTAACTATTGCTATTATCATGCTTTATATTTTGTCCTTATCTCTAAGAATATCCCAATAGTATGAATTTTTCAATACAAATAGATAACTTAAAAGTTATTTTAAAATGGTATTTTTAAATTTTGATGCAGACGATTTCAAAAATTTTATTGTATTACTAAAATAAAATCTTGGTACTATGAAAGGTATTGCCTAGAATTTCTATAGCAGTACATTAATTTTCTATGGTATATCTATTTTTAGAACACAGTTTCAGAGTAAGTAATTGTACAATTACGTTTGTACCAGTATATAACTAATACAATCTATTATACAATAAATTTACTTTTATAATAGCACTTTTTTTAATATGAGTAAATTTTATTGAATGTATTATATTTTCAGGGATGTATTAGGTGCAGCCTGTGAACGACGAGGTACAGATCTGTCACGTGTTGATGTATTTCTCGATACTTTTACAACACCCCTACCTCTACATACAACCGAAACTTCGAGTTTAGGTGGAAAGCATCTACGTATAATGGGTGAGTAGTGTATTTAGAAATTACTTTTTGCTCTATCAAAATAATGCTTTTAGTGTTGTATTTTCGTCGTTATGTTTTTAAGTGATATCATTTTGAAAATAAAATTTTAAGTATATTATTATTATATTCAAAATATTCGCTTGAAAATAATAGTTATTAAAATTAATTATTTATAAATTAGATAAGTTAAGTAAAGTAAAACTGATGTTTTATGATGATTGCATAATCGGTGAACTCAAAAGTATAGATAAATTGCATTTCGTTATTTGCCTTTATGTGACTACGATCCGACGCTGAGAAAATTAATATAACCATTTCTTCGATAATTGATTTCATATCTGACGTAGAGAGTTCCCGTTATAATTGACAGTAATAGAAGAGCAATCATGTAATTTGAGTGAAACAACGACAGTGGAAAATCTAACAGAAAAGTACTAAAGATGGAAGTCAACCATGTTTCTCTTTGTTTTAAATTAAGATTTATTATCAGCTGTTCTCGAGAAACTTTCAGCTGATAAGTTTAATTATTTCTTCTATTAAATTAAATTAATTAACATAAATCAAATAAAGATCTTACTCTTTATGAAATAAAATATCTTAATGTATAATAAATCTCAATTAAATTATTTTATTTCTAAATAGCACTATTTATTAAATCATTTTTATATCTATAAACCTGAAAAATTTAATTTTAACTTCTGAACTTTATATAAAACTCATTTTACGTTATTAATACAATATAAAAATAATTTAAATTAATTATTTTTATATATCTTAAAAATAATACATAGTATAAATACATCTTGTAAATATTTGTTATTACTTCGTTTAATAATATTTTCAATTAAATATTAATACTGCAAAAGTAATTGAGAAATTCATTAAATATTACACAAATATTTATACAAATATATAAAATAAATTTAATTGAAAATATTTATTTACGTGATAGATAAATTTTAAACTGTTCTTTTATGTTTAAGAAATAAAATTATTTGAAAGAAATTTAAAATAAATTTATATTTATTTAATATTTAATAAAACTTTGAATATCTATTAAAAAATAGTTAAAGAAAAATATAAAATTAAATGTATCTTTAAAGATTTTATTTTCATAAGAAGCTTTGTAACGTACAAAACACAAATACTTTCAATACAACGTATAGAAAATTTTATTGTGTATATAAAATTGACACCCAATGCAGTAAGACCTATACTACCTACGAAGCACCTATTTTCTGCTCTAGCTATTTTAATATAAGATTATATTAAACTTAATTTGAGATATATGATACGCTTTGTTATGGCCATGAAAAAAAATTATAAATTATATATTTCATGATTTTTTATACCTATATATATTTATATTTAAAACCTTATACACTATTTACAATAAATAAAAATGTTAAATTTATTATGGTAAAATAAATATAAAAGTTTTGGTGACTGTTGTTTTGATGTACAGTGATGGTGCCTTATGTAATCGAAGACACTTCCTATCAAGTACTAATACCATCAGTTGATCGATACATGCTACGTTTCGTGAATTTTTCGCAACTTTTCGCAGAGATTTTGTATCTCTGTTTAATTTTCAAACGCTTTCGTACTGATTTCCCAAGTGATTTCAATCTTTTCATCTTTATTATTTAAACTTTTATTCTTCACATGTACACAATTCCATGAACATAATATTAAAAGTTAACTTAATATGAACAATAATAGAAAAATTTACTTGATTTTCAGTATACTGATTCAAATATTATACAAATATCAAATATATGAGAAATGATGTAATTCAATCAAATTCAACAGATTCAACAAATCACAATTTGAGAAAATCTTATGTAGGTCATTTAAGTTACATTCTTTCGAAATCCACGAAGGTTGTCTTATCTCTTTATATCTTTGAAGATATCAACCAATATTGATTCCTTTTACTTTCAGTATAACGATAAGAAGAAATAAATAATTTCCTAATCTGCTAATAAGTCTTGTATTCCGTAAATAACTTTAAAATTTTTAATTTTAAAAAACTATTTTAAATTTAATTTTCTGTATATTCCGCAAAATTTAAATATTTTTTTTCTATTAAGGTGCGTAAGTATTTATCAATTATGATGTTCTATAGTCTTTTTTATTTTTAGTGAAGAATCATCTTGGAAAATTGATGAAACTATTGACTAAATGTCTTTCGTTAAGTTGACAGCGTTATTAACGTAATAATAATTTTTGATTTGATTCTTAAATTTCTCACTCTTCTATTTAATTATATAGTTTAATATTAATATTAAAATGTTTTTTATGCATTAAATATTGAGATTTAAAAATAAATTTTGAAACTAAATTTTTTTATTTTTAAATTATAATTTTTTTAATCATGTGATGGTGTTAACATTATAAATTCTTCTATATATTTGTAATTTAAATTATACCTTTCAACACATATTTTAAGTTTTAATGTTTTAAAAAATTTATAATATTTTAAAAATATATCTATCATATTATTTATAATGTTTCTAAATTTTTGTCAACTTATCAAATAGAAGAGACTTAAAATAAGTATCAGAATTTAAATTGTTATATTTTTATTTGAGCTTATGCGTCACATAATCATATTCAAACAAATCAGTGAATTTCACTAGCTTATGTATAATTTAAAAAATACTGTTAAAGCATTCTTAGTTATCAATGCAAAATATTTTATAACTGCTTAACTGTATTACAATGCATCTTACATTAATTTTTTAATTTTTCGTTTCTTTAGAAGTTTCGGAAAGTATTCTTTTTTATCAAGAAAGTATTGACAACATTTTTGTACTGTAATTTAATTCTAAATAAGTTTATTTTCAGTTTGGCTTCGGCAATCATCCTTAAAGAGATTCAATGAAAACAAAGATTCTTGATTGACTTCAGTTTATATATGGTTGTAAACATGCTGGTTAAGTTATAAAGATTATACAGATTAATGAAAAGCATGGGTCATCAGTACCACATATTAATAATCAACAAGAAATTTTACATAAGCTTAATGACTATACACTGTTTAGGTCTCCATAAAAAACATAGAGACAATGTTCATAAACCTAGATGTATAAGAAAAGATTTATCTTAGTGTATTACTTTTCCTCATTAAATAACTCTTTATTATTCAACCATATTATATTTTTCCTTTCTTTGAAAGATAGATATATGAGTAGGTACTTCTTAACTACTTAACAATATCCAGTACTAGTGTATCGATCACGTGATACCCTTTATCACTAAAACGTGTACTTTACCTACCTTATTCTGTTTGTATGCATTATCTCTCTAGAAAATATATAATCATCACTTCGATTACAAGTGTCACAAGCTAACGATAAGTTGCATTTATAAGTATTTCTGAGAAATCTGAAAAAGACACTGATGTCAAAATCAATAAATCGCAGTCTTAAATAAATACTCAGAAATCCATTATTATTAATATTTTATATTTTAATTGTGATTTACAACACGAATATTTTATTAATCTATTATTTTAATTATAGTTAATTATGTTTCAATTGTAACTAAACGCTATTCTTTATAACTCTAGTTATATATAATAAAATAAATGTTGAATATATCTAAATAAAAAAAAGGTTGATAAAACTTGATATATTTTGTATAAAATTTACATTAATGATTAAAGCTATATAAATAAATAACCAATACCAATAAAAGTATTAACAAAGGTACAAGTAAAAAATATTTTCTAATGAAGGATACTAAACAAGCATAATGAATTTAACTTTTCAAATTATTAGTTTAGTGCTTATAAAGATATTCAAATATAGCATCATTTATTTAAAAAATATACTGCTATAGACGAGTGTATGTTTTTACAAAAAGTGAGCCAAATATATTGATACAACTAAAGTTTTTGTAGATTTATACGGATCCAGAATTCCGAAAATTCTATATGTTGAGTGTCGCCGACACGTCAGGAGGAACAAATATTTACTTATATCACTGATACAAAATGTATTTTCAACCTACAGTCAACTTCTAATACTGTGTATATCATAAGTATGTTACAAAAAGCATTTGAATACATACATGCAAATATAAAATACAATTTTGAAATGTAGAAAAAAATTATTATAATGTATCCATGAGAAATCTATTATTAATTAATGTATCTATGAGTGTACGCGATCGCGGCATATGGCAGTGACACTCGTTATTTGTGATGGGATAATAAAAAAAAATTTATTTTATAATTTTAGCTCAATAAAAATATTTATTTATGTTATAAGGTTCCAGCTCAACGGATCGGGCAGGGCAGCTCCCGAGTCGTCTAGCCCAGCTCTATTTATCAGTTATCTTCTTTTACAAGATTTTGTTTTCCCGCGAAATCTAAAAGTCGTTGCACGCCGAAATTCGACCTGCTTGTGATGAGCCAATCGTCGTATCTTTTCGGAATAATTTTATTGCGCGAATTTACGATTATCTCATTCGCTAAACTCATTCGATTCGAGTTCATATGCCGCTCAATTGTTCCGCTTAACATATGTTTTTTAATATTTCCCTAAGCCTGAAAAAACCTCCGTTGAGCATGACGAAGGAAAAAGGCTTTAACAATAATTAACGCGTTATGTAACAATAATTACATAACTTCAGTTCGTACATTTATATTATCATTATCGATAATTCGGCCGAGATAATAATGTTTTATTTTCCTTCTTTTTTCTCTAATGGAATCAAGTCACTTTCGTGGCGGCCTAAATTAAGTTTTGACTATTTAGTCTTAATTTGCGGGGGATCAGCCACACGTCCTCGACATTCAGACATTGCCGCCCGTGAACATTGTTGATGCTCGACTCCTACCCATGCTATGGTCCACCAATGTCCTCGACGATCAGTCCCTTGTCGCCCGGCTCGCCTATGGCGCTTGATTTCACCGATCTTCACCGCCTTGATTATGCGTAGTGAGGATGCGGGGGTAGAAAAGGTGTGATGATAGAGAACGTAGATTTCGGCATGCATCGCGATAGCCGCACGATTATATGGAAGCGAGATATAAGGAAAGTCGCGGGGCATAGCGCGTGACAGCGAGAGAGAAGGAACGACGCGGAGCATAGTGCGTGAGAATGAGAGAGAAGGAACGGCGCGGGGCATAGCGCGTGAGAGTGAAAGAGAGAACAGGTAAAGAATGCTCGATGAGCGGCGTGCTAAAGCGAGAGAAATGGAACAAGAATGGGGAGTAGGTAATAGGAAAGGGAATTCGGACGCCTTGTTTGTACTTACGTACCTTACGATTCGCAGATATTTTTTTTTTTTTACAATATTTCTGATGATTAGTGTCGCCTATTTAATTTCGCCCATCCGCATTGCATATACTTACTGTGGTACGACGCGATCACCATTCGCTTTTCTATTTATTAGTATCATAAAACACTATCATGATATAATTGCTTTTTTTTTTTTTTTTTTAATTTTACGGATGAGCGCATCGGTTACAATGAGGAAGTTATTAATTTATTTATATTATTATTTATATTTTTCAATATTTTAGATAATTTAACTTTTTAGATGATTAAATTAAATAATTTTTTAATTATACATAATTATAGTTTTTTATTAATTTGTTTATTTTCTGTAAGTGTCATTTGAAATTTAAGTTTTTAAGACAATAATGACAAATAATTTGAATTTGTTACTTATTAATTAGGAGTATCTCTTACTAATAATTATGTGCTGACCTTTGGCAGTATATCTTGATTTGAATATTATACGATATAAATTTGTGTAAGTATGTATTTAAATTTATATTTGTATTTAGTTATATTTCTGTTGAAATTAAAGATAATTTTCTTGGGTAAAAGTGTAAAATTTCTTTGATTATATAGAAATTTCTGAAAAGCATAAACTTTATAATATAATAAAGTAAAATATGAGTGATCAAATATTTCATATAAAAACGAAATATTTCGTACATAAAATATTAAAATATGAATTTAAAATTTCAGACAAGTATTAAATGTATACATTATATCAAGTTATATAAAGTAACGCAAGTAGTATGTTTTGAACTACAATTTGATGAACTCTGACTTGCCAGTAACGAATTGGGATACCTTTATTTCTAACCTTCACATACCTCAAAGAAAAAATACTTGTCGATTGATCCATAGTAAGTTTGTTTGGACTAGCAAATCGTGGTATAATACGAGCCCGTCACCCTTATTACTGAGTAGGCAAGCCCAAGGTCTGTGTCTGTGAGAAGAAAATATAAGTCGCAAACTGAAGTTAGAAACGAAGGAGTACACTCCCTATTAAAATAAGGAGCTTACTGACGCGAATCGCCTAAAGTTCTGTGCTGCGACGCCGCATTACCACGTCACACCATTTTTTTGTTCGTGCCTACAGAAAGATGGAATTGATACAACAACTTCTTTTTCAATTGGCAAAGCGCAAATCATAAGTGCTACTCCCTTTATCAAATTATTACATAACAAAAACTTCTATAAGGAAATTCGTAAATGTTAGTAACTCTGTTGAAAAAATATCTATTCAAGATGTTCAAGATTAAAATGGGTTTATCGGGCATATGCATTAAAATAACGACGAATTTAAAACAAATTATAATCGTAGAAAAATTTCGACGAATTAACGATAAGCGTGAAGACAATAAACGCGTGTCTAGTCCGGCAAACGTTTGTTTAGAAAACAATTAACGCTCGGTGAAAACAATTGTGAACATCGAGCATAATAAATGTTATTCCCTTCTCCTCCCATATTTCTGCTATGTCACTACATGAAACAACTGACGTAATTTTCTTTATTTTCGGTGTCCAGCTTATATATATTATATATATAATAATCTTTCTCATTATTTTTATTCCTCTCTTTCTCTAGCATAAAATTATATCATCTCTATTATAACTTTTTTCGCTACTTCTCCTATATATATTCTCTTTCTTTCTCTCTTCTCCCATATATCTCATCACTTACACTATCTCTTTCTTTCACTCACCTTATGCTGCGTACAACGATCCCACTCACTTACTTACGTTAATCTTTTCTCTATCTCTGCCTTACATTTATATGAATCTTCATCTTCTCCCTCTCTTTATATCTATATCTACTTTCTGTTTTTATTATTTATATCATGACAATTTAAAATATAATAAATGTAGAATGTAAAGACTTTCTCTTGTTGGTGACACATAGTGGGTTTTTTTGCCAATTATTAGCGAATTAGTGTAAAACAAATAATCGGCAATTGAACTATGCAGAAAATAAGCGATCGCGTTTTATAAGAATTTATAAAATTTAAACAGGGCCAAAATAGATAAAAGTTGAAACTCAGAACTATCAGGAGCTTTTGAGCATTGAGCCATACAATAGGAGTGTCACAAAATAAAAAAGTTAATTTATAAAAACCATTCAGTCTAATCGCAAACTCTATCTGATCCTGTTTTGATAACAGAAACACAAGGCTTTTTTAACATATTATAATCCATATTAATTAATCGAGTCTATTTTTATAAAATTTTGGTTATAACTAAATTCAGTATGATATCCAAAATATAATTTAAAATATAAACAAGCATATGCCTAAAAAAAATATTAATTGCAAAACAAACATATACTATTTTAATAATAGTTCAGTATTATCAGATATGTATTTTACATAGATAATATAATCAACGTTATTTAATTTTTAACTTAAAATAATATGAATAATTTCATTCATAATACGAAGAGTTCTTAAAAGTTATGTATGCAATTGCTTTCAATTTTTTATTTTAAAATTGAAAAATTTTAAATAAAATTTATAATAATTAATAAAAAGTATTAATAATAAATAATAAATAAATAATTAAAAATATATTTTTATTTTTATGTAATATTTTTAATTACGTAAACACATATGAATAAAAATATTATTATCTAAAGATTGTTTTGAATTTTAAAATATTTAAGGTATAAATTTTATTAAAAATTCTATTTTGAATAAACAAGAACAAAATATTTAACAAAAAATTATTTATTTTTCAGGAATTTTATAAAAAAAATTAAAAAATGACAAGTTTACAAATTTTTAAGATCAATTTTAATTATATAATAGTTTTAAAAATATATCTAATATTTTTTCTTACTTTCAAATGAGACAAAAAATTGATTAAATTACAAAACACATTATGTATATTTACTTAATCGATGAAAATTTTTATTAAGCTGTATTATTTTTTATTTATTTAAAGAGTTTATTATTTATGTTACAGTGAAAGATGATAGACCAAATTCAAGATCAGGAAGTCAAAGAAGCAGCCACAATGTTTCATTTCGAAAGACTAGTGCTGTAAGTTGAAATTTTATTTTATTCTTAGATTTATTTGAAATAAAATAGAGTAAGAAGACATTCTTAGTTATAATTTAATAACACATATGAAATAAAATTATTTAAAAAATAAAATTATATCAAAATCACTCTGAAATAAATAATTACTATTTTGTTTCTTAATTTTATTAAGTTATATTTTATTTTTATTTAACTAAGAACAGTTGCCTTTACGTGTAAAAAAAGAAATTAATGTTTTTGTACAAAATTTGTTACAATTAATTTATAAAATTTTGAATAACGGTCTTAAAATTAATTAATAACATTATGAAGCGCATTAATGTTTAAATACATTACAAGTAAGAAAACATAATATTATGTGAAAAATATGAAGTTTTTAATAAAGCATTTAAAAGATATTGAATAGTTATCAATACCAAGGTATATGAAGCTGAATATAGAATGTTCAAAAGTCAAAGAAAAAAACGATTAGCTCGCATTAAAATAAAACTGCAACAAATATGTTTATATATCGAATAATTCCAGTGCGCATTGTACACTTTCATCTTTGGTTCTCAATTTACGTGTAACACCACTCTTTTTGTCTTCTCCGAAAGATTTTAGCCATTTAAAAAAATCTGTTTTCTTTCCCACCCAAAATGCTCAAGAAACTCAATAATAAGTATTAAATAAATTATTTGAAAACTCTGTTTAGTGGTCGATTTAATTTGAGTTCTAATGCAATGCTAATACAATAATAAAAAAAATTTATCTCTAGATCTATTCATAAGTATAGTAGTTAATATTCATAGGTTAAAAAATAGTTTTTATTTCATTCAAATATAATTACTGACCAACTATCGTTTTTATATTTATGTATCTATCGTTTTTAAATTTTACATGTTCATTCTTAAATGATTTAAAATTATTAATAGATATTTTGAAACAATTTGGATTAAAATTACTTGTATTTTTCGTATTTGTATTATATAATAATAATTAACAAGAATATAGAAATTTATAGATAATTATTAATATATTTATTTATATTTTCATCCAAAAATACTAAATCGTTTTCATTACATTTTATTTTTCCTGTCATTACAGTGTGTTAATATGAAAAAGTTTTGATTTCCTTATTGTTAAAAATCGATAACTTAAATTCAAAGATATAAACTAAAAATTTAAAACTTTTTATGACACTGAAATAATAAAATAAGTTTTAATCATTACTTTTAATCTAAAAATTTATAAATATTCTTTATAAATAAAATTTAGAAATTACATCGTTTTAATAATAAACGAAAAATAATTTTGTTACAGTATTTATATAAATTTTTTAAGTATTTTCAATAAATAGAATGCAAAGTATTTTTTAATCCATTATTTATTTATTTCTATTTCTATAATTATTATCGTAATTATTAGAATAATTATTATTATGAATTACTAAAAAAACAATTGCAATATATTTAAAATAGTTTTCGTTTTACTCACAAACGAGTCTTAATTTTATTCTGAAGTTCAGAGTGTATTAAATTATTGTTTGAATACTCTAACATTATATTGTATTAAATTAATTTAATTGATGAAAGTATTTTCAAAATTAGAAAATATTTAAAGCATTAGGTTGTTATTAAATTTTTTTATGTATAGTGTATCGTTTACTTGTATACAAATTTTATATGAACCTTATATTGTATATATATTATAATTATTATTCCGCAAAAAAATCTTAATTTCAAATAATTTTAAGATTACATAATGTATTTAATAAATAATTATATTTTTAACACTTATTTCATATTTTTGTAAATTTACAATTTATATAATTTTCCTAAAAAAACTAAAAACTACAATAATTCTATTATAGTTCAAATACATCAAAATAAAAAACTTTAATTTAAATTTATAAGAATATTAAAATCATAATTAATTAATTTTATATTTATTCTATCAAAAATAAATAATTTAAATATATAATTTTTACTACATCATAAATATGATTTAGTTACAAGCAAAAAATATAAAATTTATTGAAGAAATAAAATAGTACAAATGTAATATTGTTATTCTTAAGAATTAATTTTGGTTTTAATAATCAAATCTAAAAAATAAATTAAATACTCGTATTTATGTAAAATTCTTAACTTCTAAAATGTATTGAAGGTATGAATATAATTTATTTAGAGGTTTCATTTTTGTTACAATATTTTCAATTGGATTTTACATATTGTAGTATTATATTTTTTATTACATACTAGTATAATGTTTAATTATTTTCAAAAATATGTATTGCAATGGAAGTTTTGCAGATGTCTACTTTTATTCTAATTATATTTATATATACACATGTGTCTAGAAATTCTTCAATTTGAATGTTTTTATCTGTAAAAACCGCTTAATAATACAGTAGCAACTTCTAGCAGAATTACTTTGTATACATTCTCAAGTTGACTCTTAAATTTATAAAAGAAAGTCAAATTTTAAAAAAGTTTTCAAATTACTTCTGAACCGATAGAATTTATACTTTACCATAATCGAGCTGTTATACTGTATTGCATTCAAGCATTTTAGTAATCTCTCGTGCTCATATGTGATCACAGACCAGTAATTTTTTAGAATAACTATAGTAATTCCTCAAAATAAATACTAAAATACGTATTTAATATTTACGTGTTAATAATATATTAATAATATTTTTTACTTTGAGGAAAGAAATTCGACTTTGACTTCGCATAGTTTTTATTAGTTTTGTAAGATGTAAAAAAATTCAAAATGAAGAAAATGAAAGTTATAAAAAAATTTCATGGTGATTACTGAATATATTTTAAATAAATCATGATAATATATTTTTTTAAATTAAACTAAGGATTACAAATATATCTAATTTATATAAAACTATATAAAACACATCTAAGCTATGTGATCTAAAAAATTTTACATATTGCATGGAATACCAAATATTAAAACTTATGAACTTGCATTTCTATAATTGAATAATACTTTTAAATCAGTTAAAATAAATTTGAAACTAAGCAGCATTAATTAAGATACCATTTTAATATTTTATAATTTTATACATTTTATAATTTACAATAGTTGTAAATTACACTGCTTTTTTAAATAGAATTACCAAATTTCAAACGTAACATTTCACTTTTTTCTTTAAAAAGCTAATTGCGATAATATAAGTATTTAAATAAATTGATAATTGGGATAATCAAATTTATAATGAAGTAATATCAACTGTATTCGCTCCTTTATAATTAAAACCTGGGCTGATGGGAAGTAATATTTAAATCTAAAATACTATTTTTTTCTTTATTATTTTTAAGACTTTATAGTTATAATTAATTATAGTCTACATGTCTTCATAGTTCATTGCTTCTGCCAATTTCCATGAAACCGAATTAGTGATTTATTACTTAAAATAATAATTAACTTAATAATTTGATCATATCGAACATCGCAAATTCTTTTATTTTCACTTTGTTGCCTTTTCGGAGACCTCTTAAAAAACATCTTTAATATCTTTAATATATCTTTAATATCTACAAAGCCTCTTGAATTCTGTTGTTTTGTCCTCGTACGTCAATATTGTTGCTACTCTTTCACAACTAAAATAATCACAAATATTTATGATTACTGCTTACTTGAATTATCTGTCTTAGCATATCTAACATCATTAATAGTATCATCTTTAATGCATGGATTCTATACCTTTACTTTCTACTAAAAACTTACAATTAAATGAAAAATAAAATTTTTTAATACATAATTTTTAGAAACTGTTAATAAAGATCAACTTAAAATATTCGTTTTATTTTAAAAAATTAAAATGCAATCAATAAAAAATATTTTAATTAAAATAAATGTTATTATTTCTTAATATAAAAATTGAAATGTCAAACAATGCATGGATTTATGTGAATATACAAAAATAATACAAAATATGATTCAAATTTGTAAATAAATATTTGTATATAATACTTACAAGAATACATTAATTCATTACGATATAAAACCAATTAATATTACATTATACAATCAAGTATAAAATAGAAATATTTTGGATACCTACAAATGCCCTAAAAAATGAATTATTAAAAATATAAGCAGATTCTAATATTGTTTCTGCTAATTGATTACCTTTATTGTGAAGAAAAAAATTTTATAAAATAACCATTGTTTTTATGAAAAATTTTTAAGCGATGTTACATATAAATTATCCTACCCATATTCGTTTATGATAAAGTTTTTTTCTGATTACTTATCTGTCAACTAATTTGGTTATTTCTCTCTTTCTCTCTTTTTTTACTTTTTATCTTTCTTTATGTTATATTACTTGTTACTTTTTCTATGCACAGATGTATTTTTCTGTATAATATTTAGTTTGATAAATTATTATTTATAATTAGATAAAGTAGTTAAAAAAATGATGTTCCAATAATTTTTTCCTGAATAAAACTATCATCAAGTAATTAAGTTCTTATTCAAGTATATTTTTCATTAAATTAATATTTTACGATTGATTAAAATAAAACCATTTGTTATTATAATGTATATTATAATATATTAATTATTATACAAAACAAGTACAATATAAAAAATATGTAAACACCATAATAAATTACTCGAATTATTATTTTTTGAAAAATTTAATATTAAATTGTACTTTATGTATTTAAACTATATTAAAGAAAATTATACGTTATTATATCTATATTAAACAAAAATTAAGATCAGTAGTTTATCGTTGTATTATTGTATTGTACATATATTTTAATTGACTTAAGCAAATTTTTTATGTATTAGCACCTAATTCTATAATATATAATATAATATAATGAAATGAAAAGAAAAAGTTCACAAATTTTATTCTTAAATATTAAAAAACTAACAAATAAAACCTAACATTTATTAAAATAAAAATTTGATTGACAAACCAAAATGCAAGATAATAAATTAATTTTTTTTATTTAAGAACTAATATGTTTGTAAAGGAATTCATATAAAATAAATTTACCTCATTTATGTTTTGTGAGACAAAATCTTCATATTTTTCGTGAGCTCAGAATATGACCACAACAGACTGATGCTGTAATTTTAATATATCGCAAGATCAAGATGATATGGATAAATCATATAGTGACAGTTCGAAAAAATGTTACCTACGAGGTGAAATTTATAAGCTTACAGTAATTCTCTACTATCATTTTTTTATTTAAAAAATCTCAAGACTCTGTAATTTTAATACAATGAGAAAAAATAATTATTAGATTTTTTGGTCGAGATATTAAACGTTTTCTTTTCTGTAGACTCACTTTGAAGGGTAACGTTCAAGCCCCAAGAATATTTTATTCATGTATTGTTCGTTTGCATTATGAATTTTTAATAAGTGTAGTTATATCAGATAGTTAATCGAATAGAGAGTAAAGTTAAAGGTTGATTCATTATTACGTAATATGAATATCAAGTTATGGTTAAAAATATATCATGAATTCATGCATAGTCCAATGAACTTAAAATTAAAACTTTACTGTGGATGTTTTATACGTATTACTGATCCAAATGACTATACAAAGATTAATTGTATATTCTACAGTACATATTGCTCATGTATCTTGGATTGCATGCCGTACGTGTAATTTCTGAGAGTCTCGATACGATTACTTATTATCACATATTCCACTCAGCATTAATATCTTACGTATTATACGTTTATTCTATATACAAGTTCTTTTATTATATATTTTATTTATATAATATTTTTCTTCCTTGTATAATATATAGCTACATAAAATTATTATATATATCGTTAAAATATTACAGAAAATAGATCATTTGAATATAATAATAACTAGAAGTAAAATTAATAAAATCCAAAAAAATATCAAATTTCTAATATTTTTTATTATATAAATAAAAAAATTAATATTTATTAATTTTAATCGATACAAGAAATTTACCTTAATATATAGAATTTAAATTACATTAAATTTTAGATAATCATTAAATTTCAGTTCACGTTAAACCTGCAGCTTCTTTTTTACTGCGATGTGTAAAGATGAAATAAAATATTGGATATTGAAGTATGCAATCATTATTTTTATTATTCTTTTTTGAACCAATGAATACTAAATTTTATAGTACATAAAGAGAAACTGCACTATTTATTATTTTTATAATGTTTAAAATATGAATGAATTAAAATCCTTAATTACAATATTAAAAAAGCACAATAATGATAATCAACAATATTGATAAAAGATTCATTAATAAAAGCTAATGTAACATTTATATTAATGAAATACTTATCTATAAATCTTTTTATACTCAATTTAGTTGATTTTAAATATATTACAAATGAAAGAACTTATGCACCCAAAAAAATGTATTTTGTATAAATTTAAAAACATATAAAATTTAATATTTTATGTAACGTGTTTTAATAATGATATAAATAACATCAATAACAATAAATTTATTATAGAACAAATCTTTAAATAACCATAAAGTTTTAAACCTGTTATGAAGAAATATGCTAAAGATGAACTGTATTTGCAAAGTCAAATTAACTACAACGAATATTGATGAAAAATCAATGGTATCTTTATGAAAGATGACCTACTGAGTAAAATTGCTAAGAATGTAGGCATCTAAGGTGAATGTGTATATATTTTCTTATAAAAAGTTACATATGAAAGATTCATTTATATAATGGATTGTAGACCATCGATTAAAAATTAATGTAAACTACAATTTCCTTGACTAAAGGATGATGAACATTGTTTTTAAAATATGTAAAAGCTTTTTATGATTAATTATAAAAAAAAATACAATGAAAAATAATATATCTTTAAAAAAAAGTTAAAAATGGATCTTTAAATATAGATATAATTCCGGAATGCATATTTTGCTCAAGAAATAATAAAAAATAAATTATTTCAATTTTAGAATTTAAAAAAAATTAAGTTAAAATATAAATTGATTTTTTTTTAAATGCATATAAAAAGTATATTCAAACTATATTATATTCATTATATATCATATAAATTATATTCAAACTAATATTATTATATTCAAACTAATATTTTAAATATAATGAACATTTAAGAATTATATACGACGTTTTCCTTATAAAATCAATTAGTTTTTTTTAATAAAATTTTTCAGAAATTTTAAAATATTTAAAAAGTAATTAAAAAAGTAAATTTTAATGAAATATAATATATTTTGTAGATATTATGCAGCAATATATGATGAATATAAATAAATAAATATACATACATTCATATTAATTTTATGAATTAAAAATCTTCGATAAAATATAAAAACTTTTCAACTTTATTATATTAAGTGCTCTTTCTTTTTGGCAATTTGTTTTACGTTCAACAATAAAACGTACTTCCGAGCTCGTCTTATTTTCAACGTATCGCTACATAAAGTGTGGCTTGTACGCTGAAAATCCCCTTCTCATATAAAGTTTTCCTTCACGATTAAGAGGGTCGAAACAATATGAGACATCCAAGTTTCACCATAGGGATCAAAATCGATAACCAACTAATTCCTATCTTGCAGAGTTACAGGGGCAGGAACGGTCGCTTTTTCAGTGTTTCAACGGAGGATTCAAGCGTTGACTCAGACGTTGGTACGTCGGTCACAACGGCGCTTGCTTCAACGAAGGGAGCTACGAGCTCCGCAGGACTTAAAGCAAGTAAACAGCGCTGGAGCGGGTTCTTTACCAACACCAAGGGTACAAAGATGGAGCTGTTGGTTGAACAACTTAATGGCTACACAAAACACGGTGTGCCGAGATTGCCAGAAGCGCAACTCTCTCATGAGCTCGTGATCAACGAGGAAGGTAATGTAAATGTATTTGTATGATGGCTTAAATGTTTATATTTTATTATTTTTTACATAGCCCACATGTTTGCTTAACAGTTAATTCATATATTTATGTAATATTTATAAGCAAATACATTGTACTCTTACAAGTTGTCAAAAATAAAATTACACTCACATATACGTTAAAATTTTTCTTATGCAGAAATATATATTAACATATTTCCAAATGTTTTTAACTGATTTTTGTAATATATATTATATTATTTAAGAACCCATATGTTATATATTATTTCTTGGATTGAAATAGATATGGTATAAATAATTAAATTGAAATAATAAATATCATATAAATATAAATAATTAAAATTAAAAACTACAAAGTAAATATTAAATATTTAAGAAATTTTTTATTATTTGAAATTAATCCCATATATTCTAAGTAATACAAAATAAATTTTTTGATTTTACGTATAAAATTTTATACTTTACATAAAGTTATTCCTACTATAAATAATTTGTATAGATTTTATAACGAACTATATCCTTAAATACGTGTGTGTGTTTGTGTACGCGTGTTTAATGTATTTAAACTACACTTACAGAAATTAAACTTTAGAAGCATATATATACTTTAGATTTAGATTTTTTATTTCTATTGTAATAAAATATTTCGAAAATAACAATCTTATGATTATTATTAATTATGAGCATTTCGAATGTTATAAAATTTTAATAAGTATACCAATAATACCATTTCTTTCCTAATCTCATATTCGTATCTGAATAGAAAATTATTTAAACTATAAAATATACAAAATTATCTAATGAATTAAAATTCAAATATATTTATTTATAGTAAAAATTAACATTTTCTAAGAAAGATATTTTTAAATTTTGTTCTTGTATTAAAACGTTATTTATTAAATTTTTTATCGAAATTCAGTTTCATATAGTTATTATCAAATAAAGATATAAAAATATATTTTAATATCAAAGTATACTATCACTGTCAACTATGAAACTAAAAAATATCCTAAGAACATGTATAATTCTGCATTAGTATATAATTCCATATATAATCACACATTTTATTTTAGTTTTTTCATTTTAATATAGTATTTTCATTATTTTTTTCATTTATTCCTAAAATTCTTATCAATAATTAAAATATTTGATTAATAGAAATAATTGCAAGAATAAAAAAAGTTTTTATTTTGTTCCTAAAATATACTTTAATAAGTATGTGAAAATGTTTTAATTAAATTTATTATAAATTTAGACGAATAAAAGTTTTTTCGTAAAATTAGGATTACAAAAAAAATTGAAATTTTACTTTTTAAAAAACATATGTAAGAATTGTATTTATGTATGTATGCAAGTATGTACGTCTAAAATGCATTAAAATTTCATTCGTTTTACATTTGTATACGTATATATATTAAAATCAAAATATTTAAATTCATAAATATACAGAATTCCATTTTCAAAAACAAAATCTGTTTACTTAAAATATATAACTACCAATAAACCATACTCTACATTTCTTTATGATATTTATCTTTATTACCAAAATCTACTATTTTATATTCTTTCATGTAATTTATCAAAAATTTTATTTTTAGCGAATATCTGTTTATACATTGGTGTGTAGCAATACTACTTCATTTTTTATATTAAAATATTGTTTAAATGATGCTCTTTTTATCATGATATATTATATTATTATAATTGAAATATTATGGGCCGTAACTATTTAATTTTTATATGAAACCATATATTCCAATATCTCATAAAAGATAATATGAGTACTCACTGATATTTAATGCTATTTCTCTAATTTAGTACATAAGTACTTGATACTTCAAAAAATGATTACAATTACACTATCTAATGAAAGTAATTTTTCATTATAATATATTTATTTACATATTGATATAAAAATATTGATACAATCTTTTATATTGTTATTTATAAAACTAAATATTTTAAAATTATTATAATAAAACTATTATCGTGAAAGCTTCGTTTATTTTTCAAATGAAATAGATTTACTATTGTTTGTGGTAAATTAAGAATATGTTTTTAAAACGTAAATAAAAATATTAATTTTTTAATATTAGTGAATACAAATAAATGTAGTATGAATGATTACAATTTTCTTGTACATTGCATATTTATTTCTACATTCCTGAAACAGAAAAAATAATTAAAGTAAAAGTTAAATATAAAAATAATTGTTATTATATAATACTATTATAATTTTAAATAAAAAAATTTTTTTATAAAAGTTTCTGTTGAATTTATAAGGTTTAGTTAAGTTTTTACTATTTGGTGAAATACAATATTTACTATTAGGTGAAATGAGGTATTTTCTTCATAATTAGAAAATTGTTTGTTTCAATTTTCTCATACAAATATCATTTCTTTTAAATGAAATAATTTTTTTCTCCTGTTATTATCAGTTTATATTTTTTATTTTTCTTATAATCAATTTTAGTATTAAAATTGCTTCCAGTAATTTATATTACGAACAATGTAATTCGTTAGTAATTTTTTAAATATTCATATACCGAATTATAAATAATTCTTATAGTAAATTACATAACTTTAACTCTTTTTTTTTAGAAAAAATATATATAGAATAAAACCTAATTACGTTATATTTTCAGTATTCTAAAAATATATTTAAAATGTATAAAGTTGAACTTTCAATATTAAATTTTTTTGTAATAAAAGTTGATGCTTCACATATAAATTTGTCATGAATTATTTTGAAAACTTTTCTTTATGTAGTTACTTAGTTAAAAATATTTAAGCTCATTTTAAAATATTATATGTATATTAAATATAATCATTTTTCTTCATAAATTCGGGATAGTATATACATATTTCAATATTTAAACACTAAGTAGAAATTCATAATTCTTTATAAGTAAATCTTTATAGGTAAATGTTTATAAAATTAGTTTATTTTTTAGAGATTATAACTATAATAAGCTTTTAATTTTCCTTTAATATAGATATAAGTTTATAAATTTACATTGCCGTTAGACTAACTCGTTTTTAAAATGTTATACTTTATCAATTTTGTTTATCAGTATATTCTGTAATTTAATATTATATAACTATACTTATTATTATATAAATAAATAACTATTTAAAATTGAAGACTCACGAATGATATTTAAATGAAAGTTGATGAAATCATATTTTAATAAGGAAAAACTTTTTAATTAGAAAGACTTAAATAATCTCTTATTGAGTGGAAAACTATATTTCTCATAATTATTAATGCTTTATATTTAAATATAAAATGATTTCAATATATCTCATTTTAAATCATTTTCAATATTTCTTCGCGAATACTTTCAGTTATTGTTCTTTCTATTATTGGATTTATTAACTTTTTGATGCAAATTAGAATTTTTATATGATATCTAGTAATCTCTGATATTTATTTTAATTTAAACTTAGATCAATTTAAATTTACACATCAACGTTTATCTGTAATAAACTTTCGTTTATTTATATTTAACATTATATTACTATTTTTACTATTCGTACTAAAAAATGATGGAATATTTGAAAACTTTCACAATAACTTTTATGTAATAAAACTACATTAATTATATCGAATATCTGATTTAGACATTATTATTTTTTTTTATATATGTATATGTATATTTATCGAAAGCTTTGAATAAAGTTTAATTAAATTTTTATAACCAGTCAGCTTATTCCTCATATCTTAAATTTTATCGCTATGTTAACCTTCTGTTTGTACTATAGATTTAAAATATTTACCTCTTTCTATTTTTATGCTAACGTAACATATAGTTCATTATACAATTTTTACATACAACTATTAAATAACGATATTCTCGGGATAATTATTAAAACAATTATATTAGCAATAATATATCTTGATTTTTCTATAGTTTTTTGTATTTATTAACACATTTAATATATATATATATATATATATATAAGTAAATATACAAGATTAAGTAAGAATATATTTATTTTCTGTGTTCTGTTGAACATTATAAAAGAAAAATAATTTTTTCTACAATTATCGAAATTGAATTATTATCAGAAATTTATTTTTGTATTACTACTGTTTCAATATTTTTGAATAACAGTTTTACGTTTACATTTATAAGGAAATTCGATACACTTTTGACTCGCTGTCAGAGATGCAATTTCAAGAATATAGTTTTCCGCTCTTGCTGTTTTGTAGAGTATTTTCTATTCGATTTAGTATTGGCCTGATTCTTCTTCGTCGAGTACGTAATTGGAAAATGGAAGTGAAAGTTCCACTCAAAAATAACGAAGAGACATAAAATAAGAAACGACAAAAAGAGAACGTAATACTAAAATAAGAAAGAAAGTAAATGAAAGAAACTGAAATTCATCAATATTAAATGAAAAAAAAAGAAAAATTTTAAATGATAGAAATTTTTCGTGTATGATAATATGGTCAATATTATTCATTCTTAAAATTTTTTTAAAATAAATAATTTTCAAAATATTTAATTAGTGTTTTATTTAATTATTATAAATAGTTAGTGTCAATAATAAATCTTAGGTATATGATATATAGTACATACATAGTGTTTCATAAAATATTAATTACATTTCTATGTATTATTTTTCTATAAATTCTAAAACCGGAATACATTTACTATTATATAGGACTTCTATAAATGTATAATATAAATATATTTATAAAAAATTATTTGTTTTTTCTTTGGTTGATATAATTGGTTGACATAAAATGAGGTAATATTATATCAGCTTTGCATAATATCAGCATTTTGTATAATAAATATGAAATGAAGATTCTTGATTATGGTAATTATTTATGGTATTTATTCTAATGTAATCACGGAAATTAAATTTACAACATCATTCAAAATTTGTATAATTTATTTCTAGATTCTGAAATAAACTTTATAAATTTTTAATTTACTAAATATTGAAATTTAAAAAATTAAAAATTTTAAATAATTATTTAATTACTCTTATGTAAAATTTGTTACAACTATTTAATATCAGTAGTTGGTTCTAAAAGCTCTTCATGATTAGAAATATTTCAACTCGAATATTTCTTAACATTAGAAAATCTTTTAAAACTGTTGTTCAATAGATAAAAATCAATTAATAGATCAAGAAAAACCTAAGATAATTTAAAATTTTATAATAATTCTTGGAAAAGTGTAGATTGTTAACGTTAAAATATTACTAACAATTCTTTATTACAGTGAAATTAAATAGATAACAAAAATCTTTGGTATTTTTTAGCTAATATAATTTATAAAATATAGTTAAATTATCAAATAAGCCTATGAAGTTCTTTTGAACTTATTTGTATAATAATTTTAAAAAGTATCTTTGAGAAAAGTACGTTTAAGATTTTTCTAAACATAAACGACATATAGTTTTTTTATATATTTCTAATCTGCGGTACCTATATTATGGGCTTCAGACTTTTTAATTTGATTACTATTTCATTTACTGGTGTTCCATCTGATTTTAAAACTATCTATTTTTTCAAGAATGCATTGATTAATATTAAATTTTAAATTCTGAATACAGTGATTAGAATTCGTACAGAAATAGTATCAGTCTGAATCAATTTCAATACTCAAAATCAATGTACAATTATGAAAGAAATTAAGATATCATGTAAATAAAAATGTTTTCTGTAAATCAGATATGAGTAATAATATTGAAACTGCGATTATTTTCATTAGTTTATTATTGAATGAGTAAATCCATTATATCTGATCAATTATTCATTATAAAGTTTCATAAAATACAAAATTTAATAAAAATTATTTGCTTATTTTTATAATCATTGAAATTAGTAATGAGTGTGATACGTTGTTTTTTCCAAATATTTATAATTATAAATTTCTCATACAAGTTGGAAATTTTATAATAAAATTCAATTTTATTTTAAAAAGTCTCGTGTCATCTTTTTTATAAAATCATAATTTTCATGTATAATTAGACTCTAATAAATAAATCATTTTTGTTGAACTGATAGAGCACTAAAACACTGAATTAATTATGTCAATTTTTCTCTTACCCTTACCAATCAATTTCACATTTATTCTAAATACGTATGGCTTACTATACGTGGGTAACTGATACTGCAATATCTGTTGATTTTATGACTCTTTGGCGTAAGATTTATTCTTTTAATTTTGATATTTCAGTGTATTTGTTTTAAATAAAATTCATTATATTTATATTTTTTATTTCTTATTTTTAATCTATTAAAAACCACATTTAACTTTATCATTTTTCATTTTTTACTTTACCATTAAACAACTCAAAAATTGGTGAAGAAATTTACAAATATTCAATATCATTATGTATTATTATTTCACTTTATTCGTTTAATTGTTTTCTTTTACATTTAATAAGGTAAAAATTTTTCATTTTTTAAATACCAGTATTTGAAATTATAGAAAAAATAATAATAAAATGAAATCCAAAATAAATTATTCAATACTCAACTTCATTTTTATAATAATTTTCTTTGGTTATCTCAATTATTTATATTAATCAGAAGTACTAAAATAATTACATATCTTCAATTCTTTCTAACTTAACGAATGAATTTCATTTTTACTGTAGAATACTTTACATTGATGAATTTTATTATTTTTATAATGAATTAATCATATGTAAATTATATCAAAATTTTCTCGTATGACGTATATGAAATAAAAGTTTCATAAACATAAAAATAGGCTAAGTATACACTATTTGAACATCTGCTGATTTTTTCTTAAACTATTAAACTTGAATTTAAATATATATCTTTCTTTAAATTACATTCTATTATAAAAAAATAGATATTAAGTTTTTATTCTTTCCAAAAACATTTACTGAGAATATTAAGTTATAAGTTATATTTATTGTATTATAATATTATTAATTATTATTCAAGTCAAGCATTTTTTATTAAGAAAAAAAATTCTTCTTTCTCAGCGTTCTTCAATCTTGAAAATGATTGGCGAAACATAGTTGAAAATTCAGAACTCCTAAGCGAAAAACAACAGCAGCAACAAACGGCCTTGTGGGAATTGGCGCAGACTGAAGTGGCTTACATTAAAACGCTGAAAGTCGTGACTGATGTAAGTATATTTTGTCTACCTAAAGACAAGGATAATTTCTTAAAGATAATATAAAATATATTTTTGTAATACTTATGTAAAACTTTATGAAATATTTAAAAATTATTTTAATTTTTTTTTTACATTAATATTTTATAATAACAATTTATTATTTACAAATATGTTTACAAATAAAATAATTAAATTTCTAAATATTTAATCATTCTAATATTTTTTATAAAATACATAAATACAATTTTGTAACAAAAAAATCTTTATTAAAGAAACAATAATATTGCGGGAATTGAATAGGACTATTTCACACATGCAAACGCATACGTGCCCCCATACTTATGTATAATTTCATATAAAAATTTAATCATTACTGTGATTTTTAATAGAATATTTCTTAAAAACTATTAAATTATATAAAGGAAAATATTAATAATTGTATCCGATAAATATTCAATGAATATTTATGTAAAATTCTTCATAATATTTATTTATAAAGTAATTTTTAATCTATTTTTAAAAATTATTTTATCATATAAATGTTTTATTTATAAAATTTGTTATTTCTTGTAATAATTCAAAAAATTGTTTTTATCTATGTTTTTATGTATATTTCTTAAAATATATTCAATTTTTTTTTTTTTTTTATTTTTAAATGATCAAAATGTCTCTGTAAAAGTTTTTTCATAATTTTAAACCTCTTATTGTTAGATCATAAATCAATCCTCTTTTTGTATTAGAAAGAGAAAATCTTAAAATATAAAACATAATATAAAAATCGGTTTTTACAACTATTAAACAGTAGATATTACTAGTTTTCATAACGTATACATATATTCATTGCAAACACAATATTTAAAAATGCTACAAGCATATATTTTTTAAAATAATTAATAATTATGTTGTCAACTTATAATATTTACACTTAGAAAAAATATATCGTTATACTTATGAATAAGAACTATTGTAGAACAAATTTGAAGTCATATTTTGTAAATGATTTATTATTACCAACAGTTTCATAAAAGAAACTAATCAAATAATTCTAGAAATAAAAAATAAAAGTGTCAAATAATGGTTTTGTATCGATTATATAGTTACTTTAAATAAATATATTTAATTATATATCCCATATCAAAGCATCAACATTAAAATAAATACAATATTAATGTGTGCCTCCAGATAATGATTTATTACAAAATTAATTTTGTTAATTTTTTTGTTACTAGTCTAAATATTATTTTTATTTTTTCTTGGTCATTTATTTTATAATGATAAAAATCTGTATTATTTATTGAATAAATATTCAGTTAAAATAATTCACATAATTTTAGATTAAATAATGTGAAAATTTTTTAAATTACTTAAAACATTCTAGTCTTCATCAATATAAAGAAAGTGAATTAACTGATGAATAAAAGTTTACAAAAATTTCAATTCGTTTGAATATTAAATTATTGTAATAATGAATAAAAAGAGATGCTATATAAATTTTATTTTTTACTACTAACTGATCGTGCTTAAAACACTTTTTCAAATTTGAGAATTTAAAAATCTTTTTTTTGATATGTAGATATAAAGACACAAGAATCCATTATTATTATAGCTCTTCATGGCTTGTTTATGCGGTCTGCAGACTTCAAATATCCTAAACGAGGTCGATAGAACCAAATTGTTCAGTAATATACCGGAAATCTATGCAACTAACCGTTACTTTTGGACAGAACATATACTTGCTATGCTGCATGTATCTCGTTCTACACGACAAATCCTAGACCCTGGTCACTTACTTCAGGGTTTCGAAAATTTTGAGAAGATATTTGCTCCATACACAAGGTACTGTTCCGAACAGAGCAAGTGCCAGCAATATTGCCGTGACCGATTCAATGACAATGACCTGTTTACGGCATATCTTGTAGTAAGTAGCTTTTTGAACAATTATAAAATATAGCCTAGTGTTTTCTTATTTTCTTGTTAAATATATCATTTAGTGTATTTATAGTACAGAATAAGTTATTATAAGTATAAATTGAACTTAAAAAGTAATGAAGGATTACCCTTCATAAATTACAAAGTTGTACAGCGAAGAGTTTTTAAGTTTTTTTTGAAAATGAAGTATTGGTCGTCGAATTTTCATTTAGTAAATATTCGATGGAATGAATTTTTCTATTTAGTAATTAATCTATTGAACCTGAAAATAACAGTAATGTCTTCATTGAATAACTAATTTGTTTAGAACAGAATTTAATGATTTTTATAAAATAAATATCTTATATAAAAATCGTTTTAGTATGATATGATATTTTATTTTACATAATTACTTTTTTTTCTATCAATAAAATATAGGTTAATGAATGTGAAATATTTGATATTTGATTATTTTCACATAATTTTTTCTATTTCATTAAATTCTTAATTAAGACTAAAAAATTTTTAATACAAAATGTAATTTTATTAATTACAGTGGTGTGAAACACAAAAAGATTGTAATCGTTTGAGGTTACTTGATATTTTAGTAAAACCAATGCAGAGAATAACAAAATATTCACTTTTGTTGAAAGCAGTTCAGAAAAATACCGAGCACGAAGATCAGCGAATTGAGTTGGCTATAATGGTAAGAACAAATTAATGAACATTTCTAACTTACTAATTTTATAGTACAATATTACTATTTTCCAAAATAATTAATTTTTAACTATATTCATTTTACAAATTAATATATATTATATTTTCGTTTGTATTATTTGTTATACCATAAAATTTTTTCCACTAAATAGTAGATTTTAGGTCAATATAAAATTCTTTGGATATAAATTATTGTATTTAAAAACTATTTAAACTATATAAAATAGTTTTATATAAATTTATAATTATAAAACAAT
Source organism: Platyscapa corneri (assembly GCA_018907185.1). Lineage (NCBI taxonomy): Eukaryota > Metazoa > Arthropoda > Insecta > Hymenoptera > Agaonidae > Platyscapa > Platyscapa corneri. The sequence continues at coordinate 182,553 of JACCHW010000119.1, forward strand.
TATGTCTCTGTTCATATTGATTAAAACTTGCCATTATAGATTGCCTTTAAGATTTTAGGGAATAATTTTTGTAAAGTATCTTTGCTTTTAGGAATCACTTTATTTCTAAATTGTTAGAAAATAATAAATGACTACATTATTTACAAGTAGCAAAAAGTTTTTTTTAGAGGTAAAAATTAATATTTCGGGCGGCGAGAAGATCCTTTTACTTCAATGTATCATTGTTTCGCCTTTTATAGACCTAGGATGAGCGGGTTCGGGACACGTGGATTTTTGATGGTGCGGCACCGAACAGTTTTCTAATGGAAACGCGGATCCGTATTTGATAATCGTCGCATATGAAGGACTCGCCTATTGGCGCCGAATATAGTACCGTTGTATTTGCATGTTCCTTTGCGAGGAAACGTGAAAAAGTGTTTTTAATCGGCGACCATGAATATGTCACCGATCGATTGTTAGAGAAAATTTTCATGTGCGTCGATACAATAGTATAAGAAAAAGCGTGCTTCGGATTGCTTTTGATAAATTTGTATACTTCAGTTTTATGTAATTATTGAAAATAAAACTTATGTAAGAAAATAATTAAAAATTCACGTTAGAAATATTCAGAATTTTGAAACAAAAAAACATTTTTATTTCTAATAATGAATATTCATTAATTCCATAAATTAGCATAATATATTATAAAAAACTTTAATGCGGATTATCTATTTAAAATATATAGCTGTTTTGTATAAAAGTATTTTAAAAATAAAAATAATTAAAGATCTTTTTTTATTTTTCATAATAATCACAATATTAATATTAAAAGTATATTTCATATGCAATTTAATAAAAAATACAAATAATAAATTTGATGATTATATATATATATTATAATAAAATAAAATTTATTTTAATTTTCTAAATTAATAAAATTATGAATTTTTTTTTTATAATGAATCAATGTATGTACTTATGTACCGAGCTTTATGCACGTTCGATTATTTTAAATTATATAATTTACAAGATAAGAATTCGTTAATAATTAATAATTAATAATTCGCATAAGTTGTATAAAATTAAAACGATAAACATAATTTATAAAAGAATAAATGTTAAGACTGGTATATTTTTCTATATTCATTTAAACAATAAAATGTATTATAAAATCCGATTTGAATTATATATAATATGATAAATAATGTAAAATATGTATATTTCTATTATAAAATAACTTTAAAGAATAATTATTTCTCGCAATCTCATTTATCTAGATTTACATCATGAATTCGTATTATAAAAGATCAAAATATAGCAAAATGTTTATACATACATTATGAAGAATGTAAATTGTTTAGTTTGATTTTTATTTCAATAATAATTATGTACAAATTAATAACTAATTTATTAGAATTATCTTATAAAATATTTTTATATTAGCTAGTTAATTATTAAATAGCTTAATAAATATCATAATAAATAAAAACAATCTTAAGTTATATAACTGATGAGAAGTTAAATTAATAATTACAGTAATTACATTTAATTCGCATCAGTCAATTAAAAGTTTAAAAATTGTAGCCAGTCATGTGTGTGTGTGAATTTGTATGTATGTTTAAATGTGACTTATCGGAAGGAACTATTTGACTTGCTTGATATACTCTGATAGTTAATTTAACAACTCGAGGATGATATGTGTTCATATTGTATTTCTAATATCTGAAAGGATATTGATCACTAAATTTAAGGTTGAAACGGAGAAAATAAAATCATTTCTTTTATATTTTTCTTATCAAGTATTATATTTACAATAGAAGTATCAACGTTCATTAATTTTATTATTATGGTAAATTACTAGAATATTAAGCTTAGCAGATGATAAGCTTAATATTTGTATCTTATTCAAAATTTAATGATTTTAACATAAATTCGTATTGAATAAAAATAATCGTATAAAAGTTCTAAGAAATTATATTTTTCCTATAAAACTTCTGAAATCGTATCAATTAATGTATCTTAAGCGAATGTATCTTTCTTTATTTCCCAGATTAAATCTGTAGATACTTTTGTTGCATCTGTGAACGCTGCAATGCGTCGTAGCGAGGAGATGGCACGACTCGCGAATGCAGCATCACGTCTGGATAGTTATGATGTAGTTGAGTCAAGGGATGAGGAACTGGAGAAGCTTATTAAAGCTCATAGTAACTTTGATATTATAACAACACCAATTCCTGGCTGCTCTAAGGATACACTTAGGACACTTTTACGTGAGGGCGATCTGAAGTTGCGGGATTCTGCTACAAGTAAGGTACGAGACTGTAAAATTTTTCTAAAATATTAAGTAAAGTACATGATTTATAATTCATTTGTATGGACTAATACAGAAATAATAGAATTTAAAACAAAGCAGATAATTGTAAATTAAAATATTTTGAACTTTTAAAACTAAGACTGTATTGATTTCCCTATATCTTTTTTACATATTTTTATACGAAACAAGAATTTATTTATTTATTTAATATACTCATTTTTTTAATAAAATAAAATTTTTCTTACATAATTTTATCAGTTTAATTATAAAATAAAGTCCAATTATATGTGTGTATATTTTTTAAAAAATTTTGTATGTATTTAACCATTATATTTCACGTTGAAATCACAATATAATTTAGAGCTAGATTTACATTTAAATATAAATGTAATTAGGGTACTCTTCAGTTGAAATTTATCAACTGAATTTATCAAAAATCAATCATTTTTATTTATATCATCCATGTATTCTATATCTACCTTTTTATCTTGAAGTTCTAACATATTTTAAGAATTTTTGTTCTAAAATTTTATTTTAAAAATCGAAATTTTCAATTAGGATATATAAAATCATAATATACAAAATATTAAATACACAATGAAAAATCAGTTTCAAGCTTTTTCACTATTATATTATATTATATATATAATTTATATCATACTTTTATTATAATTATATTATAGTCTATTATATTTTATTAAATTTCTATTATAAATATATTATATATTTACATTATATTATATTTCTTTATTATATACTATATTTTTATTTTAACTAGAAATTTTTGATGATAAGCAAAATAAGTTTTTTTTTAATTAAGTCGAAAATAATTTACACACGTAAAAAATAAAATAGTTTTTATATAAATGATGTTTATCATCTTGTTCATTCGTTCATGTTGAGCAATCATATATTTATATATGTGTATTATAAAATCTGAATAATAATCAAAATAACTTTTATTTCTTGGTCATTCTTTTTTAATTATTATATTCAATCTAGAAAGAATAAATATATTTATTATATAAATATATTACATTTACTATTTAAAATCTCTATAGATAACAATAATTTTATTTTAATTATTTAATTAATAATAGGAATACATTATTTGTATTGCGTCAAAAGTAAACGTATTAACTTATATAATTAAAGAAAAAATTGATTTAAAAAAAGTTAAAAGACGTTGAATATTTAAATATGTATAAATTTATATGTGTAAATACTTCAAATTTTATTTATTTTGTACGAAAAGAGATTTAATTACTGACAATATATTATATTGATTATGTGTAAAATAATTTTGTACATTAATATGAATAAATAATAAATTGGTTACAAGTTGACAAAAATTTTATTTTTTATTTACTAAAAACAATTATGAATATTTTTTACATCTAAATACATATGCTTTTACAATGATATATACGTGAATCATTTTATTATTGATATTATGAAAAAAGAATATATCAATTATTGATATTTCTTATTTAATTCAATCACTGTTGGTAACGTATTAAAATTAATGTAATAAATACAGTAAGGTAAATATTTTTGGTAAGCTATATAATAAACATTTTATTTATTATTAATCCTTTTTTCACTATTTGAATATTTATTAGTTTTAAACTTGATTATAGGGAATCAATAAGAATTATGTTTTAATTAATGCAATTCATACATATTCATAACTCATTTAGATGGAGGTGCACGTATTGCTGTTAACCGATATGTTGCTAGTCTGCAAGCAATCAACAAAGAAAGCTTCGTCAAACAATAGTTCAGGCGGCCTAGTCGGTGGTCTTAAAATAATTCGTCAACCGTACGTCGTGGACCGAATACGTGTGCATGAATTGAAGGAAGCATCTAGCCTGGGGTTGGTTTACCTCAATGAGTATGGTGCAGCCTCAGCAGCCCTCGTGTTGAGCGCTGGTGAACCAAAACTCGCCAAGGTGTGTAGCCGTGACTTCCATTGTTTTTGTATGATTATATTGAGTGCATAATTTTACATGGCTAATTAAACATCAATATAATAGAGTTATTACATAATTAGGATTTCATTTAAAATTTTGATTAACTTTCTGATTAATTTTATTCAAAATAAAGTGGAATGTGTATTTGTGCATATTTACACATGTAATAATACATTGATTTTTTATTAATGTATTTATATTTTTTATTTTAAATTGAAAAAAAGGTTTTAGAATTATATAAAATATTTATGAGACCACTAAATCTGTTTATATTAGATTAATTTGATTTATTAATTTATTAATATTTTTCTTTATAAAGTATTGTATATTCTTAAATAGCATTTAATAAGTTTATTAACATTTTCAGTTTAACTAGTTTTAACATGCTAAATAAAATATTACGTACTAATATAAATTAAATATATTCTTAATATTTTTTCATTTTTTAACAGGATTTATTTTATTCTTCTATTTTAAAAATAAATAATTTATATTCGAAAAACAATCCAATGGTTTAATATATAATAATATGTAAATGTGATATGAAAGTAATTTCATAAGATGATATTTAAGTAGTAACATTTATTTTTGAATGGTTAATGAAATTAATGAAAATATACGGTCAAACATAAGAAATTAATTTCTTCTATATCAGTTTTAAATGGTACATTATTTTGAAAACATTGGTTATATCATTTCTTAAAAAAAGAACATTTCCGTCTCGTGTAATCATTCTTATATAAAGAATTAAAAAACTCTGTATAAATATTCGTTTATATCTAATATTCTTATAAATATCAATAATTTTCAAAAGAATAAACATATATTCGAAAAAGGATTATTTCTTGCATCCGATAAAAAGGGAGATTATTAGAAACATTCTGAGCGTAGTTTTCAAATTGTCGTAGTCCTGGATGGAGTCAATAAAGAAAGCGCAGCAGCAGCTAATGATTTTGAAGCTACCACCACTAGGCAGTTCACTAACGCTTGGTTCAGTTACTCGACAAGCGAGTACTTATTTAGGTGACGGTGATTTCGAATTGGACGAGCTTTGTGAAGGTATGCCGAGGACACCACGTGGTAGCAGTCGTGCTTCTCGCGTGAGCAGTCTCGCACACAGTCACAGGTTCATAATTTAATTTCATATTTGCACTACTTATATTAGAAAGTAGCCATAAATTATAAAAGTTTTAAATATATGGTTGGTATTTTTGAAAAATTCTTTATATAAATGATTTCAATAAAATAACTTTTGATGAACTAATTTTGATAATTTGCAGAAAAAATAATAATACATAATAATAATTAATTACATATATGGAAATATATATAATAAATATATGGAATAATATACATATATTAATAATAATTTATATATATGTAAACATTATTTAAATATTTATTCATATATGAATTAATTTTATTAATTAAATATTTTAAATAATAATTTTAATTAGATAAAATCTAAGGGTACGTTTACTTTTAATAAATAAACCACTTATTTTTATTTTTTTTTAAGTTAATTATATAGGCTGTATTTAATAAATTGTAATATAAATAAATAGATTCTCATTATATTGTAAAGTATTGTTTTATAAATATATTGTTTACATTCAATACACTATAAAATATGTAAAAATATTTTCAGAGAAATGAAACTTCGTTTAAAATAAATTAGATCTAAAAAGTAAATATAATATTATCCACACTGTATTTATAAATAAATAAATAAAATTTAAATTTATAATTGTAAAAAATAATTACGCACTAACATTCACTAATATTTTTTTAAAATATTATATGTAAAGCTATTATATCTTATTTATAAAAAATAAGGATTTTCATATTTAAAAAAACATTTGACATCAAGTTCTTTATGTCACAAATAATGTAAATAAATATTCTTTTTAAAATACATTATAACTTTTATTTTTATTTATTTTCATTATATTTTAGATATTTAAATTTTTTATTAATTAACTTAATTTTATTTATTAAATGTTAACTGAATGATTCTACCACTTTTTAAATTACATTTAATGTGTTAATAATCAAATTGATATTAATATATCCTTTTTTAAACATCAAGATCTTTTTCTAGATTTTTTTATATTACTTACTTAATAGAAAATAAATTAATAAAATAAAATAAAATACTAAAATAAACTGTTATTAAAATAATTTTTAATTTTACATTTACTAGTTAATTTTAAATTATTATTGAAAAAAAATGTTCAAAATGAGATTTTTAAATGAATTTTTTGAGTAATTTTCAAACAGAAATAACTTCAAATTAATTGTATTTGTGCATTCTTTAAATTTAAATAAAAGCTATAATTCATAATTTTATCTTCAGAAAATTTTTTTTAGGTACTAAATCTCAAAAACAAATTCATTATTTCGGTTAAAACTGATTTATTTTTGACATTTATTATATTCTTTTCTACTTGAAAAATAGTACCGAGTTAAATCGAATTGTCAAAAATGGCTTGCAATGTAGTTATTTTTATAATTATTAAATTACGTGAAAAATAAATTAATGTTATGACTTTAATTTATAATTTAATGTTTAATAAAAATTTTATTTAATTACTAGATATTTTTTTAGATGTTTTTTATATTAATTGTACTTATCATATTAATATTATTATAATTTTAGGGATATATTTTGTAATTTTAATAAAATATGTAATTAATTAAAATAATACAAAATTTAAATGAGTTAGTTTTTTCTAACTAAGTTACCCGTATAATATTCCTATTAATATTTTAATTTATTTTCTTGTAAATATTTTGTAGAATATTATATTAGTTTATCTAAAGTTTTTTTATGCAACAAAATCATACTTAGAATATTATTTTCATTCTTCATTGTAAAAAGTTTGTTTTTTAATAAAATCTCCAAGTAAGATTTGTAAGTAATTATTCTAAATTTTAATGATTGTATATGATATAAACAAAATTGTTTATGAAAAATATGCCATTATTGAAAAAACATTTCTTCTTATAAAGATGCAATATAGTTTATAACAAAATAAAATATTTTCCAGTTTACCAAAAAACATTTGTTTTTTAAATGTTATATTAAATGTTATTATAGAAATCGTATGGGTAATTTGAAATGCATAGTATGATGAAATTCAAATGATTCTACTTATTTAGTTTTTTTTTAATTTTATTTTCTAAACTTAAAATTTAATTATTTCACGAACGCAAAAATAGTAGTTTTCTTCATTGTCGTATGGAAAAAATCAAGATATTTTGTCATTTTATATAATCGACCAATTTTATTTTTATAAAAAGACTCCAATGCCTTTATTAAAAAATACTTTATATTTTGAAGTGGGAGTATGGAAATGGAAGGTGCTTCACCAGCCAGTAGTAATTTTCTGCCGAGCTACAATCCAAGTCGCAATGTAAGCGTCGAAACAACGGAACCACCAAGAGCCTCAAGTGTTTCATCAGAAGAGGGTACGGAGTCTGCTACTTTGGGCGCACACAATCATCGACAGCTGCAGATAAGGTGACACTGATCACGTTCTGTAGTATATGCCACCGGAGCCTTTCCTTTATTTACTCTATGGCCTTTAAGATAGATATTATTTTTATGTTTTGAAAAATTTTTATTTATTCTATTAAAAGAATTCTTAAAGACCTGTTGCTTTTCTTTATTTTATAGAGCCCTTTATTTTTTATGTCTGAAGTAGTAATATTATATTCAGGTATCTTTTAGAAAAGATATTTTTTTACGTAAACTCCTTTGCACTTTATTCTAAAATAATACGCAATATTTCATTTTACAACAAAATCATTTATATTTTATAATGAAGAACTACTTTCAATTTTTACACAAAAATATTTTCCTACTGTTACGTATGATGGTTATGCATTATCGTTATTATTTATTTATTTAATAAATACTTTGATAAAATAGAAATAATTTTTTTGAGGTATTGAAAAGTTTATTAAAAGTAAAATTATAGATAATCATATATATGAGAGCTTACAAATATTTAAAAGTTTTTAACTGTCAAAGGAATGAAACAATAATAATATTTCATAATTTTGTAATTGCATATAATATATGTTTAATATATAATATATAGCGCACTTACATTTGAAACGATTATTACAAATATTTCATAAGAATAATTTGAGTTTATCCAAATAATCGTTACCGTATGTATAAATATTTTTCTGTACCTAAATACCTTTGAAGTTTTCATATTTATATAAATACAAATTTTTTTTAAATAAAGTATTGTAAATATAATCAATTTAAAAAGACAAATTCGTTATGTATTTATTAAGTATGAAAATGAATGTAAATTTTTCATAAATATATGTTAATAGATCGAATTATGTGTCAAAATAGTATAATTTTTATATTAGTATGTTACAAACTGAACTACTAAATAAATATTAAAGTATTTTTTAATAAATGTACAAGAAATTTTTTATAAAAAAATTAATCAAGATTCTTATTTAGTTTAAATACGCTAATATAAGTGTATTAATAATCATTATAGAAAATTTAATTAGTATTTCAATACGAAAAGTTTAAAAAAGAAATGTTTAGCTAGAAAAAATATTAAAATGCATGCATGCATGCACGTGTATATGTACATATTTTGATTTTAATTTATTTTCTGACTGAATTTGCATGAAAATACTACCAGAATAAAAAGTAACTTTGATAATAAATAAATCTTCTTTTTAAAAAAACTATTATTTATAAAATTATAGAAAACTATATTACGCATATGTAACGATTAATATTACTAATGAAATCTGTATTGAAATACCAGAAAAAATTTCATATTTATTGTACCAAATTGTAATTAATTGTATTTTAATCGATGATATTTATAATTAATTGGAATTTTTATCTTTACAAAATATTTTATAATTGTTTATACATTATTAATATTTTTAAAATTAGGAACATTTTTTAATTTAATATTAAATATTTTTAATAATAAATACATATATGGATAATATTAAAATTATTTTCTTTTCTTTAGCTGATTAAAGATAATAAAAATTGTAGATTGATTCACATTAAAGATTTCATTTAAATGGTTTAAAAATTATTTATCTATTTAATAATGGTATTGCTATTTTTTAGATTTTCAAGATTTTTTTTATTTTTCAAGATTTTCTTGAAATGTTTTATTTCTTTAAAAATGAAAAAATGCTATACAATTTAACATTGTCATATTATCGTAAAATTAGCTGAATGAAAAGGAAATATTTTTAACGAAGAAAGATTTATGCGTTTACATTTTATAATAACTATACAACTTCAGAATTTTCCTGTTAATTTTTATGATTTTAAAAAGTTTGTGATTGTATATGAAAAGTAGTTGATGAGTAAAATATTTTTTATTATGCAATTGACATTAGTAAGGTGTACTAAAAAATTTACGAATTCAAAATTTTATTTTAAAAAATTTGTACATCAAGAAATAACTTCATCATGAACATTTAATGTTTCTAACATTTAAATTAGTAATGAATTAGTGTGTAATAGATCAATCTTATTGATTATTTATTACATTGTGTAATAAATTTCATCCACTTTTATTCGCCTGGGTAAACGCATGTATAGTTACTATTCATCTACTACCGCCACTACTATTGCTACTCTTAATACTAATTCCACATTAATATCACTGATATCACTAGTGTTACTGCTACTGCTATTGCAACTATTCCTCTATAACTGATACTACTGCAACTACTAGTGCTACGACTACTGCTATTACTACCACTACTACACCAGTACTACTACCAATACTATTCCTATTACTACATATTTACATAGAATAGTTAACTTTTAAAATTTTGTAATTTAATTAAATTTATAATATTGTGTATAGTATTTTATTTAATTACTTTAATAATTTATTATTATAAATATAAAGAAATAAATTTTTATAGATCAATTTCATAGAAATATTATTATAATTCATAAAACATAAATGAATTGTACATATTTAATATTATCAAATATCTCATAACTTAATTTTTAATAAATTACTGTAAATTAATTAAGTCTTTTTTTTTTTATTTTTAATTTACCAAATTTGTTTTAATAACTAAGAGTTTGGTATGCAAATAAAATAACTCTAAATTTGCTTTTTAATTTTAAGCATGAATCAATAATAATTAATATATATTATATTTATCAAAATAGTGAAAAGTAGAAAACATAATTTTAAACTTCGGAATTATAGTTGTTAAATTTTGTTTAGAAAAAAGATTATTTCTGAATTTTTATTAATTAGTAATTATAAAAATATATGAAATTTTCTATATAATAAATAAGAAATTATTTTAGTTACAATATCAATACTTATAATAACTTACAGAAAGTAACAATCTTAATGTTCACTAGAAATATTTTATAAATAATATTTAATTTAATTTATTCATTTTCTAATAAGATAAGAATATATATTACAATTCAATTTTGTTTTAATATGAGTATATTACTACGTATGTTTTCAGTACATTGAACAGAATATTCTATAATAACATCTATTATAAATTCTGAAATTTTCAAAATTAAATCAAATTAAATTTATTTTCAACAAAACAATAATTTTTAACAATAATATGAAAATAATTAAATAGACTATAAAAAAAAACAAAAAGTGAGACTCTATAGCTTTCTTTTATGTTTATTTTGTATATTTTTATATCTAATACAGTAAATTATACTTGTAAAGTAATGAAAATTGAATTTTTTAAATATACATTGCATTCAACAACAATCTTCCGATAAAAATTTAATGTAAAAAGATATGTAATTAACATAAGAAAAATTTATGCAATATGTAATAGTTTTTCTAGAATCTAAAGTAAAATTGTATAAAAAAAATAATATGTTTGAAAAATTATAAAAATCGACCAAACAACGCAAATTTTCAAACGTAAAGCAGGCGGTCTTTGCTAAGCAAATCGCCAACACCGAATACCCTGAGTGTGCAAGTACCAGCTTATTCATCTCTGGGACAATCTTTACCGAATCTGACCCTCGCCACTTCGCCGCAGACGTCAACAGTTTCTCCGACGCCACCAAGTTCTCTGCTCATTGTGCCACAGATCACGAAGAGTAAAGACACGCTGCTTTCACCTGGTCATCGAGGTGAATTTTCATTTAAGAAAAAAGGCAAACTATTTCATTAATTACTTCATAATTGAAAAGAAATTTTGTGGTCCGTAAATTTAAAATTTTCTGTTTTGAATGGTTATTGTTTTAGACATTACACAAATATTAAATAAAAACGTACTTATTAGAAAAAGAATTTGTTTTCTTTAACAATCTGCTTGCTAATGTTAGTTATTAAATTGATTATAAAACAAAAATTGTTTTTAATCCATGCAATCTTCTATGAATTCATACAGGTATCTCATACCCACCACCGTCACCTCCTCGAGGTGCTTTGAGACGAGCATTTGCTATTCCGCAATCGCGCAATCCACCTCTAATAAAAACCAGACACGTGAATACATCGGTGGTTCACACATTACAAACAACTGTCAGTCTGGACACTGAGGCTATTGAAGAACGTAAACGAAGGTTGGAACCGTCACATAAGATGGCTTCCAATAGTAACATCGCGGAGGAAAAGGTTTTTAAAAGCCAATATTTTCTAGCGTTAATTTTTCATCAATTTTTGTTTTTGAAACATTAAAGCGTTATTTTCCATGAACTTTGAGAATAAATAAAGATAAAAAGGAGATTATTGTAAGCAATGTTTTTATTCAATTTTTTATTTATTCAATGTTCAAGATTGATATCATATACTATGAGCATATAATTTACTTTAATTATATATATTAAAAACTTGATAATATATTTTGAGGCATAAATTCATAATTTTTTTAAAATCAAATAAATATTGTTAAGTAATAAGATTATTAATATCTGAAATTTTAAGCCTTTTATTATAAAATTTATTTTCTAATTTTTATTTTACAATTTAAGTAGAATTCTTATTATTTATAAATCATTTATTACTTTTGATAAGTGTTATAATTTTCATGTATAGAGTAATTCTAAAAATTTACAAAAGGGTTAAAATTTAACGATTGACAGAAATTTCACCATTTTTTAGAAATGAAGAGAACGGACGAAAATTTCTTCGTACTTGTTTTTGTAAGTCGCCGCAACAATGCACTTCACGGTGCAACGGCACGAAAATGCGTTGTTCTTGCCCTGGAAATTAAACGCAGGGACCATTTTTAAAATCTCAGTCTCTCTGGCTACATTTGGGTACTGAATATTCCCGTTGAAAACTATGAAGCCTACTACCGATCGACCAAGTAACTACGTACATCGACAAAACAACGATTTACTTTCATCGCCGCACGCTATTATCTGTCTCTTCTTCTCTTTGAGTCTCCGATATGCCAGAGAAATTCCGTAACCGGTAACCTCTATTCTTTGGTTATTTTCGCTCGCATTTAAAAAATATAACATAAATAAAATAAAATATGTAATTATAAATTTAAAAGAAATTACAATATAATGTATGAAATGTCTAAAAAGTTTTAATTTTTAATAGAGAATATTTTTTTGCTAATAATAGTAAAATTGATTCAATAAAGAATTGTCTTTATTTCACTTTATGTAATCAATTATTTTTTAATTCTATAATTAAATGAATTTTGAATTTTTAACATAACGATACTTTAAGATTACCTAAATACTTATCATTATTTTAATAAATATGTACTTTCAAATTAATGTGTATATTGTATTTTAAACCTTGAATTCAAAATTTAATTCAATATCAAATATTTAAAATCATTCTATTTATTGTTTTTTTGAGAAAAAAGAACACGTATTTAATTATAAACATATATTTAAAAAGAAAACAAATTAATTTAAAATAAATGAAACAAGTTATTATTAATTAAAAATTTCGTACATTGAAATCATCTAAATTATATATAATTTCCTTTTAAAAAATATATAAAATTTTTTTTCAGTTTGGGGCCATTCGAAAACAACGTAAAATTTTGAAAATAGTGTTTATGCTGTTAGCTAAAAATTATAATAAAACAATGCGTAACATTTTTGTAACTGTTTAAATAAGGGATCAGTATAAAAATGTATGAAATGTCAGTATGAAAATGTTTATTCGAATTGTTAATAAGCAGAGATTTTCTTTATGAAAAAAATTATAGTTTCTTAAGTCTTACGAGAGTAAAACAAAGGCCTATTTAACATAATAATCGTGTAATAATTAATGATACAAAAAAATGTTGAATATATATAGTAGTTATAAAAAAGTAAAAATACTAGAGTAATCGGACAATGCTTTGTAGTGAATGGAATTATGATTACATTAATCTATAAGCACACGAGAGAATTGACGTAAAAAGGAAAGAAGAAACTTGAAATATATTATTTTATAATAGTAAATTAAGTTCACGGTTAAAGCTAAATCTATTTAGCCGTCAATGTTAAAAATCCAAATAGTCAATATGCTACGATATTTATCATGAATTGTGCGCATTTTAGTACGAACAAGTGAGTCTTTAAAAATCAATTACGAACATAATTGTGAAATCAAAAATTTAAATAAAAAAAAAAAATAAATGAGCATGGAAAGAAAGAAATAAAGAAATAGAAAAATAGAGAGAGGAGGAGAGAGGGACTGAATAAAAAAAGAAAAAGTGAAAATCAAGGATAAATTAAGTGCATTTTAAAATGAAGAAATAAGATAAAATAAAATATTTAAGTTACTGAAAATATGACCATATAGAAATCAGGTTTTTCAACGTTGTTCGCTTTATAGAATTATAATGAAACCAATGACTCATTTTTAAACGAAAAAATGTTCGCGTATTTTGAAGTAATTCTAATATTTAACATCGGCGCTTTTAATCTGTTATCTAATGCGTTAAATACAACGTTAAGGAAATAAAAAATAGAAAAGATAAAAATAAGGACGATATAAAGATGGTGGGATAGAGAGAGAAAGAGAGAGAGAGAAAATGATGCAAGAGAAATGGAGGAAAAAATACATTGATATTGTTTGAGAGATGTAGATAATATGCTTGCACCAATTAACCATAAGATTGTGAAAAAATAAAGATTAAAAATATAATAGATAATTTATTAAAATTCTTGAGTTTTAATTTGAAATTACCTTATCTACAATGATTATTTAAATACATTTGATTATGCATTTACTTACAAATTCTAACAAAAGTTTTTAATTTATAATTATTGATTTATAAAAAATGATCTTTTAATAAATTATGAGCTTATAATAAATTTATATTATTTATAATATTTATTAAGAGCTTTTAATAATTTAATATATCAATTATAATGTAATTAAATATGTGTATTTAATTGTAGTAATCAATTCTGTTTCGAAAAAGATATATATTTAAATAAAATACTATATTCATGGAATAAAAATTCTTGATAATAGCTAATGTTATTTATCATATTTTTACTAGTAGTTAATTAGTTTGTTCATTGAAAATTTGTCGTATCGTTATGTTACATTACAATATTCATTTCTATATTTGTTTTTCATATTGTAATTGACCGTCGCGAACGTGTGATTTTGGATTGCAATTTTGGAAGGTAGTAGAAATAATCGTTAAATGTTTTCGTTCAGCTCAGTCCTTTATTGTCCAGAGATTTTGTTCAAATCCGTACGGAGGTTCGAAAAGATTCTGTCTGTCTTCCGTGCGGAGTTGTATTTTTATTGTGGCTCTTTTCGCCGGTAAACCGAGCCGCTTGTTGTGGCGCGGCCGAATTTCCCGCGAAGCGCATATTTTTTTTATGTAAAATTTCCCGTCGCATGCGCTTCGCGGGAAGGGCCGAATCTTATTTTGAAAATGTTCTGAAGTTTCAATGGCCGGTAATATTACAACTGCGCCATCAGTTTCCAACCGTCTTCGCTTTTTCCATAAGTGGCAGCAGAATCGTGAATTCGGTTTCCAACACATATAATCATTTTTCATATTTATTCTCATCTTCTAATCGAAAAATATATAGAATTTATACTATTTTCACTAAGATGTATAGATTTTTCTTATATTTAATACTTTAGTAATAATTTTCCTACAAATAGATAAAGTTTTGTGACATATAAAATATTACACTTCACTTGTTGCACTATGACTTTGCACGTAATGTTCAAATAAATTTGACTTTCACATAGTTTTTTACTTCTTATTTATCTCTCTTCTTATTTTTTCCTCTCTTTGTTTCAGTTTATTTTGTACATTAAAATTATATCTTTTCTATCCCCTTTTATACTATTTACCTATTTGCTTGTCCTAGATTGTACTACTCTGCACTATTCTATAATGTGTCTGATTGGTTTTTTCTCTTATGTATACAATCTATACACTTATTCCATCAACCAGTGTTTGTTTTCCCTCATGTCATCCTAAATCTTGCTAAAATTATCATTCTAAATTGTCTTTTTTCTCCCTCTATTTTACAAACCCATTTTTTTCTTCACGCTGTCTATTATAATATGCTTACATTCTTCCGAGTATTTCGATCTTTTTGAACGACTCATTTATAATTGCATCTGCTGTCCTACTTTTATTTTGTCTATATTGTACCACAACGTATAAAGGTTTTTAAATTTCACTCTTTACGTTCTCTTTTTTGTCTTTTAATCTACTCTTTTTGTCTATTGTTCCTTTTTCTATTCTTACTTTTACACTGTTTTATAGCTTCTATAAATTCACTATGTAACGATCCCTGACGTTACCTTACTAGTCATACCTATTTACCACTTACAAAAGGGCTTGCTTACGACTACTAATCTGTACCGTTAGTAAATCAGAAAACAATCAACAATATGAATCCCATTTCCAAATATCCTAATCTAACTACGTGACTCTCTTGACAAAAACAAGATAATCTCCTTTTCAGACTATCCTGACGTAATAATAATGACTCGCTTTCCTATCAGGACAAGATTACCTTCCTTGTTTACTCCCTTCTATAATTCCTACTGCAACGACAAATTTCATGCACTTTTCCTTCCGACTTTGTTAGCGTCACATAGTTTCGCGTCTAATAGTCAACTCCGTCACTGAGTTAATAATTTACTAAATGAATATATTATTATTTAAAGCGAGATTTTAAATACAAATTATTAACCTAAAAATAACGACTATTAAATATATATTTTAAAACATTATCGTAACTTAATAAAACTATTGTAAATTAAGTTATAATTTAAATAAAACGAGTGATTGTGGAAAAGAAATAGTTGTAGTCAGTTTGAAACCTGAATCCTTCACAACTATTTATAATTGTACTTGTAAACTTAATTATGCTTCTTGTAACTTTAATATCTACTCTCTTTCTTTTTGTTTCTAAAATCATAACACTATCAAGTCTATTTCTGTCTAAATTAAATTTCCATTGTATAAATCTTTTCTGTATCTTTTTTTTTTTATATCTTCATCACTTTTGCATCCACAAATTTCTGCAACATATAGAAGCAAATTTTCTAAAGCATCAAATAATTTAATTGTAATTCTAAGATCTTAAAAAACTTCGTGTAATACACTAGACGTTTCCTAAGACCATATTTAATCTTTTAAACATTATTATTACATGTAAACTATTCTTATTATATTCTTCAAATTTATACCCTAATTAAGTAAAAATCTCTTTAAAAAATTTCTAAATATTCTTAACATTTTTCTTAATTTTCTTTTACTTTTTATTATTATTGCATTGTAATTTACGTACTAATTGATCTTATTCTTAACTTTTTAATTTGTAGTCCTGAATTTCTTTATTCATTTAGTTTCTCCTGCATGTTTGAGATCTCTATGTTGAATAGATTCATGCTCATAGGCCATCCTTGTCTTACTCCCGAATTTGTTTTAATTTTTCATTTATTTCTTCGTTAGTTATCAATTTCATTTTTTTACCTTTATAAATTTTTTTTACCGTCGATTTATTAATTTTTAAGTCCTTGTTCTTTCATATGTTTCTAGAATGCCTCTCTTTTAATACTATTACTATATATTTTAAATGTTATAATAATAAATTAATTTTCTTAGTAATTTATTTTCTATTTTCTTGGAAAATTAAATTATAAAAATTCTATTTAGATATTATATTAAAAATTGAAATTGACAATTTAATTTTGATAAGTTTCACATTCACAGCAGATTAATAGATATGCATATTAATGAACAAGAAATCAATAAAGGTATATAGAAAAATTTATAGGTGTAGCTCATAAGATATTCTCTATTATCAAGTAAACACTACAGATGAAACAATTTTGATATTTTTTTATATATCAAATAATTGTAAACGACATGTTTCTTTTTCGAAGAGTTTTAATTAAATTTAGCATTAATTTTTTATTAATTTGAAATTAAATTATAAAATTCTGTTTATAATATCAATTTTTTCCAAGTAATTAAACATAAAACGTATTGACATATATGGATTAGTTTCAGACGCGCGTCAACTAAAAATCACTATAAATCTCTTTGACGTAGTTGGGCGGAAGGTCCTCGACTGCTTTGCCAGTAGGAGTTTCTTCTTCTATACCTCTCGTGTATCTATGATACTGAGAAGATATGGCTCTAGTTTCACTTACCCCTTGTCCAGGATTAGCCGCACCTTGTTGAGGATTGGTTCTTCTAAGCATATCTCCTGGGTTTTCGCCCCTCCTGGTGCGACCACGTATTCGAGGTCGTAATTTATCCCATCGATGTTCGTTGAAATTTTTACAATCCCTTCCTTATTGACAAGAGTTCTTCCAAAGTCACACAGCTTACCTAAGTGAGGGTCCAGTTTATATTTGTGTATTCCCCGCTCCCGGATTTGTTTCCACATGTCCGATCTGATAATGCACGCGGTGATTCTGGTGTCCAGTAGGTCCTTGGCTGTTATTTCGCCTACTTGGATATTCTTTTGTATGCTTTTTGTGCTGGTTACCCCTTGATCCTCTAATTGGTTTACTCCCTCCATTTGGCACTCTCTAGTCGTGTGTCCTGTCTCCTTGCACTTATAATATCGGGGTCTTTCTTTGTTGGACATTCGCACTTTGTATGGCCTTTTTCCCCACAGTTGAAACACTTGCTGTTTTCCGACTTCCAGGACGTCGGTTTAGACCTTCCTGTAGATTTTCGGTAGTTCTCACTTGTTCTTTATAGGATGTGTTTCGTCCTTGGCCGCTTCTCATTTTCTCTATTTACAGAATTTCGTAAGTTTCAGCTTTAATTCGCAGTTCTTGAAAAGTGGTGCAGTTCGCGAGATTTGCTTTGAACAAGGGTTCCCCTGGCAGTCCTTTAATGGCGTACTTACACAGTGCACGCCTACGTCATTCTAGTTTGCAGACTTAGATTCCGACTTTTCATTAGATATTCGTACCATATTTCGTTCTGTCTTGGGTGTGCTTCTCTCATTTTCTCTATTACAAGATTTTCGCTTAGTTCCTTGTGGAATTTGCCTGGTATTAGTTCCTGGAACAGTCTCCATGTTCTTATATTGTTCGCATTGTCACTCCAGGGCCTGGCTGCACCTATAAGCGCGTTCTGCGCTGCCATCAGTGTGTGGAAATCGTCCCATTCCGCCAGTTTTGCTGTATGTTCTACCCTTTCTACCCATTTCTCGACCGGCTTTGTTGCTATAGCCCTGAGAATTTGGGTAGAATTTTCAGTTCCTAGTTGAACGACGATTTTCCTCCTCCTATATTTTGTGTCTGCGTTGGAAGAGGTGCTGTGGTATCAGAAGTGGGATTTTCCTTTCTTGCTGGTTGTATATTCAGGCATGCTAGCGTTTCGAGGATGGTCATTTGAAATTGTGCTTGTGAGGCTATCATCTGCTCCATCCATTACCCTTGGACTTCCATCCGTTGCCCTTGGGCCTCCATTTATTGCCTTTGGGCCTGTATCCGTTACCTCATTTCCAGAAACTCCTGTTCTCTGCGCTCTTTTTCCGAAGCTTCTCTTAGGTCCTGGCTTTCTGTCATTATGCTCAGATTTTGTATTTTTCTCGCTCCGCTGCTTTTTTCCAAACTGGTCTTTCGGCTTATTTCCTAAGCATGGACGGTTTTGCTTGCGATAGAATTGGACTCAGAGTTCCGCGTTGTGAGGTTGTCTTCGGGGTTTTAAGGAACTTTCCTCGGCTATGCTCGGTCTCCGTGACCAGCAATGTTTCCCCTTTTTTTCGACCAGTGCCCCTAAGTTTCGCACCCTGATATCTGTTGCTTCTGAAATTTATACAAATAAAAAACTTTATTTACTAAGAATGTATTACCTAACATAATCCAAATACAAATATAAATATGATATTGTGGGAGGGTAAACGCCATCGGAGAGAAGCCGATGCACCAAGCGCTGCGCCTCTGCCTGTACCCGGCTCAGCTCCAGTTTAGCGTCGTCTTTCTTATCCGGGATGCTTTGTCTCCGGATGTGTTGCTTTTCCCGTACGTTCCAGTCGCTTTCTTTATGACCTATTCGGGTGCGAATTGAATATTATACACTACACTTCTACACTATATAGTTGCATATATTATCTTCTTGCTATAGATGTTGACTCGTAAGCATCTTCTCTTCCCTTTTCACCTTATAACTACACTTTTTTCTTAGAAGCGCACATATAAAAAAATTTTCACGCCACTTTTCTTACAAAAGGAAAAAAAATTCACTACACTTATTTATTTGTCCGTATGCCGGTCAAGCACACACTTGTAGTGAAGACGAGGTTTAGATACGGAGTTCAAATAAATAAGTGTTCGGTTACAGTAATAATAGTGGATTTAATGAATGAAAAATAGTTTGTTACAAGATATATACACAGCACGACTATATATGTATCTTAGCGCGTGGCCAGTATAGTACTGACACACCTAAGTCCATGGGCTCGTAACTGTACTCGCAACGCCGTGTCAGGGTACTTGCAACATCTAGCTGATATGCTATGATGGCGCGTCACCATGCTGTAGCGTAGCGTCACCCACGCCGTAGCGTAGCGTCGTTCACGCCGATCTGTAGCGTCATTATTGTGCGGCGGCGTGTCAGCCTGTGTGCATCGACTTCCCTCCGATGGCCTTTACCCTTCCAAAATATTATATTTACATTTATTTTTGGATTATGTTAGATAACACATTTTTGGTAAATACATTTTTTAGTTATATACATTTCAGTGTAAATTTAAATAATTTCAGTGTGATAACCATTTTTTAAGATTGTGATCATTATAAAATAATTATAATTTATTAGTAAAAATACCTTTCAGTTTCACTAGATATCTATTGTCTCTTCAATGTATTTGATTGATAACAGTTATATTATATAAACACATATATTCAGTTGTTGTAATAATTTATTTTGTTTTTTAAAGTTTAATTTCAGTTTTATAGTATAATTCTTTTCTATTTTCGCTCATTTCGTCTATTATTTTTTTCATGTTATTCATAATTCTATGATTTTATCTTAAGTATTATGTAAAAATGAGTAAACTCAACCTAAAATAAGATAAACTCTTTCTAAAAGCATGAGCTATTTTCTATAAAAAAAAATATATATATATATATATATATTATAAATTATAATTATTCTATACGGAAAAAACGTAAAAGTTATTATAATTGACATGAAAATCAACTTTACCAATTATAAATTTTTTATAATGTATCCAAAATTTTTCTTGCTCATATAAATAAGAAAAATGGTTTAAATTAAATGAAATTAATTTTAGTGAATTTTTTAAATAAAATTATTCTATAGTATTAAATAATTTAATAACACAAGAAAAAGTTATAATATAAGAATTATATAGTAAAAATAAAAAAAAAAATTATAAAATTGATAGTAAAAATACATGGATACTTTATTGCTCCATTATCCTTTGCATATAATTATTCAATTCATATTCCTATATATTATTTCATTCTAATTCGCCGGCAACTATTCAATTATCTATAAATTTTAATATAACTATACTTAATATAATATTAAAACATTTCCATGGAAGAAAAGATTCACTTTCTTAATCGAAAATATTTTCGACGGCAACTCTGTCGATTTTTTGGCCTAACTCCGTGAGCTACCTGCTCGGGAACTCCTGCCTGCCTTACTAAAAGAAAAGTCTCAGCAATCACGAATAAGAATTATAAAAAATTGATCGCTGAATTACCTGAAACATCAGATCTCACCAATATGGATGATTTGAATGTTACTCAAAAAATTATAGATGATACTTACAAAGCTTTTTTAAAACAACATAGTGAGTTTGAGTTGATTTGGCCTTCTCAATTTTTGGAACATAATTATTTTAAAAATGAAACCACAGATTCAGACCATGACATTTATAGAAAACTACTCAGGGCAATATCAAAGCTATAGAGAGGGCTGTATTTGCAATTTAGATGTTATTTTGCACTAAAAAACTGGCAATGGGTCGAGGATGATTGAATGATGAATAAAATGACAGACCCATTCACTTACACAACACTTATATTTATTATTTACATAAAGTTTAAATAGTTATTTATAGTTATTGTTAGTTAATGAACATTAATTAATGTTTGAGTATACCTATGTTTATGTGTGTGGCTTTGTGAGTTAATTTCAGGTTGTAAAGCTGCATAAGCCGAACGAGTCGGAACGTGCGTTGTTGATGACACGAGTCATCAACCCTGTCGACTCAGAAAAATAATGTGAGTTAACGCATCTAAACAATCGAAGAAAACTCCGGGACAATGACGGCTGTTCCACACAAATACGACAATGACTGCTCATTTCAACGCGTTCGGGACATATCGGGACACGTCGTTTCGACATGTTCGGACGCGCCGATCGAGCGTCATCGTTTACGCTCGGCTTCCCGCCCGATGTCAAAAAGTATAAAAGCCGTGCACCCCTGAGGGAAAATCAAACTCTCTCGGTAAGACTAAGGCAGAGGACGCCCCGACGATGCCGTGCTTGCTCCAGCCGCCCTCTCGCTTGGAGATTTTAAAAACCTACAGAGAATGAATTCTGTTCCATCTCAACCCGCCCTTATCAGGACGAAGTTGCAGTGTGCCACCCGCTTAAGGTGCACACCGGATCTTCAGACCCCTCTTCGAGATCCGTTCCCTCGAGAAACGGATGCCGCCGCAGCGGCTCACACCGCTCTCACCTCGGGTGAACGCCTCTCCCTTCCTCGCTGAAGGGATCCGGGGCCAGGAGAATATTTTTCCGGACCCGCGCCTACCCGGACACTTGGGTGCTCGGGTCCTGTCAGACTATTACATTATGAAGCTGGGCCGTCCTATAAAGAAATCATACAGAACTGCTTCAGGTGCATCCTGGGAACTAACAAAAAAAAACGTGGTGTCGAAGAGATATTGAAACCGATCCCCAAGGGCACAGGACCGATGGACACAGTACACGTCGACGTAGATCCACTACCAATGACTAGCAAGGGATACAAATACCTGCTCGTAATGGTTAACGCCTTTACCAAGTACACCTGGATCTTCCTCACCAAATCCACGGGGAGCCACCAAACAATGAAAAAGATCACCACCAGGCAATAGCACTTCGGCAATCTACGCAGGATCATATTAGACCAAGGGATAGCCTTTACATCGAAAGAATTTCAGGCATTCTGCAATGAAGGGAATACAACACCTTGTGACCACATCCGGGGTGCCGAAAGGAAACGGACAGGTGGAACATGTAAATGCGATAATTTCAGCAATGATTACCAAACTTGAGGTTGAGAATCGCCTAAAAAGAGTACAAAAAGATAACCAAGACGCGAAGAGCCATTATCGAAATTCTCCATCGATCCATTGAATTCAGCCCTTACGAGTTACTCTTCAGAGTCCAGCCTGGAACACAGGGAGACCCTTAATTCCGACAGGCAGTCATCCAGGCCACTTCGAAAAGGCAAGAAAACATAAACGGGCTCAGGTAAGCAAGGAGATAGAATGCTTGCAAGCCGAAAACCGCGAAGAATATAACTGCCGTAGACAATACCAACTAAATACCAGGAAGGAGATCTCCATCAAGCGTACTCAACCATGACCGGGACTGAAGCTGGCCATAAAGTTTTTTGGATCTTACTGAATCGTGAGGAGCAATCCCCTATCTGTACGTAATAGAAAAAGCATCGAACTATAAAAGTTCACTGCAAACGACAACATCGAAAAATAACATGAAGCTCTGGCGCGGGTTCCAGGACGACCTGGAGGAGGACTTAGAAGAAGGCAATCCCAAACCGGAGGAAGAAGATGACAACCTGTAAGAGGAGATTGAATCGTCCGGGGTCGGATATCCCGCAAGACGACCGGTTGTGGGAGAATAAAGGCAGCCCACGAAGCATCAGTAAAGAAGCCGATGGACCACGCGACGGGCCGATGCGCCGCCGCACAATAGTGACGTGCAATAGTAGTGTGGGTGATGCTGCGCCGCGGAATGGGTGACATACCATCATAGCGTATCAACTCGATATTGCAAGTAACGTTACGCGCCGCTGCAATATGGTTATGCACCGATGTACTACTACCCACGTGCTAGAGCAGATATATAGTCGTTCCGTGAACACATTGTAACTATATTATTTATTTATAATTTAAACCTTTTCTTAAAACTATAAAAAACCACTTATTTATTTAAACTCCGTGTTGCAAGCTCTCCTTCCCTGCGGCATTTTAAATGTAAACTGCAAGCGCTCAGTTAGAAGTTAACAAACATAATAGATACGAGAAACAAAATATCTGCAAGGCAGGTGGGTGGTCATCAATAAATAAGTAATAAATAAGGCAAACGATCACCCATTGAATACAATGTGCCGAATCGGGCTGAGAATTCGGCAAAGGTAAGAAATATTAGCCGCCAAAAATGTCTTCAATTTTGAAAACATTTGTCGGCAAAAGTAACACGTCTGTGTGAGCATATACGCGTAAAAAAAATACCAGGCGTGCCCATGCCGTAGGATGCTGAACACCATGCTGAAGCTTTCCCCATTCTATTGCCTTCTATCCTTCTGTCTCGCTCTTTCGCACACTAGCCTGCATTGCCTCTTTGCTAACCTCTCTCTCTCTCTTTCTCTCTCGCGATCACTCATTGTACGCATTGTTTGACTCTCTCTCTCACTCTCACGCGCTCACTTGTTCGACTTTCTTTCCCTCTCTCTCGCTTTCATGCGCTAATTTACTATACATTTACTCTACTAGACTCTCACTCTTTCTCTCTCGCTGTCTTAATAGCTCCACGCATTTTATTCGGCTCTCTACCTTTCTCCATCTCTGTCCTTCTCGTTATCGGTCTACGAAAATTATAAATTATAAATATAATAGTCCTTCAAATTATCCGGAGTGTTTCGTGAAACGCTAATTTGCGTATATGAATAAAAAAACTATGATCTAACGGACCCACTCATCCGGAATCAATCTGCAACCTAAAGGGGGTTATAATACCATAACCCGCCGTGACGAGAGCCTTTCCCCTTCTTCTCACTTTTGGTTTTGAACTCCCGCTTGCATTAGACAATTGGGTCTGCGGTGGAGTCAGAGGTCGAACGTCGTGGATGTGTCGCAACCTTCGCAAGTAGGAGGCGAACAACTATGTTGTTCGCAGGCGATCAGGGTCTGAACCTCGTGAATGTCTCGTGATCACCCCAAGTAAAATCTACACCGCGAATATCGCGACTTCATTACATCGAAAAGCTCGAGCGGCAGGACGGCCGCAGCTGGGTGAGAAATTTCGAGACCTCAGCCGAGTATAAAATAGAAAATTATAAGAATTTAAAATTATTATTTAGGTCAACAATGCGACGTGCGGCGACGTCCCGTCCAATGTGCGATAGCTTTGTAAAGACCTTATTCCTCCACAATCTCGTGGGAGGTTTTTTTCAGGTCGAGGGACGCTAAAAATAATATCTATCACGAACGGGACATGAAAACGGCGATATAAACAAGCGTATTATATTTTATTTATAATTGTAATAAAGCAGGTAATGTTCAGTTTTGATCGAATTGTATCAAATACGCATAGAGTCTAGTTTCGTTTTTAGTTTATAACAAATACATGTAGCTTTATAGTTTTAATTTATTTTATAAGAAATGCGTGAAATATTTTATCTAATGTATTTCAAAAATAAGCCCGTATCAAATTAGTTTAGATTAAGAAAGTGTGCATTATATTAGTTTAGATCGATTAACGATACACGGAATTCATTCGTTTACAATGAGAATATTATGTTTAGTCATAAACAAAATAATTTATAATTACGAATAAGTTCATATTAAAAAAGTATAAATACAGCAGCTCCAGGCGATCGAGCTTCTTTTTTTGGTCGAAATAAAAATAAAAATTTAACAAAATGGGATGAACGTCTATTTAATTAGTCGAATGATCCTCCTCTCGTATGCGCGTCGTTTACAAATAATATATCTGATTTAGTTATAACCCCATTATTATACTACGGTGTCGCCCTCGTTTTTTAGCCTATTGCACTTCCTAATATGTCAAAAGTCAAAGTAACAGAGGATACAACATAAAATTTAATTTCATAATTCAATTTTTGTATCTATATATTTCCTAAGGAAATCATACGAAAATATAAATTAAGAATAATATTGATGAAAAAATTTAAGGCTCTGAAATTAACTATTTAAATAATATAAAAGAAAAAAAGAAGAGGTAAGCAAAATTAACTCTTAATTAAATAGATTAGAAAGGATCTGGTATTAAAAAATATATATAAAATGAAAAAACTGATTTGGAAAAAGTGGCGATAGGGTATGATTTTCATAGCAAATTATAAATTAGAATAAAAAAATGGAATTTATTTTAATTGAATAAATTTTCAACCAAAAATTAATAAAAATAAAATTTTGATGAAGTATGACTCATGGAAGTAAGTGAATAACATAGCCGGATAAAATATATAAAGTATAGCTTTAGGGAGAAATAATATTGATTCATGAACGTAATAATATTACAATTGTTTCTTTAAAATTTTGATTTTGGGATATAAAAATAAATCTTAATATATTTGATATAAATGTGATGTATTCATTTAAAACTATTAAAAAAATTATATTTTTTAATGTACTACCATGAAAAGTTATATACTAAGAAACTTTTTACTCAAAATTATGTCCATATAGTAAAGAAATTGATCAACAATCATTTGACATATCTGGAAGAATTCGAGTCTCACTGCGTTCATCTGCCATAGCTTCTATAATATCTAATAAAAGCTCACGACTAAGTTGCTTTAATCTTGGTAAACATACTACCTATAATAAAGTAAAAATGAATAAATAAAAATAATAAATTTAATAGGTATTAATGTATGTTAAAAAGTAAATTATATAAATGTAAGAAGATATATCAAAAGGAATAGGAATATTAATAAATTTTTTATATATAGATAACCTTTCCAATGTGATGAACAATAAGATTTAAAGCATATTTCTTAATATCAACAGCTTGCATTCGATCAGCAGCCTCAAGTATTTGAATAACATTTTCAAATGTAACATTCATCTCAAGATTCTGTTTACAAAATGCTTGTAACCGATTATTTGTAAATCCATAAAATACTGGAACTGTAAAAAGGTAAAGAGAATCTTCTGGAGGCATCGAAATATCTGCATAATATATATATCGTAAAAGTGAATTAAATGATTCTGACGATGGAATCATGTCACCAATTTGTATCTGTAAAATTATTTAACAATAAAATAAAATTTTACAAACTATATTTAAATATTTTATTTACATAATAAAATTTCTCATATAAAATGAATTAATAAAAAATAAAATAAAATAATTCCATGATTAAAAATTTCAAATAAATTAACTAATTCAATATTTGGTTAAAAATATTGAATTATTAATATATATTATATTTATTTCAATTCTTTTCGAATGAAATATTTTAAAATATTATAATAGTGTTTAATATTTATATACTGAGTATTATTAAATTAAATCATAGCTATTTCATACATTGACAATGTTATTTTCAGGCATAAATGATCGGAATAATCCTTCAAAATATCCACAACGAGCTGCTAGAACTGCCTTATGTGATGGAATTGGTAGTCCATCAAGTAATAAAGTAATATCACAAAATTCCTGCCCAGTATTTTTTAAAAATACTTCCATGTCTTGTTCCAGCGTCGTTCCTAAAATTTAAAATAATATTTACATACAAAAAAATATTGAATAATTATAACTACATATTAACGCCTTATAAGGTATAAATAAATTTATAATAAATAATTTAAAATTGTCGAATAACAATTACCCATATCAGTTCCTAAGTCAAACTGTTTTAAAAAATTTTTTGTTTGTGGCATCTGTTTTCGTCTAATGACTTCAACCATTAATGGCTGATCTAGTGACTCGAATTCTTGACTCATGACTATTTGATTGTAGTTGCTATTTTTAACAACGAAACTCAAACACAGCTCTTTAATAAAATATAATTTAAGATGTGCAGCATTATGCAGTGCTTCTAAAACATTTACATGATTTATTGTAGCCTCTAGATAATGAACACAAAGTTGCTCCAAACGTTTCATGTTAAATTGAACGGCTAAACGATATACATCCATCATCAGCAAAACTATTCTGTTGCTCAATGGATCTTCAATTTTCTTTGTTGGATCAATTCGATCAGTATAAATGTAATTTAGAACCATTTCAAATGCTTCTGGTACTGCATCTTTAAGTTTGACCTGTATATTTAAGTTCTTGTTTGAATAGACTTATCTAAGCAGATAAAAGAATATATAGCCTTAACTAAAATTTTCTATGAACTCTAATAATTTATTAGGATAAATTATGTGAAAATGAAAAATTATTTACAAAGCCTTTTCTTTTCAATTCAGAAAGCATAAAAGTTGATCATTTGGATTCAATAAATATTTTAAATTATAGATAATACTTATTCAAAATTAGCAAATATCTTATAAATTTTATTAAAAAAATATTAATATCTTGAATGAAACTCAGTAATATATAAAATTACATAAGTTTTAAGTAATTGTTACAATATAAAATTTATTTCTAATAGCTATTTGTACTTCAATACTATGTACCTCCAGTATTGGTAAATCTTTTACCAAGTAATCAGAAGTTATATTAACTTTTTCAAAATTTTCATCTCTCTTTTCTTTAGCTTGTTTAATTCGTTGTCTCAAAAATTTAGAGCGCGCAGCAACCATAGCTATATGAGCTGGAATTCTTGTTTCATCCTCACCAATAATAAATTCAACATCACAAAAAAGCTGTGAATTCAATAGACGACCAAAATCATCATGCAATGTGCATTTGGGATATGAAGAAAATTGAAAACGAAATGTTTCACCCGATCGAACATTATTATCAACCGTGCCACCAAAGATAAACATTGCATCACCAATTACTGCTGCTGCATGAAAAAGACGACCTGACGGAATCTATATAAAATATAAAATAAAAAAATTAGTTTAATCTTGTTTAACTTTATTATTTATTAAAATACAAATTAAAATATATAAGCAAAGTAAAAATTTTAATATAAACATTTAAAAATATTAAATTTATTAAATAATAAATTAAATATTTATTTTCAAATTCATATTAATAAAAAATTTGTATCTTATCTTATAAAAATAATTTTTATAATTGAAATAAAGTAATAAATATACAAACATGTTTATTAAAAATTTTGCAAAATTGAATAAATACATACCTCACTATCAGAAGATGGAGTAACAATATGCCAAGTTTGAGTATCAAGATCATAACAGTGAAGATCATTAGGTAGACTAGAATCCACAGTACCACCAAAAACATAAAGATGACGATCAAAGCTAACCATAGTATGGCCATAGCGACGCGCTGGTGGAGGTGGTGCACCTCGTAAAATATGCTCAGTTGAAATACGAGTCCATCTACAATTATCAATATAAATTATATAGTAAAACCATTTAATTTTTTTTTCTATTCTTTATTATTTTATTTGAAAATCACCGTTTTTCTCGAAAATAGAACTGAAAGAGACTATTAGTAATTTTTGCACCACTTTGCCCACTAAATACAAACATAGATTCTCTAGCTACAGCTACTGGAAAGTTACAACAAGTTGGTGGACAATCTCCAGATTGGACAATTTTTTCCCAAACCTTAGAATCACCTGGCTAAAAATACAGTTTATAACCAGTAAAATTTATTCATTTATTTTAAATTATATAAATTTGCAATTATCTTACTAGCAAAGATATTGTCCACATATCATTTAATCTAGCATTGCCATCATAACCAGCAAATATCCATAATTTATTATCATATACAGCAGCTCCATGAGCTGATCTAGCAACTGGAGTTCTAAATAAATTATAAAAAATATAAATCATTAAACTTTTTTTTATATAACTACAGACAAAACTTTAAAAATATTTATACTTCAAATTTTGATTGAACTTTATAAACATATATTTGCATACATATAGACTCAATAATATATTACAATATTTATATATTGTTCTTTAATTTATAAATATTTAAAATATTTTATTATCAGTAAAACAAATTAATTGAAAATAATTCAAAAATAAAATGTATTGTATATTCTTTTATTCTTATATTCTTTTTCTTATATTCTTTTATTATATTTGTTAAGCTTACTTTCCAAAAAATTTCCATTCAGTCCATTGGGCTGTTTTAAAGCGATATTCAAATAAGTCATTTTTATTAGTTAAATTAGAATTAGAATGAATATCTCCTGTATAGCCTCCAAAAACAAACATAGAAGAACCATTAACTACAGCAGAATGATGATATCTTGGTGCAGGTGGAATCCCAGTAGCAAATGCTCTTCCCCATGATTTTTCTTTCACATCAAAGCGTAATAAATCATTCAACATTCGCTTCCCATTGTCTCCTCCAAACACATAAATTGCATCTTTGTAAGCTACAACTGTATGCTTACTACGCCTACAAAGTTAATATGTTATTCAAAATTTAAAATAAGATAATAAAATAATAATATCATTAATATTACTAAATAAATTAAACATTAAATGAATTATTAAATGAAATTAAATATACCTTGCTCCAACAAATTCATCACATTCTGGCATTTGTTGCCATCGATGTACAGTCTCAAATGGACCAAAATCCAAGGTTAAACATTCAGTTGGAATTGTATTATCCATTTTAGTTAAAAATTAATTCTTGTGTAATAATAAATTCACACAATACAAACATCATTATAAAAAAAAATGAAACCGTAAAAATTCTAAATAATACATATAGATTTTATGTAAATTTCGAGTTTTAGTTTTCGAATAGATTATAAAGGAAATCATCCTTTATAAATGTTGATGGCGAGTCAATTTTGATACAAAAAACCTAGCAACTTTCCTTTCGAAGTTTACTTATAATATGTAGTAACGTGTTTATTTAATAATAAAAGATAAATATCAAAGGAAGAGAACTACAGAAAGAGAAAATATATGTATTTAGTACTGAAAAAGAAAGACTAATATTTGACGTTTATTTCGCATATGTCGAGACTGAGCATCAACCTTAAGATTTTCAAATAAAGAGCGGTAAAAATGAGCGAAAATTTAAAGTATTTATAAGTAACAAAAAATTATTTAATTTGTAAATAAAACTAAATGTAATCACGTAATAACTTTTTAAATTAAATATAAACATAACGGTATATTTAATAGTAAAATAGAAACATAATTTCATCGGTTTGTAACTAACCGGTTGAAGAAAATTAAAACTTTATAAAATTGAAATCGTACCAAAATGATCCTCCTCCAAATACATTAGCTACTCTGTAATAATGTAAAATTAATGACGGAAATAAAACAAATGATTACTAACAAATGATAACCCATATTTGCGTGAGCTAATGGAATACCAATGGAATGCAACGAGTAGCGCAGGACCCGTTACATTTTGTGGGGACTTTAGCTTCTACTATTGTCCGAGACAAACCTCTTCAAAGATAACTTCGGTAAATAAAGTTTCTTTCCTATTCTACCATACAACATTTTTTATTTAATTTTAATAATATTAATAACCGATTGTATTATGTAATGTCTAACAAATTATAAAGAACGAAATTGAAAGCACATTACAAATATATTTTATTCATTAATAAATGAATTTAAAAAAATTAAGTAAAATACAATAAAATTTTGTATACATTAATAAGCATTAAAAGGTATATACATGTGATTAATTAATATTAAATAATTGAATAATAGTATAAATTATACAATACTTGGTAAATGAAAGGATATTTTAAAAGACAAATAATAAAAATGATTCCTTTTGATAATGTAAACTAATATATATATAATGAAATGAATATTATATGCAAATGAGGGGAAATAATGTAGTATTCATCACTAGGCAGGTACATGTTTGCACCACTGTTGCGAGATTCCTCAAGCGACAAGCCTAATATTAGGTAAATACTTAAACGAGTCTTCCATACAACATAATATAGAATTAATTAATGAAAACTTTACTCAATTTATTCAAAAATTGAATAAATTAAAATAGTATAGAATGTGTACTTTATTTATAGAAGTTCTATGAATTATTCTTTATTCCGAATGTGTTTTAGTAAAAATTATTTATGTACAAAATTCGACTTTGTTTCAATAAATCAATGTTAATTTAAATCAAATCCAATTAAGAGTATGTTTTTAATAATATATTATAGAATGTAAACATGAATTTAGTAAATATTAAGTATTATTTTGTTATCAAAAACTAATTAATAAAAATATATCAAATGTATTTTATTTTACTTAAATTTCACATGATAAATTAGTGTTGCATACAATGTACGTTTAGCGGAAATCATTTATAACATTTATAATAATATAATTTCTAAATACACTTCCGGGTTATAAATTTTACGGTATGTCGTAATACATTAATTAATAATCGAAAAAATATTTGTATAGATTTCAAATATTTTTCATGAGAAGACCTCATCACGAATTAATTTATTCTATTATTATTTTTATCTGATTATTATTATTATTATTATTATTATTATTATTATTATCATTATCAATATCATTATCATTATATCTTATAAAGGTTCCATGCATATAAATTAAAAATTGACCAAAACTTTTTATTTTGGGTCTGTAAAAACTATTAAAACGTGCTTTTTAAATCCGAAATTAATTTAAAAAAATAAATTAATAAATACTTAATAAATAAAACTGACAATGTATTATTAATTAATATAGTTAATTTAATTAATTAATTTGATATACGTACAATTAAAAATGATTATAAATTTTTATTGTTTAATTAAAATACAGGTTGAAAATATTAAATATAAATACTTACATTTTTAATTGATATAAAAAAATATGGAAATATGCTAAATATATCATAACAAAATATATAAGATATTTATTAAATTATTAATAATTAATCTATTAAATTTTTATAATTTAATTAATTTTTTGTACAAACTAATAATAAACTATAAAATTTTTTGTATTATTTTTTGTATAAACTTTATATCATTTTTTCACATTAAATATCTAAATATAAATAAGTATTTAAAAACTTATATTGTGTTTATATATCCCACCTTATTAAAAGTTTTATTTATTAAAAAATGTAATAATTGCGTGACGCTATAAAATTAATATTACAATTAACATGAATATTTTATAACCACAATTCAACTAGATCATAGATAAGTACGGTAATACAAAGATCATCACAAAATAATTTACTTTATTAGAACTATTTCACATATCAGTTTATTTCTAAGATGTTTGAAAAAATATTTTTATTTTGTTCAATTTTTTATAACATTTTAAATAACTCATTTACAATTGAAAGTATGATTTGGAATAATAAGGATCAAAACTTCATACCATTGTTTAACATTTCTACTTTCTTAAAAATGAAAAATAACTACTTAAAAAGTCCCAAAGACCTGGAATTACATAATTTTCATAGAGAAATTGTCGTCATTTCATATTTTCCAGTAAAACAATAAAAATTTTCTAGATTTGAATATTTATTTTTTTATTTTGTATTGATTATTTGCAGGAATCAAATCTTGTAAGTTTTATCGATAACGATACTAAAATGTCTGGAGTTTGTGGAGATATATGGATGGTTCTCGCTGATTATTTAAATTTTACGTATGTAATTTAATATTTAATCATAAACAATATTTTATACATTATAAATCCATAATTTCTATTAAATCAAGACAATAAATATATTTCAATTTTATTATTAAATGATGAATATTTATTCTATATACTGAAAACATTTTTCGTTTTCTTTTAAAACACAATATCTTTATATTAAAAAAAATATTATGAGTACAAGCTCAAATACTATAACTTAATGCAATACTTACAACCATGAATATTTTCAGTTTTTTTAAACGTACACATAAATTTAAATATAAATGGAATATAAAAATAATGGCTCATAATAAAATAAACCTTTCATTAACAATAATTACTTTTAGAAAAATAAAAAAATAAACGTTACATTAAATAAGTACTTCGCATTTTAATGATAAAAACTTACATTCTATTTTTAGTTTTCAAAAAATATTATATAATTTTAAATGAGTGTATTTTTAAAATACTTATCATATTATGTAATTATTATAATATATATTAAGACATGTTTCTGAATTTTACTTAAAATTTATAGGTTGGTTCCACTTAAAGTACGTGAGAGACTTTATGGTACTCAGTTGAACAATGGTAGTTTTGATGGACTATTAGGATTGATACAACGTAATCAATCGCAAATAATAGCTAGAAGTGGAACCTTCGTAAATAGTTTAGAATTGTTAGATTATACGTTTCCATTATGGAAAATTCGGTATGTAAACTAATATATAATAAATTATTTCTTCAAATTTTGATAAAAAATCAAACATTTAAAAAAAAATAAAAATATTTAAAAAATTAATAACTTCAGTTACAATATATATATAAAACCAGAATGGAAGGAAAATGCAGTTTGGATAATCAATTTGTTTTCTATACATTTTTGGTATTTATTCTTTCTTTTCTTATTCCTATTAAGTATAGCAGGATATATAGAAGAAAAATATGCAACTAATTTGTCAAATGAAAAAATTCATTTTAATTTAAAAGATCATATATTTTATACAATTGCTATTGCTTCTTCCCAAGGTATGTAAATAAAATATATATTTCGCAAAAAATTTCAATATATATCATTAACATATTTTTCTTTAATTAATAAAAAAATAGTATATATATTTTAGTTTTTTGTAGTATTACTTACAAAATACTAACCGCTATACAATATCTTTAAATTAATTTTTTAATTATACAATAACTTCTATAATTTAAAAAAAATTTAAGTGCAATTCTAAAAATTATGATGCAAAAATTACGAAAAGATTTTAAAAATTTGTTTGTATATTTTATAATATATAATCAATTAATTCAAGAAAATCTTTCACTATTCTAAGATTTTTTTTTATTATAAAATTTCAAAGACCTTTTTGCTTAATTTTATAGGCAAATGATTAAAAACATTGTTATTTAATTTATCAAAATAACACTGAAGAATAATACCATATTTTTCTAATAAATTATAATAGAAGAAAATTATATTTTCAAAATATGTTGTAAAATTTATCTGATTAATTAGCTCACATGTCAGATTCATCTTTTGCTCTATAATTTAAAAAACTGTGTAACAACGTAAATATACATGTATTCATGTACGATTTTGATATTGAATTTTATTATCTAAAAAATGAATTTCCTGTATGGGAACGTAGTTTTTCTATTTTTAAGATGTCTTTTGGTACGTATAAATTTTGATATTTTGAAAAGAAGATTCATTTTATTCTTAGTCTATTAAAAAAGAAAATATTAAGTACCTTTCTCGTAAAAGATAAAAAATGCTTATATAATTTAATATAATATAATGTTGCTCTTCCTAAAAAGTAAAGTTTAATATACGAATAACTCATTAACATGAATAGATTTAAATGTTTCTATTTAAATATTTTAACTAAGATAAATAATTATCAAAACAATCAAATAACAATAAATTATTAATAGTTATAAGTATAAAGTATATAATATAATATAATATATATATATATATTATTATTGTTAATATTATTTCTTTTAAATTAAATTTAAAAAAGTAAATTTATTTATGAACTGTGTTCAGAAAGTTCATTTTATATTATTGCTATGAAACAATATAGTCCAAAATATTAAAAGGCTATCTGGTAAAAATCAAAACATTTATATTAAAGTAATTCATAAAAGTTATCAATTTTAATTCAATAGTAATCTATTCATTAAATTAAGTAATGTTTCTTTATACATCCAGTATCATGTAATGAGTATCAATAATGGTTAAAGAACTTATTTTTAAATGTAGGATCATTATAGTTGTGTCAGTAGTTTTTATTATTTTATTTAAATTATGTTATGAATATTTTATTATATTATTTTTCAATAATAAAAATTTAACAAATTTTAAAAGTAACGTTTAAATTTGTTACTTAAAAAAATTTTTGACTATACTTTTAACACAGTGAGATACTTTTGTCATTCTTTTCTAATGTTTCATATTTTTATATCAAGTATATTATAAATGGAATTATTTTATATTTCTTTTTTAATTTTATATTATAAACATAAATGTATTGAAATTTCAAAATAAAAGTTGTTTCATATTTAAAATTTTAAAAAAATATGCATATTCAACAATAATATATTTTACTAAATTAAATTAAAACACTATTGATTTAGGTTATATTCCTAATAAAATTTACAAGAAGTCTAGGATCTATGTTTGTACAAGTATATTCTCGTGGATGATACTACTTGCATTTAGTTCTCATGCTATTTATCATATGACAAACAGAAAATTTGATGTACCATTTACTGATTTAAAAAGTTTATTTGAAAAGAGTAATTATCAAGTTCTTGCTTTTAATGGTTCCATGGTACATTCAGAATTCGAGGTGAGAAAATAATTAAATTTAAAAAAATATTAATCCAATTGAAATAATTAATTATATATAATTATATTTTGGATTAATAGTTTATTTAAATCCAATATTTTATACAATAAATATTTTTTAATGGATACCATTAATTGAATCTGTGAGTTAATTTTAGAAAATTTTAAAAATTAATTTTATAAATTACATCGAGATATTAAGTTAAGCATTTAAATAAATATACTTATTTTTATATAATCAGGAGTTCTTCAATAATTTAAAAAAGTAGATAAATCAATATAATTTTATTAATATTAATAAGTTTGTATGTGTAATGATTTCATGTATTTCAAAATTTATAAGTTTCAATTTAGTAGTTAACGTTTATACTGATTTTATTTTATTGAAAAAACTTATGAAATTAATTCAGAAGTTTAAAAATTAATAATTGTGATATGTAAAAATTACAGATAAGAAACGAGATAAAATAAAAATCTAAGCTTTAAATGTATTTATAATTTTTTTACTATTACTAGTACTTTTTATTAAACAGTTTTAATCAGCAAATCTATTCTATTAAAATAATTTTATTAATTAATTTAATTTTTAAGTTCCTGAAGAGATTTTAAAAATAGTTATAATTTCTCAAAATATATAAATTTTGCCCTTAAGTTTTATTTTTATTCGAATTTTTAACTCTTACATAAGTTAAATTTATGAAATATATTACTTCTATTTCTATAAATTTTTATTGTTTTTTTTTTATTTATAAAAAATATTTATTATTTAGAATAAAGTGAAATTTTTTGTATACAATCGCAATATTGACCGAATTTTCTATACTCACTCAGCCTCAGCACTTTATCAAAAAATTTGTTTTTCTAAGAATAAAACATTGGCAGCTTTTGAATCAGAAGATCGTTTTAAAGCTATTGGTAAATTTATTTGTAAATTGTTTCCATTGAAAGTTTCTTATTTTGAAACTTGGATAGTATCTGGAATTAAACGAGGATATCGTTACAAGCGCAGTTTTGACATTGGGTATAAGATTATTTAAGCAAAATAAAATTAATTAAAAATTATACGATTATTATAAAAATATATTCTTATATTTCCAATTATGTAATTAATTAAATTAATATTCATATACTTTTATCGTGCAATTTATTAAAGTAATATTTCTTAGTTTTATCGTGAAATTTATTAAAATAATATCTAAATGTGTATTTGTTCTAATTCAATATTTAATATTCCATTAGTTTTTATTAAAGTTAATTGTAAAAGTTAATTTATATTATTAAAAATTTTTACATAAAGTATAATTTTTTAATAGATTTTCGTACATATTCAAATTATATTTTACAAAACAGTAATTTTAATTAAATGTAATTTCTTATATAATAGTATTTCAAATTAAATGAAAGTAATTTTCCTTATATAAATAATTAATATTATTTTATTTTTTCTAGAATAATTAAATTATATGAAACCGGACTTATAGCTGGAATAAAAGATCGATGGTTCAATTGGAAATTAGATGAAAACATAGACATACCTTTCCAATCAATTGGAATCACTCAAGTCTATTTAATATACAGTATATTATTTTTAGGATTCATTGCATCTATTTTTAATTTATTAATTGAGTATGTCATATATTTTAAAAATGAAGCATTTAAATGTGAGAAAATAGATAATAAAATTAGTCAGTGAATTAAAAATTAATATATATTTACATTAAGGTAGTTATTCTTAGAAATTTTAATTAATACTTTGACTAATAGATGATGAATTAATTCTATTAATACATTAATAGATTATGAATAGAATCTAAATTAATAATATAACATGAAATACTAATAAAAAATTTAAATGGTGTACATTTCATTGGTCACATTTGCATTTACTATAGCTTATATAAGATTATTAACGAGATACGCTTAATGTAAACAGCGGAAGAATTCATGTCATGCAAAAAATTAATTCATCAATTTTGACGTAATTGCAAGTTTGATTCTATGGAAATATAAAAATCCAATTATAATTAAAATTAATTTAATAAAACATAAAAATTAATAATAACATAAGAATAAATATATCATGAAATATTATTAATTTTCTAGTAGATATATATTATATAAAATAATTATTAAAAAAAATTTTTTATGTTTGCATAAAATTCGACAAGTTTCTGAAATAAATATTGTAATATATAATTTGTATAATTATTATTGATAAAACTTATAGGATGATTTTAGAAAAATAAAAAAATTTTTAATTTCTTCTTCAATGTAAATGTACGTAATATTAAGTCGATCAAGTTTTATTTTATCTTCAACATAAATTATTATACATATAAATTTTCTCTTTTAATGATTTTGTTAATATTATATTTTGGCTTATAAAATTCATTATAATATAATTACTCAGAATACAGTTTTTACAAAACTTTAATATATTATCCATAAAAATTTATGAATTTTTGAGTAAAAGTTAATTTTATAATCATTATAATTTAATATTTTTTCTCCCTGATTATATTAATAATTACCATTTTTAATTTAATTTTATTTTATTGTATTGCTGAATAAAATAAAAGTTTATTTATTTAAAAATTATTTTAAGTTATTTTTAGTTTAACCGTTTTATCAAATATTTTTGTTACTTTTTTATTTTTTGGAATAAATACGCGTTAAATGAATACCTTTTAATTAAATAAATTTTTTATTTATAAAATTATGTAATACAATAAAATAGTTTCATTTATAGGATATTTAATATCAATGATAAAAGAAGTGCAATTTTTATATAATATTCAGTATACAAATTTTATATAATTAATTTATTATAATTTTCTCAGGGTTATTTAGAAATAATTTTAAATTTCCTCGATTGTAAAATATTGCTCAATTTTAGATAATTTTCTCTCTTTCGTGAAATACATCATGCTAATGCTTCAAAACAAAAATATATTCATAGCATTATTTAAAATTTTATGGAATATATATAAATAAAAATTAAAAAAATGGTATAAATTTGACTATGTGAAATTGTTTATTTCTCATATTTTATATTCTGATAACAAAATTTTCCAATTTTATTTAATAATAATATTAAAATTTCTATAAATAAGAATATTTTTTATTAAATACATTTATAATTTAATTTTTTATTATATACAATGGAAGAAACATATAATGTATATGCATAAAATATAATTTTTTGCTAGAACAAAAAGAACATTTGCAAATAATATTATTTTATAGTTAATACTTTCAATAATTATGAATATATAAGCAAGATTCATGTTTTATAAATTAAATTATTTTTATAAGTTATTAAAAAAATTCTAAAATTCAAAGAAGTTTTTATCCTTAATGTGAGATAATAGATGTTTATTAATCCATATAAAAATGATGATGATTAATGTTGTTTTAAAGAAATTAAAATTTATTATTCATACCAATAAAAATTTTTGTATATAGAACGACTACAAATATATTCTAATAAGTTTTCAAAATGTGTAAAAAACAAATATTACAAATAAAAAAATATGCTAAATTCCACCCAATACTTTATAACATCAAAATTTAAAGTTTTTCAATAAAAATAAGTTTTGTTTTCGATTAATTAATTTTTTTCTAATTAAAATATAATATAGAATTATATAGTTTATTAAAAAATTTATACAAATTTATATTTAAATAATGTGAAAAGTATTAATATAATTCAATACAATATAAGTATAAAAAATTATAAAATAAAAGTTTTTTTCTACTAGAAGTTTTCCATAATTGTTTCTCATTGGTTAATTATTCACGTGAACATATACGTTTTTATCTTCATTCCACCTTGCAATTCTAGTTTCCATAGGTTTATAACCATTTACTTAGACTGTCTGGAGTTATCATCTATTTACACGTGGAATTTCACGCTGAATATTTAAATCATTAGTTCTTTGAAAATTAATTATTATTTTCTTTTTTTTAAAGATCTAATTCTTATTGTTATTAATTTCATGATTTATACATATATATTACTACTGTTTCATTTCAAAATATCATTTCTTGTCAACAATAGAATACGAAATATTAAGTAATAACTAAACTATAAAGTTAATGTTCGACAGTTTATTTATGACTGAAGAATTTAAAGATTGTTATAAAACATTAATAAAATTTATGACATCTAGATTTTTTATTAGATCTATTATTTTCATTATAAAATTTATATATGTTTAGAATTTGTAATTAAAACTAAAATAAGTGAAAAACTATTTATAAAATTTCATAAAAAGTTTTGAAAACATATATTGGTCAAATTTTAAAGAAATTACATATTTTCTATCTGATAATAAATATTGAAAACATTTTTGACACTATTAAGCAAATAAAAAATCATTTATTTTTTTTCAAAGAGCTAAACGTATAATTTCGTTTTAATGTTTAAACTTAATGTGTTAATGTGACATGTAAAAATGTTACGAAAAAAGCAAATTAATTTTTTTAATTCGATACTTACATGAAAAAATTGAAAAAAACTAAAAATGTTTCTAGGTTAAAATTTATGTATAATTTAAATTTAATAACAATTTATTAATTTACAATTTTTTACAAAATATAATACAATATTTTATAATTAAAACTGTTATGTATTAATGATTAAAAAAAATATTTTTACACATTTAAAAAATTAATATTTAATTTTTATAATGTTTGTATAATATAGATATATATTATTAAAAATACAGTATTAAAAATATTTTGAACATAAATTGGTAATAGAATATAAAAACTTTTTTCAACAAATGAAAATTTATATTTTTTGTTACTACATTCTTTGTAATTAATTTAATCAATATTTCATTTTCTTATAATGTATAAACGATGATTTCTAAGGTCATAGAAATTAATATGGAAGATTACTTCTTAAAAATTCTTTGAATTTAGATTAGGTGTTAATGAAAGACATACGTGTGTCTATATTTGCTTAACATGTTAAGCTAACATAGATATTTATCTTCGAAGCTTAAATATTTAACGTAAAACTTATACATAAACCTGTAGCGATAAAATTATTTTATTTATAGCTTTAAAAATAATTTATAGATTACTTTGAAACAGTAAAAATTTTATTAAATACTTATAATATAAACAAATTGCATATTATATTATATATATATATATATATATAGTATATATATATTATTATTAAAAAGTTATAAAGATATTTTATAAATAACATAATTCTTCAGCGTTTCATGATAAGATATTTTAATATTAAAAAAAAAAATATATATATAGATATATATATATTCTGATCTAATATAATCAATTATTAATAATTTTAAAAATATTTTAAAGCTCATTTTGGAAGTTAAAAAAATTTACTATATATTTTATATGCAGTATCGTAGTTAATAACTTAGCTTAAAATATCTATATCTTTTTAGTATAATAATTATAAGATGAGTTATTGTGGAATTTTATTTTAATTATATATATTAAATTTTCTTTGATTTTTTAAATCTTGTTTTCAAATTTTTTATTTATTTACTTCGTTTTTTTATAATTTTGTTTTAAGTTTTTACAGTAAATTTAATACAAAAGCTAATATAAAGTCAATGTATATTGAGTACATAGTAGCTGCACATTAATTTAAAATATTTCTTGCATTTATGTATACATATACAATTGCATGCTGGAAATATAACATGTGCGTTTATATTTAACTTATTAAATTAATCATCATAAATTATTATAAAATTTTTCGATAATTTAATTAAACTAAAAATTTTATTTTGACAACGAATCAATATTAATAAATTATAAATATCTTTGTTGAAAAACTAATATAAAAAATATTTAATTTATTGTAGTTATAAATTTATCTATTATATTAATAAAAAGTTTAATTTATAATAAAGACAGAATATTATTTAATAATAATTTAACTTGTAGATAAATATTTATTATAAATTTAAGAAAAATTAGAAAAAATTGATAATTTGAATACAAAATTAAAAAAGAAGTTCATGAAATTAAAAAGTATTATGTAAGTATTAAGTATTAAGAATCTATTGCTTAATATATTTTCATGGTATAAACTACATAATATTATGTGAAATAAACGATTAATTTTATAAATTAAGTGATATTAATCAAAATCATTAATTATTTGAGTATCAATTATTAAAAAGTTATAAAGATATTTTATAAATAACATAATTCTTCAGCGTTTCATGATAATATATTTTAATATTAAAAAAAATTAAATAATTTTATAGTTATAATTTAATTTTATATTCATACACGTCAGAAAAGCAATAAATTCTTTATAAATCATGTCCTATATATAGTTTTTTTAACAATATCTAGTGAAAACATTTATAAGAATAATATCAATATTCGTTTTCCCATTAACTGCATTTAATAAAATTATTGAGGCAATTTTACTAAAATGATAATTTATATAGGTAATATTACTCTAATACGTTTTTATAACATTTTATTCCTATCGTAATAAATAAAAATATAGTATTCTCAATATAGTTTAGTAATTATATTTGAAAATAATGATTTATTTTTGAAATTACACAATGAAATTAGTGAAAAAAATTATAAATGTTTTAACCTTCTTTCATCTTAATTTTAACAAGAAATTTATTTTTAATTTTAAAAAATTTTATGATGAATTATGACATGTAATAAAATGAATAGAATATATTTTTTTATTACGTTATTTTATAATCTTATTATAATATTTTTATAATTACAAATATATATATATTAATTTGTCAATATTAGTATGTAAGAAATTGTAAATTTAGGTAATTCAATGAATAGAGTATAAAATTATAAAAATATTTGTTAAATTCACTGTTTAAATAAAATTTATAAAAAATTAATTCAAATTTGAAGACTTATTCCTCCAATATTTGTATCTAAAGAAATCTTATAGTCTTGTTTGAATTACTTAAGACCATTTATCTATTGAATATGTTAGTCTAGTTTTTTCAGTGACAAGGGTAGTTTATGAAAGTAGAAGTATGAAAAAAGTAAAAAGAGGAATATCTTTTCTAGACATTCTGACTGCCTCTGAAGATTTGCATGTGAAGCAAAAAAAGAGACAATGTTGGTAAGAGCTGTGTCAACGGGTCCCCTTCTCTTGGCGATAATGGTATTGCCCTGAGCACAGTTCTTCCATAGATTACTCGTATGTGTGAAAGACAGATGATAGAAATAACTCATTGATTTACTGCTGTTAAAGGAATTTCTATGATTTTCATTTTATTTCTCGAAATTTAGCAATCAAATATAAAGAAAGTATTCATTCAAACGTTTGTTTTGAATGTTTTTGAAATAACTTAGGTATATTTAAGTGAATTTGTATTCAAAATTGAAAAGAATAATTGAAATAAACATTTATTTTTTTGTGAAAAAAGTAAAATAAATACTACATTAAATATTTTTATTATAAACAATTCATGAAATATAAAAAATCTGTATCATCTTCATATATATTCATTTCATAATTAGCAAAATTTCCTTTAAAAATAAATTATTCATTAATATTGATTAAAAATTAATTTACATATAATACGTACATTAATTTTAGTTCTAATCGATGAAAATATTAATTTTATCTGAAAGGATCAAATTTGAGTTCCTAAAATTTTATTTTTATTTTTTTTATCGAACATTATTACTGTATTTTAAATGAAGTTAAGTATATTATTTGTATTAGAGTACATTGAGGAAATTA
Organism: Platyscapa corneri; assembly: GCA_018907185.1. NCBI lineage: Eukaryota > Metazoa > Arthropoda > Insecta > Hymenoptera > Agaonidae > Platyscapa > Platyscapa corneri. The sequence goes on from JACCHW010000119.1 coordinate 226,582, forward strand.
ATCACCTTAAATTTGTTAATTTATGGATTAAAGTTTATTTATTTCGTTTTATTATAAAGAAGAAAAAACTATAATTTATAAATTTTTTATATAAACAAAAATTTATTTGTTAATGATTTAATTGACAAGATTTAAGAATAATATACTTTAATATAAACGTGTATCATGCTTAATGACCGTACATAATATATTTCGGTGAATCAGATGTTTCATTAACTAAATGAAAGTATTTTATTTAGTTAATCATCTAATAAAATTAACAAATTAAATAAAAACCTAAGGATTCTTTGTATAGTTCATCAAATAATAGACAAATTTATATTAAATTATAAATTACTAAGTACGTTATTAAAAGTAAAATAAGATATTTATATAAATTTATACATTATGTTTACTTATTATTTAATGATAAAAATATTTGTATATAAATGTAAGCGAATTATATCAAATGGAATACTTTAAATAGATTATACTGAAAATTATTTTGAAGTAAACAATTTACAAAAAATCAGAAATTATTTAATCAATCATAAAATAAAAAATTTTTTCTTAGGCTAATTTTGTTTTTTTATTAGGCTAATAAATAGTTCATCTACTATCCTGTATTCAATATTCGCTTGAAATATTCGTAGTGAAATTTATTTTATAGATACACTTTTTTATTAAATGTTTCTATTTCGATACAGTAAATGTGGCATAAAAATCTATTAGAATAAAAAACGTAGAAAATAGTGGTAGAATAAAAATGAGATAAAGATGTCATATACAATGGAAACTAAGAAATGGGTAATTCAGTCAAGTATTAAATAAGAATTTGTAAAAGATGGAGAGTGGGGTATTTCTTTAAGTCATTGGCAATTCAATTCAAGGCCAAATAGTTTCTAAACTGAAGTAATACGACTAATTTGTGCTGATCATTCATCGAATAAAATAAATAATGACTATAGATATATTAAAGAACAACTTCTTATGAATTATTTGGCTTTACTACGTAGGCTTTAATGTTCAAAAAAATTATCAGGAAATTATTATATTAGACGAATTCATTTAATAATATAAAAAATAATTTATGATATTTATAAATATATGATTATGATTAAAGACAAAGATAAATATAAAAAATAAAAAAAAAAAATCTGTCCATTTGGAAAATATCAGTAATGCACAATATATATACTAAGGTTGCTAATAAAAAAAAGACAGAAATTGAATATACTCTTTCATTATATACAAAAATATAAAAAAATCAAACAGAAAAAATGTAGAATAGATACTGATTTGTTCTTTATTAAAAAAATTCAGATTCGTAATAAAATATTAATTCATATATACGCAAATATTCTTTTTTTCCATTTAAATTTTCGTAATTGTCAACATCACTATTATATAAATAATAAATATTAAATATCTATAAATATTTCATTCTTTGATTCATACAAATTAAAAATTTCTCCGTTATCGGATATATAATATTAATTTCTTTAATATTTTATTAGTTCATATTTTCAATAAATTTGAATTTTTTCATTTCTTCTATTAAAATATACTGTACATTTTTTTATCATTTAGAATACATGAAACAAAAACACAAGTATGAATTCTTCTATTATCACTTTTAAAATAAAAAAGTACAAGACATAAGATAAACAAAATAATAATATAAAATCTGAAATTTTCGACTACACTCTGCGTAAACAAAAATTAAACGTTTTTATTGAAGATAAATCTAATGTAAGAAATTTACACATAATTTTATTATATTAATTTTAATAATAGTAATCATTTTGTAATATTTAATATTTTAAATAATTAAACTTTTTGTTTTTTAAGTAATTTTTATGCTTATAAAAAATAAATTCATACATTTAAAAAATAAAATAATATTATAGAGATATCTAATTTTTTATTTTAGTGTTATAAATAATTAATATTTCTTTATTTATTACTATATTTTTTATTATACTTATCTATAAGTTTATATATACAATTACATAAGGGCATAATACTATTATTTTGCATAGCTTAACAATTTTCCTATAATTCATTTATATATATTTATTAAAAATGCTAAAAAAATTATTTATGCATTAGCTATAATACCAATGTTTTATTATGTCTAATTAATAATATTATAACGTTACTTTTCAAACGATGAAATACTTTTATTTTGTATTTCGTAATTACCGGTTTGATAGTTTTGGTATAATAATAGATTACAGCAGACAGATATTTTTTTACCTGTAGACGAAACCTGGCATGCGTTGCTTGATCTCACAAACTTAGCACTATTAGGTTTTCATAATCCTATTGTGGCTTTTATAATAAAAATTGTAAATTAATTTTCTTTTATCTTCAATATATAATTAATAACAAAGTATAAAATATTTTATTAAATCGATAGGAATAAAAATATATTCAATCTTCAATATTTGGTTTATTTCAATGATTTTAGGTACCTGTTAAAAGAACTTTAACATATATAATTAATAATATATTTAATATATTTCGAATATTAATATTCTAATACAAAAAACGATGTATCTGTTTAAAAATACTTTTTATTTAACAGAAATTGTTAAATTAATTTAAATAAAAAATTAAAATAAAAAATAAAAAATAAATATTGAAAGTATTTACAAAATATATATGTAAATTACGAACACTTCTTAGAAAGCATTCCTCAAAAGCATCTTAATACGTTCAACAAAACTTAAAATAGATATTTTACTGAATTTTGAAAGTACATAATTATCTGATCTTAATGATTTTATGTTACTCCTAAAATAACTAAGTTTAGAAATTCATTTAGTAAATACGTGAATTTAAATATAGTCTTTCTATTTGAAATAGTAATTTCAGTGTAATTATTTGTTTTATATTTTTTTTTGCGTCAAATTATAATTCACCTTAAAAAAAAATTAATCAATTTTTTAAACAAAGAAATTAAAAAAATGTGTAATAAAAAATAAGGATTTAAAAAAAATTTATTAAAAAATGATTAATTTTTCTAAATTAATTATATTATTATCATAAAAAATTATATATTGAAAAATCAGTGATTGACTGCAAAACTAGTATAACATTATAAACTAATATTATTTTAAATAATCAGTGAAATTTTTGCAGTTCTGGTAATAAGGTATAATGTCGATTCACTTTTATTTTTCGTAACTCTAATTTTGAACGAAATATATGAGCTTTTCAATCAATGGTTTATAATTTTTGTAAAAATCATTTAATAACAAAATTTTTACTTCACATCATAAATCTTGAATATTTATAAAATAAACAAAATTTAATTCATCAATACATGAATTCTTCCATAAACATATTCAAGTTTTCAAATTCGTTAGTTTTTTTTATATAGTAATCAACACAATATATAATATGTTTTTAAAAAGCCAATACTAATGTATCAATTTATAATAAATTAAAGTTAAAAGTAAATAGTATTATTTTAACAAATATTATAGTTTCATAATTATTTGTTGATATATTTAAAAACATTACGAATAATACACATTCTTAAACTTTTATATATTTTAAAATAGGTTTGAACAACGATTTTTGTTTTAATTAAATCAATTAAGTTTATCAAAATTATAACGATTATGTTAAATAATTTAATAATTAATTTAATGATTAGCGGCAATATTTCAAATTTAAAATAAAATCTTTGTAACAAAATTTGAATATAATTCGTGAATTGATGTAAACCAATAATGCATTGAAATCAAAATTAGATTAAAATTTATTTTAAATATACATAGGAAAGTAAAATAGAAGTCTATATCTATGTTTAATTTACCAATTAATTTATTATAACTATTCAATACTGCATTGATACTCATATAATAATAAAATGTACAAACTATAAGAAATATAAAAATCATTACGTAAGACATTTAAAAGTTAACTATTTTCCTCTTTCATAATGCAAATGAGGTTACATCAAATTTAAATACAACTCCAACGACCGGTATAATAAACAGAATTTTATATCGAAAATGTGCTCTTTCGAATCGTTACTTACCAATACGACCTGGCCTCGACCGAGAACCTGCGTAGTTACTTTGCTATTTCGAAGTCTAAATAATGAATATTCAAAAGTCTATTACAAATAAAAGATAAATCACGCGATAGATTCATGGAATCTGAAGTGCAGGGATACAGTGCAATGACACAAATGAGTAATTAAATTTGGGTTAATGAACTGATATTTTAATTAAAGATCAAAAATCATATTTTTAATCTTTAATTTATTAGATTCCTGTAATTTTATAGTAATAGTATTATAATAGTATTATATAATACATAGTATTAATAATAATATTATTATAATAATTAGTATAATAGTATTTAGCAATTGTGTTTTACATAAATTAATTCACAATTTTCACAAAATTTTTGTTATTAAACATTTTACATAATTTGAATTTTTTTTATTACTTTCTATTTATGTTTTTTATTTCAAAATATAAAACGTAAAATGTTTTAAAATTTCTGTTAAAATATTAGATTGTTAATTTAATTTTTTTAGAATTATTTAATTAAATCATTAAAATTTGTAAAATTATTTTTTACTAAGATTTAATTTCGATTTATAAATAAGAAAAATGATTTACTAAGAAAAATTAATGAATATAGAAATAAAATGAATTTCTTAATCATCGTATATATCATGTATACAGAATAATAGTTATTTATCTTTAGATTTTATAAATAATTCTAAATAATAAACTATAAAATTTGCAATCGTACTTGAAAATTTATGCATAATTTGTTAATAATTAAATTTGTTATAAAGTAAATGGATTGAAAATTTATCAAATATTAATAACATGTATATTTCATCTTTTATAAGAAAGTTATGCACACAAAATATAATTAATTATATGAAAAATGCTTATATTTGATTTTATATACTACGTAAAAAAGTTATCTTAGCTATTTTAAACATCAGTTAATTATCAATCTAATAATATTCCATAGATTTTATACACTAATTATAACAGTATGTACAAAATAACTTTAATATAAAATTCAAAAATATTAATTTGATAATATACATTAAAGAAGTATTTTTGATGTACTTTCTTTATTTTATTTTATTTAAAAATCATCTGATAGATAATACAATATATAATAAGCAATTAATACTATATTCATATTCTAACAATTTACTGAGAACTTACTTATAGCATTTTCAAATCTAGAATAACTAATATTCTGATCCATGGATAATTATATTCTGAATCATTAAAAAGACAAAAATACTATAAATATTATAATATGAAATTATTCGACATATTGATCATATCTCAAATATTTAATATATGTAAAATATATCTTAAGCAAGCAGTTATTTGTTATACTTTATAATATATTATCGAACCTTTGATAGACATATAACTATATATTACACATTTAAATGGCTAATTTATAAATATATATATATATATATATATATATATATAATATATATATATATATGTATATTATTTATTAAAATATTGATATATATATACGAAATTTATGTAAACAAAAAGTAAACTTTATCAAAATTTGTAATCAAGTATATATTTATTATATTCGATTATAATATAAAGTTAAAATATAATAAAACTTCAAAATACAAAATACACTTAATACAATGATATTTATTTAGTTGCAAATTTTTAAGTTGGAAAATATTATAATTATATTAAATATATTCTATAAATATGATTAATACATAATCTTTTTTACGTCTTAATTTATGAATTTTTTTAGTAAACGCAGTATTTTTATGATATTTCTCACAAAACAAATTTATATTTTTTGCTTAGATATACTTTTTTGTTTAAAAATTAAAAAATTTTTGATAAGTACTAATATTTTAAGAATATAAAAGAATTAACAACTGTTAAATTGTACATTAGATTTCAGAATTTGGATTAATTTATTTTTTCTTTATATTAAAGCCTAGCATAAACTCTGTTATATCATATTAATTTTTTACAGAAACCTTAAATTTAAATAAACAGGAATAAAAAACCAATGCTTTTTTTAAACTCAATTCTGAGCTATTACAGAGCTATTAAAAATAATATTTTATAAAATTTATGGTTTTTCAAAACAAAGTAATAAATATTTATAAAAATGTATAAGTAAATACAAAAAATTGCTTACTTAGAAAATATATCATAAAAACTTTGATAATATAAGTTTTACAACTCATATTATCATTCTACGTTTCTAAAGTACTTTAATACTCATCCATACAACAGTTCAAATAATTTACTATAATTTGTATTCAAGCGTTAAGTATTGAATAATCATTCAGATCATTTAGCATTATTCATCAAAATCGAATAATTAAAATTAGTAATGATAATAGAATTAAGCCTTATACAATATTAATTTCGATTCATAGAACCTGGAATATGCTAAAGTCTATATTGTATAAAAATGTATTATTATGTAGAATTTTAATAATTATACATCGATATTAAGAATATAATTTTTTGAAATTATTTTGCATTAAAATTTTAGGATTAGTCGTTATAAATTCCCTTAGCTCTATTTAAATTTAATTCATTTCATTGAGTTATTAAAAATAATAATTAAAAATACTTATTCCAATTTTTTTATTCATAGTATTAATTAAAAATTATTTTAAATCTTAATTTTTTACAGTATATCTTCTACTTTTATATTCTAATATTATGTATATAAATAATAAGAATATGGGTTTTCTGGAGAATATATATTTATTATCGTTAGAACATGTAATAATACTTTAAATTCAACTGATATAATCAATTTATCTACTATTATACACAATACATTTTTCTTATAATTTACATATTCATATACTTTATCAATTTTTTTTCATTGTTTGATTACGGAATTTTCTGTTAAATAAAATTTCTGTTAATGAAAAAATAAGAATACCTTATTTCTAATCTAATTTTTCAGAATTTACCGTAGTTATTAATGAACTACGATAAATAAGTAAGATTTTTAATTTAATTTTACAATTAAAAATTTTACTGAATGTTATATATTTAAGTGTTATACACATAGAAATAAATTACCACACATATATAGTTTTCATTACAATATAAAAAAATATTTTATTTTTGCAATAATATTTTTACTGAGCAATATTGAAAATGATAAATGAGAAAATTTTTTTATATTTTATGTAAAATATTGTAATATTGAGGTAAATTAAACAGGTATTTTTAAAAAAATTTTAAATTATATTTGTTTTTTATAATTATATAATTTAACTTATACATATGTTTAAACTTTATAATAACTAGTTATTATGTGGATTCATTAAAATAACGCAACTGTAGAAAATTTAAGTAAGTAACATCGTAGTAGAATTGGAGGGGTAAATGTCGTCGCCACTATACCGTCAAGTTGTTTACACGTAAGAATCCATATTTAAGAGCCTCTCCGTGATCCCGGATTTAAGATTTCTACACACTGTCAGTACGATCACATCGTGCTATCAAATTTAGTTTTGCAATTAAAATACGTAATCTTGTGCATAATCGTATGTATTATGATTTCAATAAGATAATTAACAATAAATTTGTAATAATATTAAATCTAATAGTGTAAATTTTTAAATAAAAATGTAAACGAAATCAGTGTGCGTATAAAATATATGTCATAGTAATACTGGATCAAACGTTTCTGAATACTAATTTTATTATAATTTTGAAGCAATCTTGTGAATTTTGTGAAAATAGAAAGTGAGTCTGATTTTAACATTTTATTAACACATAATTTTAATATTTCATAGTCTTGATTTAGACGATGAAATTGATTAACTTAAAATATTACAATACACTTATTGAAATTACATAAAATGTTAAATAAACTATTGATTTTAGAATTCATTTATTTTTATTTTTAATCTTCGAATATTTTAGACTTTTCTCAAAATGGCTCCAAATATTGTTGATGGAATACTTAATTTGACAAAAGAAGATACAGAGACTTCCATTCCAGACGTTTCAAAAATAAGAAAACAAACAAATATTGTGGAAGAAAAAGATATTCCAAAAATTGAAAAATCGATAAAAATGTGGTTTTTTTTTCAAAAAAATTTAAAATGGCGTAATATTATTTTAATAACTGTATTTCATGCTGTAGCAATTTATGGATTTTTAACACTTCCTTATATTCAACGATGGAAAACTTTTTTATGGGGTAATTTTTATTATCTTTCATTAGTGTTAAATATAATTTCAATTCTAATATAATATATTATATAATTATTATATTTTTTTTAAATATATAATATTTAGCCATTTTTATTGGAATGCTTGCTGCATTTGGTATTACTGGAGGCATTCATCGATTTTGGACTCATAAATCATATAAAGCTAATACACCATTACGGATTATTTTGATGATCTGTTATGTAGCTGCTGGACAGGTAAGTTATTATATAAATTAAAAATATTATTTTATGTTAATAATATTTTTAAACAAGTCTAAGATTTATAAATTATTTTGTAATATTAAAATTATTATGAATTTCTTCGTTCAAATTATAATATTTAATTATATATATAAATAGATAGATAGATAGATAGTTTTTAATGTTGGTTTAATTTAAGAATTCAATTTATAATTGGGTAAGAGATCATCGTGTGCATCATAAATTTTCGGAAACTGATGCAGATCCCCATAATAGTAATCGGGGTTTCTTCTTCTCTCATGTTGGATGGCTTATGCTTAGGAAGCATCCCGAGGTAATTAAAAAAGGAAAACTTATTGATATGAGTGATATTGAAACTGATCCAGTAGCTGTATTTGGTGACAGGTAAAAAACAAGTTGTGTACTATCTTTAAAAAAATTAAAAACTTTATTCTTTTTATATCTTTTAGACATTTTGCATTATTAAAACTTATGATTTGTTTTGTTATACCAATTGTAATACCTGTTTATTATTGGAATGAAGAATGGTACTACGCAACTCTATTTCAGATTTGTCGATATATATATGTACTAAATGCCACTTGGAGCGTCAATAGTTTTGCGCATATCTTCGGTAATAAACCCTATGACAAGTAAGTTTAATTTACAATCATTTTTTTTTTTATTCTAAATTTTATTCAATTTTGGCAGGTATTTTTAAAACTATCACAATAAAATATTTTACAATGTAATATTGTGCATAATTTTTTCTCAATGCATGAATATCAAATAAAAGTAATAATTTTCAATATAATAATACAAAAAACTTAAACTTTAATTACTTTTATTAATACCAAACTAATTTTCAATATTTTTTATAATAAATAAGTTTATTCCCGAAAGTTTTGATCTCCCACATATAATATTTAATAAACATTAAAATTCAAAAAATATTTTGTAAAATAAATTTTGTGATAGTGAAATTACATATTTGCAAATAAATTGAAGTATTGAGATATAATGTATATATGTATATATATATTACAAAATTATTTTAAAAATTATTATAAAATATATCAATGCTTTTCAAAAAAATTGTATTTTTCGTAAAAAACATTAAATTTAAATTAAATTAATAGTTTTTAAATTATTTGTTTTTATTACAGGAGTATTGCTCCAGTCGAAAATAGTTTTGTGTCTTATATTTCGTTAGGTGAAGGTTGGCACAATTATCATCATGTATTCCCGTTCGATTATCGTGCTGCTGAAATCGGAGGTGGACGCTTTAACACGACCACAAGTGTGATTGATATGTTCGCGAAAATTGGCTGGGCATACGATCTTAAGTCACCTTCAAAATCTCTCGTGAACTTAACAATTGCTAACCGTGGGGACGGAACACACGTGGATTCGAAAACAATCGCGCAAATTGTTCACAAGGATATGAAAGATAACTCAAGCTAATATTCCGATAAAGTCCATTCCGATTAAAAAAAATATGATATCGGATGTAGAATATTAATTTACTTTTTTAAGAATTTCATTTATTATTTTATCACATAACTTTTTTAAGTTCTAAATTTTTAATTCATTTTCAGTTCAATTCAAATATTCTTAGGAAAGGCAAAAGTTCTCAATAATCTTAAAATAATTCTCAAAAATTTATAATACAAGGCAAAATAGAACATTGTTTCAATTTGCTCTTTTTTAATCTATATAATTATTTTGATGCAAAACATTCTTTTTCTATATTTACGGCAATTTAATTAAAGTAACAAATTAATTCAATAAATCAAGAATAAAACCAAAGTTTAATGTATTATAATTAAACGATTATATTGAGATATTAATGTTGCTAAAAATTTTAATTTTTTAATTATTTTAAAATTATTAGAAAGTAAATTGATAGAACATATGCATCGTAATAAATATAGCCATTAGTAATTGTTTCAAAATAATGTGTTTCAATATTAATAAAATATATAAATTTGTTTCAATATAATATTTTACTTTCAAATAGATCATTAAATCTTTATATAACGTAATATTTAGTTATGTCGATATCGATATTTTTTTATAAAAAGTAAAATAATATCAATTTAATAATTGCTACTTAGAAACTATTTTTTTAAATGTAAAAAATATTACATCTAACTTGTATGTATAATTATGTATTTTAGAGAACTGTAAATATTAAATCGCTTAAATGACTGATATATTATTTAAATATATTTTCACTTGTAATGGGTGAATACATGCAATATATAGTTAATAATTAGTAAAAATCCAATTTGTTACTTTTTATATGACGCTATCATAAATTATGATAAAAATTTACATTTATTTAATCAAACTTACGAATTTTTTTCATATTACTTATAATCTTTCATAATAATTTATAATAACTACAGATTTACAGTACAAAATTAGAAAATATATGATGCTTGAGCATTATTATACTCTTCAATACTTTTTATTTTATGGTTTTTTAAATAATAGCTTTCAAGAATATTTTTAATAGTTTTTTATTCAAATAATAATTTTTAATTAAAATAAATATATTTACAAAAATAACTAAAGGTATAAATAAACATAAAATTTGTTGATGTAAAAATGAATGTATTTCATACATTGTTTATAAATATGTTCAGCAAACTAAAAGTTCATACAAGGTGCAACAAGTGATTTTCACTTTAAGTTTATCTATCAATAACAATTATTACTTGTCTATAAGATAATTTCTAATACTTTTTATCATAGTTTTTACAGAAATTTTCAAAAGTTTAAGAAAAATTTTGTAAGATAATATTGATGTAAATATTCTTTATATATTTATTCAGAATGATAGGAAATTTTTCATATTTATAGAAAATTATTAGTTAAAATATTTATATAATTTATATTTTTATATAACATATAGTAATTTACTTAATATTTAAAAATACCAAAACAACTAAAACATAAAGTGCCATCAGTTATAGAAGTTAAAATAATCTTCAACTATTGACAATATACAATATGGTATAAAATAGTATATACAATAATATTTTATAATAATAGTATATTTAATGTATTTACATTGTTATTATTATTAATTGTTAAAAATAATTTCTTTATAGATAATTTCAAGTAAAATATATTTAGTTCTTAAAAAGTATAATAATTTATATATGTAATCATAAATTAATTGGTATAAAAAAAGAAGTTAAATGAATTTTATAAACCAAAAGAAATTTATTTACAGTCAAATATAATAAAGATAAAATAAAGAACGTGATTATCTGAAAATTGTATTAATAGTAATAGCTACATTAGTAGTTAGTTAACATAATTTAGTTAACATAGTTAACATAATGAAATCGGTTAATGAAAAATTATTATAACACTTTTTTTATTTAATATTACTTAGTACTTTAATAAATTATATTATACTAATAATATACTTTCTTCTTCGGCATTATATCCGAGTGTAAAATACATCGATATAGGCTATGGTATTTTAACAATACTTAGGAAGTAGATTGGACATAATGCTATCATAAGATAGATGGATAAAATGATTGGAACGAAATTTAATAATACTGCTGTAAATAAATTGCATCCGGAAATATGTTTTTGTTAGACCCAATCTAAAAAGTTATTATTAACATAAAAATGATTTCTTAATAAAAGAAAAAAGAAACAATGATACCTTGGGTCAATAATTAATTGTTGAAGAGAAAATGTCAAAGAACTTATACTTATTTATTTTATAAAAAAAACAATCTAGCATTATCTATGGAATCTAAATAGTTTTAATAAATTTAAAATTTTAGAAAATGACGTTTCTTCTTTGAACTAGAATAAATAATCAATTTTTTTATGATTTAATGTAGATATATGGATAAAATGATATTGTAAAAGATAAAAATCACAATAATTTTAACTGTTGGTTTTCTAGTTAACCATCATAGATAATCTAATCGTAATCGTAAAAGTATGTTATGGAAAAAATAAAATTTTTTAGAAAATATTTAGAAAAAATATTTTTGAAATCGTAAGTAGATTGACAATTATATGGTATTTTTTAATAAAATATGACTCAATAAATTAAATAAAGTTAATATTTTCATCAGTAAGAAATTTCTTTGTTTGTGAAAATTAGAAAGATAAAGAAAACGTGCTCAGAAAGATAGAGGAAGTATCATTACTAAAATATATACAGTTTAATATTATTTACAATAAATATTAATCTAAATCATACATTTTACTTTTCTCAAAATTATTAAGTTATAATATTTCAAGATTTAATCAAGTATACGTACGTAGCTCAGAAATTTAAATAGAAATATTTTTCTAGTTATTAAATTTTCAGTATCACACTTTTTTTCTTTTTTAGAAATTTTTAAAGAAAATAATTACATAAAATTATTTAAAATATATAAAATATTATTTATTAACGAATGATATTGATGAAACATTTGTAATGATTTTTAAATTGTAGTATACCAAAAATTTATAAAAAATAATTTAATTACAAGTATTTTGAACTTAAGTGTAATTAACAATTTTTTTCTTTTAAAATCAAAGTTTCTTCAATTTGTCCTATACCCATATGTTTTTTGCATAATTCCCATCTAAAAATACTCAAAATAATAATTATTTTAAATTTTTTGTAATCAAATTAATAATCTATAAACTGTATACCTGTGTCCCTTTCTATCTTCAACTAAAATTTTATCCAAGAAAAGAATTTCCAAACTTCTAACTTCGTGTCTTTCATCTAGAAGTATTGCTTCAAATTTAATATGCACTTGTACAGAACTGGAATTTACAAAAAAATTTTCAAATTCGGCTGTTTTAATATCATAAAATGTGGGCTGTATACTGTTACGATTATTCAAACTTGATAAAGGTGGTAGTAATAATTGGCTGCAATTAATAAAGATAAGAAGAATAAAAAAATAATTAATTTTCTTTTAAACATCAAAGTTTAATGAAAAAAATTTTTTTAATCATAATGTTAATTAAATGTTTTTTGTTAATTGAAAATAGTTACACTAATATTATCTATAATGGAAGTTATATGTGTTTATTTGAAAAAAGTAATTTAATTGTATTATATAATAACTTTCGTTCTAATTGAAAAATGATTGAATTTACCTTTTTAATAAAATTGTATATCTACATATATGTGTATATATATATATATTCTGCTATTTCTAACGTACTATTTAGTTTCATCGTTATCACATATTGAACGTATTATCATTATTAACTCTATTTATATTTTATATTATTTAAGTATCTTAATAAATAAATAATTATAAAAATATTTATATAATTTATTAAACTCAATATCATTAGGTTTTTAACCTATGCGTGTGTATTTTTAAACTACGAGTAATCATCTCTAATTGTTTTACTAGTGTATTATTAATTTATAGTTAAATCAAATTATAGTATTATATTAATTTAATACTTGATATTATCAATTATTAACTATTAAAATGTATAAGAGTATTAAATATAAAAATAATAAATATAAAATTAAAATAATTTTAATATATAATTCTTACATCTTTAATTTAATTATATGCTCAAATGTTTCAAAATTGTTTGTGCACGGCTTGCTTCATAAATATTAAGTATTAAAAATTAATAATACTAACTCGCAAATAATACTGAAGATAGTTTCAGAATTTCCATTTATCAATCTTATCCATAAAATTCCTTTCGGTTTGATATCAATTTCTGAAAGCTTAACCGCTGCTCTCAGTGGATATCCGCAGTATGGTGACTCAGCTCTAGTTGTTAAGTAATAGAGTCCTGTAGGACCATGATCTGCTGCATATCCCATTTCTGGAGATGCAATCGAATCTTCTTGTGGAAAACACGTACCCGCAGAAAAACTACCAAATCGACGCTTGCACGGCCAGCTATGAAACTTACATTTGCCTGACTGACTTTTTAAACTTTCTACAAATAAAAACCAAGACCGAGCGTGACTACAAGCAATTTGAATATCTAAGCTATCCTCTGTGAAAGAAATAATGCTTTTATGTTTAATTAAATAAACAAAATTTTCCAAAACAACTTATATGTAATTCAACATAGCTATTTCCTATCATACTTGAATAGAATAAATTACGAACCGTTTAAGTGAGAAACAACTACAGAGTTCTTTACATCATTACATCCAGGCTGCTGTCGTCCTCCATTTGGAAAAAAGTCTATATGTCCGATGGGTTTTAATAATCCGAAGCCATCCGCAAAGTCAATTGAACCATCACTATGTATAACATCCACAAGTTTAGCATCTGAAGAATCTAGTTTTCTCGACTTTTCTCTAAATAAATGATGTCGAAAGAATGGTGAGGCTGGATCTAATCCTGTAATACGACCCAGAAAAATGTTTCGTTTTTTCAATACCTCCGAGGCACAACCAGCTACATGGGCTCCCAAACTGAAACCGATAAGATGTATATTATCGGGATTGATGCCTAATTGTATAGCATCAAGTAAAATGAGACTTAATTGACGGCCAACGAGTTCTGTATTAGAGACGGCAAGACCATAAGTTGTACCAGCTCCTTTAGCCCAATCAACGACTATGACATTAACATCTTCCTGTAATTTTAGATTGCAAGCTTTAAAATTATATTCTGTACAATTCATCATATTTTATATCAAAATTTTTATAATATTTAAGACTTTTCCATTTATACTATAAATAAGTGTCTTTTTTAAATATTCGCTTAAAGTAGTATGAACTAAGTGATATTCAAATGGAATATATTCTGTATTGCTTTTATTATCCAACTAAGATTTGTTAACGATGTAACCATCTTAAAGATTAGGTGACAGCCTAGGGATCTATATCTAAATAAAAATAGAAGTGTTTAACACCAAAAGATCTTAAAGTGTTTTTTGAAAATAAACAATGACAAAAATTTTGAAATCATGGCCGAAAGGGTTTTTGTGAAAATGCCGTAATACCCGATGAATTCCACGGAAGAAAGAAAACTGTGTAAGAAAATTATCGTGCTAGACACGAGAAAATGTAAGCCTAGTTCTATTTCCCCTCCTACTCTAGCAAGTGCGTCGCAAATTCGGTAGCTGATAGAGCTGCCTTCCACCTCTCTACTAACTCTATCTCTCTCTCTTTCTTTCAGGTTCCCCTTCCACTACTACCTTTCTCTCTCACTCTATCTCTCTTTTCTGTTTCAACTACTTACGATACGCAGCAAGAGCCCACTCACTGTCTTATACATTTCTCTCTCCCTTCTTCTCTCTCTGTTTCTTTCTCTCTATCTCTACCTCGCTCCTTTTACTGCACATCGTTGGACTTCGACAGGGTGAACCTGCAGGAAACGGCGACTTAAGATAATTTAGAAATGTTAAGACTTTTTCCCTCTGTCATTGTACGCAGCGGCTTTTTTATACCTTGGGCCTAGTATTAGATAAATATTGAGATAAAATATAAAGTAATGCGATGTCTATAACGCAAATTTCTCATCAAAATTTAGAATAAACACGATAGTTTATATTGAATGAAATATCTTTTATAACTAAACAGGAAACTATGAAGCATAAAGTAAAAAAAAATAGAAAGGCGTTTTATATATATAAATATAAATACGAAAAGTAATAAAAGTAAATTATAACTGTTTTTTTAAGCGGAATTATCATGAAGGAAAAAAAGTCGGGTTACCGACAAAATGTACAAAAGCACAAACGCGGAGATATATGGTCAAAATTTTCCAGTCAGATTTTGGCAGATTAACAGATTTGATCGAACCTTCAATGATTTAGTTAAATAACTTTTCGATAAATTCAATCGAGCAAAGGATCACTTACGATCTCCTACAATTAAAATAATTAATAATGTTAAATCACAGATTATTTTTATGATATTAAATTTTAATAAAAATCTTATTTTTTAAATATTACCAGATTTGTAATAATATAACCTTTATTATTTTTTATTTCTATATTCCTTTCGCTTAATAATATTAAGAAAATTGAATATTGCTGAAACAAATTAAGCTATATAATGTTTAATTATTTGAATTATAATGTTCGAAAATATTTTTGCTGTAAAATTTTTTCATTGTTTTATTTTTCTAACACACTCTGTGAAAATAAATTTTTTTTTCATCTTGTTAAATATATAAATAAATAATTCATTTATTTTATAAGAATAATTTATCTCTTGTATCTTTTTTAAAAATTTAATAAAGTTTCTGCTTTCTTTCAGGAAAAATATTAATTCTCGTATAAAAATAATATCAATACTTACTAAATCAAGGAAAGAATGCACACCATCAATCGCTTCTTCATTGTTACCATTACCTTTGTATCCATGTATTATAACTTTAAGTTTTTTATTTTCATTGAAATATGATTGATTTATAGATTTAAGTTTGTCGCCGTATTCAATTGTTTCAGGTTCTTTTCGATTTTTACGTGTATATAAGCGAAATTGCGTGCTTATTACATTTGGATGTTGTGGTGGTCTTTTAAGTGCAAGTGGTTGTTGTCGATTTGTAAAACAACCTAACAAATCTACAAATTAAAAAATTTATTTATTCATTTTTTTACTTTTGTTGTAACTCACAAGCTAATCTTTGTAAAATACACTAAAATACGTTATATATTTATTATTTTATACGCCTTCTATCTAGATTTATAAAAAATATGTTCATAAATAAGCAAAAATATATGTATTATTTATAACGTAAATTATATATATATATATGGTTTCATAATTTAATACAAACATACAGTAATACCATTATTTTATTATTTATTAAAGCTTTTGTAGATATTATAATTTATAAAAATCGACAAAGTTTGTAAAATTTTTTAGTCATTCCAATTTATATTAACATAATTATAAATATTTATTTTCTGTAAAATACACAATATGAAGCAACTTGTTTTATCTTACCAAAACAAATTTTTTGCCTGAACTCGTCACGGTTACTTAATCGCCGTTGCATCAACAGAACACGATTTCTTCTGTCTGATATTTTTACTAAAAATAAATTAAAAAAATAATGTTTATTACATTGTATTTTATAGTTTATTGTATTAAAAAATAAATAATTTTTAAGGTATAAATTATATACAAGCATACATTCACATTAATAAATGTTAAGAGGTTTTAAGTATTGATGAAAATTAGTTTATACATCTATATTAAAATTCATTTAGAACAATTTAATCGATTCTTTAAAAATGAATATTATTTGTACAAAATAATAGTGAAAGTTTATAAATTGTTTTAAAATTACCATTATATCGAGAACAGCCAATTAACGTAAATATCGAAAAGAGGATAATTAATTTGTTCATAGTCGAACTCTGAAATAGGCCTTTTCTAATTTATCTGAAAGTCTGTTCTTAAGTCTCCTGCTTTGTGTGAAATACTTTGTAAAACGACTGAAAGATCGTTTTTTAATTTTATTTTTCCTGTATGGTTACTTTCTCTTGCTCTCCTTGCCTGTCCTTCTTTTCTTTTTACAAATAAGGAGTGTCTGACTAAAGAAATATTGAAAATATCTGCGTTTTTCTTATACATGCAATATTGAATCATAGTATAAAATAATATATATATATATATAATTGAATATTACACATAAATAAATAATTATAATAAAAAACGTAATTTCACATAACTTAGAGTTAATTTGCTATTTCAAAAATTTATATACTGTTTTTAAAAGTTTAAAATGTTATCATTACAGACATTAAAATATAATATTTCGTTTTTCATAAATAGAATATATTACTATCTATTATAAACATAAGATTTTTGTATAAGAAAATATATCAATAAATAAATATATAAAATAAAGAAATGAATAAATCCATCCACAAAGTTTAAGATTTTGTTTGTTCAAAATTTAACGTTCAGAAAAAAAATTAATTTTTTCTTATATCATAATAATTAATTGAATTCATTAAATATATATATGCGTGTGTGAAAGGTATAATGCTAAAGGTTTAATATTCTATGTATAGAGATAATTATTAGCTTATACATAAAGTATTTATATCTATAAAGTAACATTGTATAAAATACTTATTTATAAATACTCAAAAAAGCAGTAATTTATCAAATTTTTGATACTATAAAAATAAACATAATTTTTCTACTTTTAAAAAAGTATCAATTTTTTTAAACAATTATATCGTAATATTAAATGAAATCACTTGTTTTATAAATTTTGTAGTATGTAAAATTATGAGATAACTGATAATGAAATAAAGAAAGTCTAAAAAATATTTATAATCTAAATAAATTATATTCAAAATCTTACCTGAAGGATGTACTTATTAAAATACATCAATAGAATTTCGCCAATCCGCAAAAACAAAAGCGTAATAACTCATGTTTTGAACACGTTTTTCTTTCACCGATTGGATTGCCATATCTCATTGTTCGTTCTTCAGAGACTCTTTGCGTTTGGATCTACCTGAATTCAGGGAGCAGTACTTAACTTTAACTGTAATCATATATAACTGTAGAGGATAGTGCATTTTAGCCTTTCGCAAGTTTCGAGAGCCTGCACGTAATGAGTAATTTAGTGGTGGCGCCACATACATGCTTAATGCGTTCAGCTACGTGTATCCGATAACTTTCACCGGTCTTTAGGTTAACCCTGAATCGTCGGTACTACAAAATGCATAGCTGCAATTAGCAATAAAAAATATAAAAAATAATAAGTTAATGTTTCAGAATTACAGAAGGAATAATTTATTTAAATTATACCCGTAAAATTACGGTGTACTAGAATTTCATTCTTCAGTTTATTTTACGAGTAATATGAATTTCATATACATAGTACATGTTTTTAGGCACTCCAATTTTCAGTAAAAAAAATTTTTTTCGATATATTAAAAAATATTTAAATATTCTTTAGAGTATTAATTTATTGTATATATAATTATGAACTTATTCACAAATTAAATTTAATATTTTTACATATTTATTTATAACGTACAAACAGTATTTTATAATTTAAAATTTATAAAAATTATTAAATATTTTATATGGTTTACACAATAAAGATAAAAATTTAAGTGCAATAAAAATACTAGTCTTATAAATAAGTTTTGATATATTCATGAATATAAATTTTTGTAAAAAATATTTTCATTCACTTAAAATCTTGTGTTACATAGGCATAATTATTAATTATGAATAATTGAAAATATTAATATTGTAGAAATTAGAAAATTAAATTAACTTTATTCAGGAAAAAAGAAGACGATGATATATCGAGTTTTTAATTTTAAATTCTTGTAAAAAAATTAGAAAATAATAAAAATTTTATATTTTTTATTATTGCATTGGAATTTTATATTTAAGGATATTAGAAAGTAAAAACTGGAAATTTAAACTGTAGTAATTGGTTTCACTAAATCATATATTATTAATAATGTATTTATAATATAATATAATATAATATAATATAATATAATATATTTATAATAGCTTAAAATTTTAAGATTATTTTAATTAATATAAAATATAAATTAAATTTATCTAAATAACATAAAATAAGAATATTATTTTATCGGAATATTTTCAGTCGAAAAATGTAAAATTATGTGTAATTATTTGTCAATTGTTTTTTAAAATGAAAAAATCGACTTGTATTAGACCTACTATTTGATCAAAACTCTATTTTGGTGAAAGCGGATATGCTAAAGGTAATATGTATTGCCGATATCTGAAAGGTACCTCTCTCTAAGAAGGAACTTGTTTCAAATATGGAATTTAACAACTACTACTTAGTAATATATTCAAATTATGTAATACATAATAAAATAGAGTATTAACTTTGGATTCTATAAGAATGTTAAATATGCAAAGTGTAATAAATTATGTGAATGTATAATAAAGTATATTGAAACTTCAAAAATATTATTCACAGTACTACTTAAATTAAAATTTTATAAGCAATAACTGAAATAAAAAACCTGTTTTAATTAAAGAAATACAAAAATTCATGAAAAAAGATAATTTATTATTATATTACATTTTCGTTGAATTACTTTATATATGTTAATTTCTATGAAACTATTTCTTCTAAAAGTTTCTATCGTTTATGTAACATTTAACTCAACATTAAAATTGGAATTGTAAAATTGTAAATTGAAAATTCATATCCGAATTGTATAAAATTCTTTGAATATTTATCTAAATAATATATTAAGTGCTCTCTTGTGGTTATAGTATACACGCGTTATGGCACTAGTAATCGATGGATCTTAATTTTTCTCAACATTAAAGCTCATACATCTACCCAATATATTCTTAAAAATTAACTTTCATATTGTTATTTCTTTATCATAATATAACATTAAAAAACAGATATTATGATCAATCTAAACAAACATTAAATTATGTTGCTCATTAAAACTACTAATTAAATTCTTTTTTTCATATCGACTAATAGCTTGCATTTTAATTTCTACAAAAAGAAAAATCGTATTCTAAAAATAATATATAATATATATATTTATATTATTTTAAATAAAGTCATCATATTATTTAAAACAAACTTTTTATCCAATAAATGATATTATCTCAAAAATATTACCATTGTTATATTATTTGTATAAAAATTATTTATAGACCAAAAATATTATTTAGATAAAATAAATGACCAAAACTTTTTAAGAAAAATCAAAAATAAAACTGCATTTAATTAGTTAAATAATATTAGATACAAAAATATTTTTGAAAACAATAAAATATGAATAAATAATGATTTATTGAATTTATTTTTGTCACTTAATTTGAACTACAAGTAAATTTGTCAAGTTACGAATAAAAAAATACAATGGAAAATAAATTAAAATGAAGTTAATTCCAGCAATAAATATTTCGGTTACTTCAACATAATAATCATTAATTTTTTAATAAACATTTTCAATAGTTGCTACAATGTTTGTAATGCATTTTATTTATAATTATTCGTTTTCTTAATAGTAAATAACATATTAGATAATTAAGTAAAGACACAAATGTATTATATATTTCTTTTCATATTTCTCTATTTAAATATGTTACAATTATTAAATAATTTAGAATATAATTATAAAATTTAAGAAGAAAATTGCAAAACAAATCAAATTCAAGACTACAGTCGTATTTTAAATGTGTATTTTTTAACCAAAATTAAATATTTCACAATTTATGAAATTTTTTATTTAAAATTATCAAATTATAAAAAATGAACATATTAAAATATTCATTATAAGATACAAATCATAAAATTAGTGAATTATTAAATTTTATAAATTGATATTTTCAATAGTAAAGATTTAGAAAAGTTTCCAATATTTTTTAAAAATTTTATTGATTAATTTAGAATATAAAAAAAAAACTTTCATATTATAGTTAATAAAATTATAAGAAAATCAAAATTTAAATTAAAAATTAAAAAATAAATAATATTAGTCAGCAAAAAATTATTTAAAATAATTAAAATATATATAAAAAAGATATTGAATTTGATGGTATTATAATACTTGATAAATATATATGCAAGGTTTTATTATAAAAGTAATAGAAATATTCGAAATATTAAATTGATAAACACAAAAGGATATGGTGTTATCATCACCAAAATAAGTGCTTATAACATATTTATTTTTATGATTTTTAGTCATATACTGTTTTATTATCGTAGACATATATTTATATTATATGGCAGCATAGTATTATGACATTGTATAATATATTAGGAGTGTGGTGACTGTTAGAACGACTCAATAATTTTTTCTTTTATTCTCTCAATTTTTCAATTAACTCTCCTGGTTCCTTTTCTTTTCATATTCTAAAGAATGAGAATATTTATTTCTTCAGCACAAATTTAAATCCTTTTCTTCGAAATTTATCGTCTAAAATACTATTTTTCTGGCAAACTCACATTCATCATTTAATAAGAAAGAATAAGAAGCATTAAAAGAATCACAACGTCACAATTATTCTTTACTTTTTTCAATTTTTTCGTTTCAATATTTACGCTGTATCGATATTTCGATCAATAAATGTTATATTTAAACATAGTTTGCAAACTTTTATTTCTGCTTAATTTCAATTTTAATTTTGAATGATTATTTAATCAACCGACCGCCTGAAAAACTTGCATATAAATTTTCATTTTTCTACCTCTTGTAATATTATTATTTGAATTTATTTTACTTTTTATCTAGTTTTTATAATAATTGATATATAATATTAATAAAAACTGTAATAATGACAATACAACGTTATTAATTAGTTCCTCACACATATCTTGCAACTTAGAAAAATAGTCCTGGCATCATAACTCTTGCCGTGACCATGTCTCGCATCACATATTTATTAAATTATCATATATAAAGCGTGGATTATGAATACATTTAAAAATTCTCAACGTGCAAAATGCTATAAAATTTTTATTTTTATTTCTTTTATTTTTGTATTTTAAGTATATTCTTTCTTCTATAAATTTGACTCTTCGAATTGACTACGTTTCTTTGTTAACCCGTACACTCCTATAATATTTTTTTCATAATATTTTAAATTAATTAAAATTTATTATACTACGTTTATTTTAATCATATAAACTCCACTTTAAGAAAAGTCTGGAATCAACTTGA
The DNA here is from genome assembly GCA_018907185.1 of Platyscapa corneri. Taxonomy (NCBI): domain Eukaryota; kingdom Metazoa; phylum Arthropoda; class Insecta; order Hymenoptera; family Agaonidae; genus Platyscapa; species Platyscapa corneri. The sequence goes on from JACCHW010000119.1 coordinate 249,653, forward strand.
TCGATACTTATATTTGAATTGAACATAGTTCTAATATTTAGATATATTTTTAATAATTTCACGTATTCAAAAAAATTTTTAGTATTAAATAAATTCTTTTTTAAAATTTTTATTGATTGATATATATATATTATATATATATATATAGATTATTTAAAACATACACGTGTATTTTATAAGCATATTGAAGTTTAAATTAATATCGAAATTATATTAAAAAAATAATGGAAAATTTAATAATAAAAAATAATTATAAATAAATTATATTTTAAGTGGTGCGATGAAAGTGTAACTATAAGATATTAAAAAAATTTATTTTTATAAATTTATGAATATATATGATATTATAATGATATTTGTATATCTATATATAATAATTTAGTGAACAATATAAATTTAATTATGGTTGACAAATTCTTTATTTTATATTTATTTATATAAATTTTCTACTATTTATACAAGAATTTGATTTATTAAAAATATTTTTATTTAGCTAGATCTTACATATATTCAAACTAATTTTGAAAAAAATTTATTTACATAATTGGATTTATATTTCAACAAATCTTAAAATTTATAAAAAATTTTATATAGTCTATTATAAAATCTTTTATAAGATTTTTTAAAAACAAGAATAAAATTTTTCTATCTGCAACACGAAAAAATTATACATTAAGAAAATATTCTGAATATCTTATTACTGAATTAAATGTGCCTAACAATTTTAATTTTATTTAAAACGGAATCTCATTCACGTATTCATTGATCATAAAATTTCAATTAATATTTTTAATTTGAATGTCTCTTTTTATATAAAAACATATTATAAAATTTGCATCTTTTTCATTAAGCTTTGTCAATTAATTTTTTATTTAAATAATGACTATATAGCAACTAAAATAAAATTATAGTACTTCGATTGATATTTTAATAAATTAAAGGTTTGTTCAATTCCATTTTCAATTTTTTATATTAGAATCAAGAAAAGCAAAATATTCCAGAAGAATTACTATTTATTTACAAATTATTTATAAATTATACATTCATAACTTTTGAAAAATTTACCATTCTTCAAAATTCTATTCAAATTTGTAACTAACAATATTCATAGTAATAATATCATCGATAAATCAATAATTAAAAACATATTCATTGTTCATTATGTAAATGTAGAAACGTTAATATCCAGAGCTTGTGTCATACGAGACATGGAAACGGTTTTTTAATATAATTTTATAATTATAAAATCTATAGAAAACAATTAACAAAACAACGATATATTCTACTAGTTTATATTCTCTTTTTTTCTTTCACATGTAATTTTCATACTTAACTAGTTTCACAATAAATTATTACAAAGCATTTTCTGTATTTTCTAGCATTTATATTTTTATATATATTATTTATTGTATCTATTATTCTGTAAATACTTTTTTGAGTTTCAATTGACGCTTTTTATTACACCAATTTTTTTTTAATCTAGTTTCCACTGCTTTTATCATATAATTTACAGAATTTACGTAAACATTCTTTTATTTAATGTTGTTAATTTTTTGTTACTATATTTAAATTTACAAATAAAATTAGTATTTACTATTTTTATCAGTTTATATGCGATTGTAGATTCTTGAAGATACAAACAATTTTATTATAATTAATAACTCTCGATTAAAGAGAAAAACTTAAAGAGTTACTTACAATATAATATTTTTACAATGTAATTACATAATACAACATATATATATATATGTATAATATATTTTACTTGAAAATAAAAATTTTTTTTCTAAAAAGTGAAAGTTAATTAGTTATTCAATAATATTAATTTTCAAATAATATTGATATACGCTAAAATTTCTACTTAATTATAATAATAAAAGATTAATATTTGTATAAATTTGTATTGTGTGTATAAAAACTTATAACTCATTATCTAATTATGCTATTACGTTGAATTATTAAAATAATTAATTTTTATAATAATTGTATTCACAGTCTATCTAATAATATTTTATAATATACAAGAAATTTTTTATATATGTATTAGTTTATTTTATTCTCTTTTTTATAAAGTATTTAAACTGTTTATTCACGAATACAGAATTATTTTATATTTATGATAAAAGCTCAACAAAGATTTACTACATTGCATAATTTTATCGAAGATAAATCAATTTATTTTTTCAATAAAATCCGCAATTGGAAACACATTATTTCCACTATGCATTGATATTTGTTAGTTATTTGAATATTTTCATTTATGCCCATACAACAATCTTTTAACAAATCACGTTTAATAAAAATGTTGGTTCGAAGCAACAGCGGTCGGTCATTGTTATTTCTATTTCTATCTCCTTTTTTCATTCCATGTTTTACATTTCTTTTACTTCTTTATCCATAGTTTATTTCATCTAACAATCGTTATATCGATACACATTATTCACCAATATTCTCATCTTTTACTGTTATGTAATAATAATGCTATAGTGACAATTCATCCTTTTCCGTAAGTCAAAAATCGCGCTTATATCATTATTTTTTTTCGACATCAAATTAAACTCGTTACGCATCTACACGCTTTTAAACATCTTATTTAAATGCGCGCATATATTTATATAATCATCCTATACATTATATAATATAACGTATATATAATATGTATACGTTTATGTATAGACTTGTTAGGTATTTTTTGTGTACCTTACGAAATGTTTACCTAATATGGATAAATACTGATAGAGGATGATTTATATCCATATGCTTGTTGGTAACCAGTATCTAGTGTACAATCATAAAAAATCATAACCATACTGACAATTATTATGATTAATTTCGATTTCTGTTTGTTCGTATATGTGTGTGTGTGTGTGTGTGTGTGTGTGTGTGTGTGTGTGTGTGTGTGTAGACTATATATATATATATATATATATTGTCTTTCTTAATCATATAATTTTTACATTCATAACATATAATCACGCATATATTTGCTTGTATTTATAATATTTATATATATTGGAATTTTCAATTCTCGATCAATTCACGTATTGCTCTCTTAAAATCTCTTATTCTTGTTTCACTTTGAATTACTTCTCATTTTTTGTTATAATGATTATTCATAATATAGTTTGTGAAAATTAGTTTAGAATAAAATAGTTTTTTGTATAATGAAGAATATAAACACATTATGCACTTTTTATCTATTAAAAAATTATTTCATTATATTTATCATAAAATGTAATAGTTATACTAATTATTATTTTTTCATGTATTCCTGTTTCTTAACGATAACTTTATATTTGTCAGAAATTTAAAGATGTCAAATGTACGTAGGTACAGAATAAAATAAATAATTAAAATGTCCGATCACGATGATCACGGTAATCACGATGTTTCCTCTTAAAATTTAACTTATTACTTAGTGTATTAGCATAATTTTATCTCCTTATAAGTTTATTTACTATTGATACTTCTGTCCCTTGAAGGTTTGCAGTTACCTATGCGTTACCTATACGATAACTGTTCAATTTTTTCAATGTGTTATTCTCTCATAAAATTTTTTTTAATTAATTTATAATTATTACAATAATTACTTTATTAATAATAATATTATTTATATATTTTCAATTTTTTTGTCGCATTCATGTATTAATATATTTTAAAGTTAATTTTTAAATTTATGTTTTTGCTTGAATAGTACAACCATGATTAAGAAACTCATAATAAATCGCTTCATAGCCAATGGTAATGTTTTATTGATATTTTTTTATTTTTTGTTGATTAATTTATAATTTTTAGACAAATATAAGAATTCTTTTCCTTTTTTCATTTTACACCGATATGTATGCAATAAATTGCAGATCCACCTACATTTAAAAAAATAAGGACCATAAAATTTCTTGATTTAATATTTAATAGATATATATTAGATAAACTATGGTAACAAGGATCTACATTTTGCTGTTTTATTTACTCCTAAGAATAGTTAGAAAACATTAATAAATATTGGTTATTTAATGTATTCGTTATCGTATACATGTGAAAGCTACTAAAATGTCTTTAAATAATTAGACAAATATATATTTTTGTTTCAACGTATAATTGTCTTTTTTTGCTAAATCAATATATATATATATATATAAAATTTTAAAGTTCCTTTAAAATACCTATAGTAAATTATGAATGATTATACTGTAATTATTTTATAATAATTAAATAAGGATAAAGAAATTGATAATATAACATTTTTTTAAGCAAAATAAAATTGCAATATTTTTTTAATAATATAAGCAGAAAAATATATAATATATTTTAGTAATTTTCTCCTTCACAAATGTTTGTAATTATGAGTCTTATGCAGAGATGAATAATGAATAAATGCTCTTTAATCGTCATAATTTGATATAACGATTAAAGCAATATTTATATAGCATCGATTATTTTTTGAAATTTTATGTTTGTTTAATTTTTATCCATAATAAAATTTATCAATCGATGTACGCAATTATTTTTCATTTTCAATTCTATGTAAGCCTTCTGTATTATATCCATATACGCGCAATGATCCTTTTTAGGAAGTCTTATAAGTTTAACAGTTCACAGTTTCTCATCTGATAATAAACAATTACTTATATGTATTTTTTGTGATGTATATATGAATGATGTATTTTTATATACATATATAATTATAGTTTTTTCGTTCATAGGCCTGCAGATACCGAATTCATTTTCTATGTATAATAAAACGCACCTTTTATGATATGTACGACGACTAAGCTTACAGTCTCTTTTAAAATATCATCTGGTTCGATAAACAAATAAAAATCCTTTACAACGAATAATATTTTTGATTGTTTGAATTCATTTCATCATTTTCAGGAATTGAAATAATTGTAAATAGTTCCGTACAAACTTCTTCAAAATAAAAATTATTATTTAAAAATTTTTAAAAATGGTAAGAAATAAATTTTAAGTCTTAACTCTCAAATCTTTAACTTGCAATTGAAACTTGTAATTTTATCATAATGAAATGAAAATGTTTTTAAAATGTTAGAGATGAAAATAGTTTTATAAATTTTTTTATTTGTAGTAAATTTAAATAATTGCTTAGTATTTTCAATAAAGATAAAATCAAATTTTATGCATTTTATCTTCTTTGTGCCTATATTTTTTACTAATTTTTTACTATACTTAGAAAAATCTAAAACTAAATTTTAATAATTATTTAATTAAACATTAACATACATTTAACAATGTGCTATATAAGTTTTAAAAAATTTTCTCTTCATGAATTTTTATTACAAATACAATGGCTAGAGAATGATATTTACGACGCAATTTGAAATGTAGGTGAAAGACGATGATTTTGTAATATTGTATGATATATAATTTTTTAGTATTATATACTTTCATTATGTACTTATAGAAGCATGTTGGAATGTATTAGATGATCTTTCTTCAATTTCTTATAATAAACATCAAAGGAATCGATAAATACGAGACGATATGTTTTTACTAATTATATTTTTTATAAGAAAAGATTACTTTGACACTTTAGCATTTTTTACTTTTTTTTGGTTTGTTTTTTTTACGATAGAGAAACGTGAAAAATCACGTTAGGTGTGAACGATATTTTAAACTGGTGATAGCAAAATTTACCAAGGATTTTGTGATTCGAAATATCACAAATTTTATATGTACAGGTTCTTTTTTCAAGCTCAAGTGTAAAATTTAATAAGCCTTTGAGAATAATTACTTATATGGTAATTGTAATTTCCAAGATTCGCTGATTTTTTTCATTTAACATTAATTTTTATTTTATTATTATTTGTTTAATTGTGTCCTCTCAAAATTGAATATCAACGCTGTCTGTCTTATCAAATTAAAAAAATATCTTTAGTTTGATCAAGGCCTTATACTTTTATTTTGTTTTATTCTGTAAAAAGTTCAAGTTTTATTTTAAGATATTATGATTATATTTAAAAAGTATTCATACACGTACTAATAAACAATAAAAATATGTAAAAATATCATTCATAATTAGTAAATTCAAAAAATTTGAATGTAATGAAGGAATGATTATCATATTATTAAATATTTTAATTTTGCTATAATAAGATTTATAAGGTATTGGTTTAGCGATTACCGTCAATAATTTGGACCCAAACAGTAAACTGACAATGATTTATAGCAATATTTCTCTATTTTATTAAAAATCATGTTATTCGCTAAATTTAAAGAAAAAAGTTTTTACACAAATTAATATATTTTATGTTTGTTACAGCGAAAAACTTTATTGAAGTGCGATGCTATACTATTATGCTTATGTTTATTTATTATTTGTTAAGACAAGTCTTTATAAATATTTTTGGAATATTTCAACCCTAAAGCTAATTTCATCAACGTGTGATTATTTAAAAAATTTCTTCGTACAACAGCTTTGCAGTAATTTTTCATCATAATACTGTTTATATTATTAATTGCCATCAGTGTATTTATGTTTCATGCAGCAAATATAAAAAATAAAAGTCAATGTCTTTAATGGTAACTATAGGAAAGTTTTTGTAATAAAATTATATTATTTATTTAAAAATTCATTAATTAATATTTTTATTTATGAAAAACCAAAAACTGAACTCACTGGTTGCAAAAAAAATCCATCGTAAAAATTTTATTATTTCTTATACATAATAATAATGAATACATTATTTACTTTTCTTAAAATTCATAAAAAATTTATTAAATTTGTACTATATACAAAATTATATTAAATAAAATTAACCATAAGAATTTTTTTAATTTTATCTGCTTAAATAAAATAAAATTTATAAAGAAATTTAAAACTTACTAATTATTTATACATTATTATTTGAAAGAATTAAAATATTTTGAATTGTTTTAATATTAGTTTTTTATATTTTATATTAATTCTCGTTTTCATGAAAGTTCTTTGAAACTTTATTTGCGTTCTGATTTTATATTAATAAATTTGAATGATTACATTTGTCATATCTGTTCAATTTAAATGCAACTTAAACTAGAATTGAACTTAATCAGCATTTTATTATTTATTTATATTATAAATACGTATTTCTTAGTATTGGATTTTATTTTTAAGAATATTTTGAAATTAACCTGTTCATTAATTTTTTCAATTTCTTTGATCATGAAATTAAACGTATATTTTTTTTCATTATTATATATTTTTATTCAGTATAATTTCATTATTTTTTATTTTTTTTTTTTTGGAATATAATTTAAAAAAATTAATTAATGTTTTCAAAGAAGTTGAATAAATTTCAATATATTTCATGAAATAATTTTAATAACGATATTTCTTTTCGACAATTATATATTGTTAGATTTCTGATTATTGCACAGAAGTTATGAGATTAAAATTATTTTTTCAAATTCATACGTATATACATATATATAATTATATATATTTCATTTTACTCTAATAATTGTATTTTTAAGCTTGATGTGTATCTCTAAATCAAGTATAGTAAATTTAACAATCAAGATAAAAATAAAAATGCTTACAAAATTTTCATAAGTAATTTCTGGATTGAAATTTGTTAACAAATAAATTTAATTAATATTGATTAATCACATAGTAAATAAAGTATTCATTCTATTATTAATTTTTTTTCAATTTAATTTGAAAAAAGTGGCTATTTAATTCAGATATATTTTATCGTTTGAATACGAAAATCTGATTTTTCATTTATAAAAATTGATAAATTATTTATAAGCTTATGCAATTATATTTCATAAAATAATTTGATTTTCAAAATAACAGACAATTTAATTCGATTGTAGAATCAATTATGAGTTTGCGGCATGGAAGAAGTTATTTAGAAATTATTATTTTTAGTACTGATTTATAATTATACAAATGAGTTTTAAAAAATCGACAAAAATACTACAAAACTGTTACGTTATACAATACAGATCCATTTAATGTCAAAAACTGAAAATTTTTATCTGTTTTACATAAAATTTATTTTAGTTTATTTTAATCGAGTAGGCAAGTAGTCATTAAAATGATTGAAATTGATAGATAGTCACGATATATTAGTCTGTCATTGGATTTTGAATACAGGTCAATATCTATAAATAGTTTCAAAATTTATGTTTAACGTATCTGTATTATTTTTTTCTTTTTCTATTATTTTGTATTGTCCAATATACATTATTATTTATTAGTATTCAAAATACTCATAAAACCCCATTCTTGAAATGAATTTTTGAAAGTCTTAGAGTTTTATTTTTTTTTAATTTTAATACGTTTAATTTTAATTAAATTAAATATATTATAAGTTGTAGATTATAAGTATACACATATAATAACAGCCAATTTACAATGTGTGGAAGTATGCTGGTTTTTTAAATATTCTGTTTTTACACGAAATGCATTTTTTATTTTTTATATCGATTCTAAATGATGTTTATCGCATGTTTTTCAAAATTATGAGCACTGAGGATTATATGATAAATAAGGTTATATTTATATATTTATATGTTTTTTCAGCACCTTATATAATCAGTACTTGGCATTTTCACTCTTACTAGAACTGTCTTGTGATTGTTCTTACGAATGATTTATTTGTTGCTGTACCAAACAAAGTATCAAATCTGTAATATCTCAAAATGCTTCACATACCTATTTGACTAATTATAGTTTCATTAAATTAAACCATTTAATCAGAAAATATTTTTACATTTTTGTAATATTTGTGTATTTATAGGCATATTTATTTGTGGCTGTGTGAGTTATATAAGCTAACCTTATATATAAATTAAAACAATTTACACACTTTTATTTGTCATTCGAATATTAACAAATTTTTAATTAAACAACTACGAATTATATGAATTAGACTTTTAAGTCTTTCATTATGAATTTCAACGATTCAACCGTTAATATGCAGATCTATGATTTAGATATCATAATTTTTTGTAATCTGAAAAATAAAAGAGAAGATTCTACTTAATTTCTCTCAGCAATACTTATACTTGTCATTATTTATATCCAAATAATAAACTTTGAAGAAGAAACGAAGGGTTTTTGCGCTCCTTATTTGATGCTAACTACAGTATTTACGGATGTTTATCAACAATATGTTTACAATATTATTAGGTAACGATCAATGGAAAATTTCTATTTTTTAAAGAATTGATAACATTACACTAAACTTTTGTGTTTTAAAGATACTAAAATTGTCGCGAATGTAATTTTTATATTGATTAATTATATGAAGGAGCTTTATTTTTTCAACTAGTTTTCTTATTCTTTTTATTTTGGTCAATGCGTACGCTTGCAATGCGACAATAATTTTTACTTTAGGCTATATATAGAAATTCTATATCTAATCACGCATAATTCTCTTTGTCTTTAATTGTCTGAACGAGATTGAATCAGAATAAATATTCTTCAGAATAAATATTAAATTTACAAAAAGAGGTTCATTTCTTTTTTCGTTGCTCATGAATAGTTATGTGACTATATATCGCTAAAAGAGCGATTTTTATACATTATTATTAACACAAGAATTAAATTTTGTATTATATAAAGACACAAATATATAAAGAAAAATTACAGATATATTATTTCCTTTTTAGATAATTAACACTTATTATAACATGTCAATAAAATATCTTTTATACTATTTATATTCTCTATTAAAACATAAGTCAAAATACTTTAATTTTTTTTTAGAAATTTAATCGATTCAATCCTGTATCATTCAAATTAATAAGCCTAAAATGGAAATATAAAGGAATATATACATATATATGTTGCAGCATGAAGTCAAAATAAAGAACTCAGAAAGCTTTCTGCCACGTTTGTTTCATTGAAATACATATTTTTCGATTATTTCATTCGTATTTATACCTCTGTATCTATTACATAAAAAAGCCGATAGAAAAATCAAGAAAACATCGCGATACAAACAAACGCACACAATTATTTACTAATTACGTGCCAAATAATGTATTATTAACATTTAAATACTAAGTTTATATTTTACACGCTTTTGAAATTAATTTTAATATTTAATTCGTTTATAACGATTTACGTTTTATTATTATATTTTTGTTTCTTTTATTTAACTATAACTGACAATTTTTGTCAGATAGTTTTTTTTTTAACGCGTCAGACATGTTTTAATAATAATACTGCCTATTACCGAAAAATCAAAACGATTTGAATTAAATCTTCATATATCTGTTTTATATATTAATGATTGAAATTATTATCCCATAAAACTTTTCAGTTTATAATAATTTCATCTAGATTTTTTCAGGTTCTATTGTCAACATATATTTTAACAATACCTCATAGCTTTTTGCTTAATTTGTTACTCAATTTTTATATACTTGTTATAATTTGCAATACCTTTGTTTCACGATTATGCATTTTAATATATACATTGCAATTCACATTTTTATTTTTTAATATCTCTCTTTTACATATATATCTACATACACTGTATATTCTTTACAGACATTGAAAACTGCGACGAAAAATCATCTATTAGTATAGAGTAGAAATGACATTTGTATTAAATTAGAAATCTTAAATAATATTGCCTATTAAACTTAAATTAAAAAGTTCATTGTTACTCTAATTTTTAACTTATGTTCATATTAAAATACTTTACAGGAATCTTTGGACAGGATGTAAATTTCATAACATCATTAAAACCGAATTTATTATTGTAGATTTAAAAATATATAAACTGAACTAAATTTCAAAACTTAATTGTCTGTATATGAATTCTATGATCTTTTTCTTTCGAATCAATATATCTCTTTTATTTAATTAGTTTATTTATGCATTTTAATAACACTGTATGTTAATAATAGTTTTTATCAAAAGCACATGTATACTGTGGCAAATCTACATGCGTACGTACACGTACGCACATCATGCACGCGCTACACACAAGCGCGCATACTATTGTACATAAGCTAATCATTATGCGTATTCAACATTCGTTATTTTAAATTCGCAGTTTTTTTATTCTTTGTAACTGCAATTAATATACGTACATAAATTTTTCCTTTGTAGAGGAAAAATAAATTCCATAAAAATTCTGCCTGACGAAGGCCGTATAAAAACTTTGAAATTCGTGTTTCTTTATTTTGTGTGTATATGTGTACGTATCTGCCTATTTTACGTTATACTCCACTCATATAAATCAGACTTTATATTATTAGTCGTTTGAAAAATGACTATATGTAACCCCTTTTGAGTCTCTTACATTTTATGAAATTATGTCAATTATAAATGTGTATAAGTATCAATGTACACTATGATCTTCATTATATTTGTAATTGATAAATTATTATTTAAAAAAACAAGTCTTACAGATTTCATTGATAACTTAATTAATATTGATGCAATAATAGTCAATAGTCTATCACTCTCAATTTTGAGGTGAAACGATAATTGTAATGCACGTATGAATTGTATAGAAATTAAAAGATGTATAGTAAATTAGTGTTTTTCACATGTCAATCATTTTTCAACAACAAACTAAATGGCATAATTTTAATCACGAATGAATAGTGATAATTATATATTATATATAAATAATAGTGATAATTATTTTATTCTCAATTTTTTAGTTTCAGTTGCTTATGGTTTAAGATTTTTAAATATTAAAAAATAAAAATATAAACATATATTTCATTCAGCTATAATATTCAGAATAAAAGTTATTTTAAAACATGAAAAAAATACTTACATTGATAATCTTATTATTTATACATTAACATATTAAATGTAAATAATAACAAAATGAAGATCTTGCTGTACATAAAATGTATCCTACACTTTTGATACGTATACATTTCGTATTTTTTGATACATTCTTACGTGTCACAAACAATGTAAAGTTTTGTGCATTAACATACAGTCAAACCTCTTTTCTTTAAACATTTTGCAACGAGCAATGAGCTCTTTTTAATATCTAAGCACTTTGTACCGAATGTATTGAATTATAGATCCCTATATCCTTCGAAAAGTTATAAAATCAATGCGGAAGTATACAACACACTTTATATTATTATAGAGTTTCACCTTCAGTCTACAAAGTTTTATAATCATAAAGAACTTTCACTTCTAATGCCTCATTGATTAGTGTTTTCATGTACAGAATATAGAAAATGAAAGTTCTTCTGTACAATTTATATATTTTACATGATTAATTTGCATAATTCGCATAATCTACCTGCTTATTCTTGTTCTTTTCCACAATCGAAATTTCTTCATCTCAATGCTTATTAGCGTTGATAATGTGATCGTCGTCACTGGCTTCGGCGTCACCCTCAACTCCGTGTTCACCTTCTTCAGGATGACCAGTACCGTCTTCTGTATCTACGCTACTTGTCGGAGTTACTTGATCATTTATTCCATTACTAAAAAAACTAATGTTGTGTTCATGACTATTTTCATCGCCGTTACTGTCGTTACCATTGCCATTTCCATTGCTCAATGAATTAAGGAATGGATTCGTAGAGTGAAGATGAGGTTTATTGTTAACAGTGACAGAATTTGATGTTGAACCACCAATAAGTAGTGAGCGATTTAACTTAACCGATTCCTGATAACTGTTGGAATCCTCGCTGCTAGGTGAACCGGGGGATGAAACTATCACCTGCATCACAAAACAATAGCATGTATTGGAGTTATATAATTTTCGAATATTTAATTTTGGTTTTATTATAGGTTTCATTAATATTAATTTATTTTTTAAATTATATGTATTTATTTGTAACGTATAATAAATGTACAAGAATATTTTTCAGTTTTTACTTTTCTGGTTTTATAAAACAAATAACATATATTTTTAATAAAACTGTATAAACGTAGAATTATATATTAAATATTTTATATATATATATTAATGATATATAATTAATTTACAAAAACATTTTACGTCTTATTTATACGACTATGTGAGTTTTTAATTGATGAGCATTTATTTCATTATAAAATTTAATCATTTTATTTTTATAACATAACAAATTTTCAATTTTAAATCTTTGGAAGCATTTTAAAAATTTCTATCAGCATATCGTTTTATTTTAAAGTCTATTCAAAACAAAATAAGACATAAAAATTATGGAATAATACGAAAAAATTTGTCTGTGCAAATACTAAAGTTTGCATATTTTTGGAAAGATATTTTTTTTAAAGTTAAACCGTATAAACGTAATATAAAAAATAATACTTAAAAATTTTAATTTGCTCATAAATACTCATGTACCTTTCAAATTTTTTAAAAATTTAAAGATCTGTATTATTTTAATTTAAAAAAAATTTTTAGAAATATTTTTAGAAATAATTTTAGAAATAATTTTTTAAATTAATTAATAATATAAATAATGTAATTGATTATAATAGGGTACATAATGCCTCATTTTTATTAATGTATGAATTTATTTATTAGGATTGAATTTTTTTATTTCAATTTAAAAATTAAATAATTAGAATTTTATCGAATATTTTCGTATTTATATTATTAGATTATATATAAAATTCTATAATCATGAAATAGATTTAATCTTATCTTAGTTATTACTTTCTTATAATAAATATAAATAATTTTAATACACATGTGTTACGATGTATAATTTGTGCGTCGGTGAGAAATTTTAAGAAAGAATAAGATGTTTCACATTAGATATATCTACTTTTAAACGTATTATTAATAATATGTTAATGTCAAGCTACATTATTTATCTCTATACTTTATTATACATCACACAAGAAAATCGAAAGTTAGATACTAATTTTCAACTGTCAGTTACTTGCATACTAGCAAAGAGGCATAGTGATCTGATAAAGTATACCCACATTATTCTCCATCTGTTTGGTAAATATTCCATTTAATGCTATACACACATATTTACATATTTACGAACGTAGCTACATGCGCATTTACTATTTACATTTTTACGGCCTAACTACATATATATTCACACACATGCACAAAATTTACGTCAGTAAACAATGTGTCAATTGTAACAATAATAATTTAATATTTTAATATTTATTGAGTGCTATATATTACTGACTCGTAGACAATTACAAATCATAATTAAAAAAAATTTATAATAAAATAGTACATTCATTCTATTTTTCTCCTTTCTTATTCTTGTTTACAGCAGCATGCGATAAAGGGTAGTAACAGCAATATAAAACTAGACTATTACGAAAATAAAAAAAAACATGCATGTAGAACATGAAGATTTTAAATTATAAATGTATCAAGATGTAATAAATGAATAAAATGGACTCTTGTTATGATGGTGAAAAATGATAACGATAATGTACCTGTGCAAGAAGCGGCGTCTCTGTGCTGTCAGCGCATTGGTACAGCTGGTAATTTGCGTTTGCTCTGAGTACGTGCCAAGACAAAAAATAAAGAAGATAACTTAAATATGTCACATTTGAATAAGTAATGGAAAAAAATAAAGAGTATTTTATACCTTAAAGAGAAAAAGAAAAAATAAGCAATATACGAATTATTAGCTGGGGTTTTAAAATCACATAATTGTTGTATAATCCTATGCATAATTATTATAAATATTCTAATAATTATATTCAAGTAAACAACATATGGTTGAAGAAAAAAATTGATTTTGAAAATTTATAAAGGCTTAATAGATAATTAATATAATACATTATATACATATAATGTATACATATTTTTGTCAAATGTACATTTAAGCAATGACGTACACATGATGCAATTGAAAAGTGCTTAGTAAAGGGGCATGCAAGACGTGTAGATTACTTTACGCCAAACTCGACTTGTTTTACAAGTAAAACTTTTGGGTATTCGGTCCATGTGTATTCAACGGTTTTTACATTCTCATTAAAGAACTAAATGTGATATAATATTTTTGTATTATAATATTATTACTGCAAGGCATAATTTCTTCTACAAGAGCATTAGTGGTTTAAAAGCTGTGAAAAGATATAGTCATTGCAGAGGCGTATTATAAAAACTAATTTGAAATGTATCTTATTCATATAAAGTTTATTTCAATTTATATTAATAATTGTAGCAGCACTACCTTTAATTATATTCACTTTATTAATACTGGGTATCTGTGTTTACATGGTAGCATTTGTGGATTATTTAAATAAATTAACTTTGTAAATAAATATACGAGTGCTTCACAACATTATTTAACAATATATATTATATGTATGCATTTATATAATTATTATTATATAGTTGTATAATATTTTAGAAAGTTTAATATTTTTTACAGATATACCTTTCATATAAAATATAGAATATAATGTATACGATAATAAAAATAAATTTGATTAAACAAACGTAACTTTTCGTACTTATTTTCAAATTGCTTCAAATAAATTTTATGTAGTAATAATAAAAATTTATAAAATCATTAAATTTAATCAACAATTTAATAATAATAAATTTAACAATTACTTACAAATATCTTGAAAGTAATAAATTTCTAATTATTTAATGAAGTGAAAATTAATAAAATAAAGCTTATTAACAATTATTATAAAATATTTTCAAATTTTACACTAAAAATGCACTACATTATAGTAAAAGTTTGAATATTAAAAATTATTAGCAAAAAACTAGAATCAATTTCATAATTATACTCTTTCAGATTTTAACAGTTTCAGGTTTTAACATTAATCGTTATTTGTTGAAATATATCAGTTTTTCTGACTTTATATTAAGCTGTGAATAAAGTTATGGCTACATTAAGAAAATAATAATAAATAGAAATCGTCAATTTATTTTAAAAGACTATAAAATTTAATTTCTATACTAATTCGTAATAGTTTGATAATAGTTGTGGAATGGCATTTTAGTCTTAATAATGACCGAGTATTATCTTCTTAAAAATTTTATATGGCAAACTAGTTTTTTAAATCAAAGAAAAGAAAATGAAAAAGTTTATTAATATCTTTGAAGATTTTGGAATGAAAGTAATTTTTTTTATACAGAATAAAATTCTATAGTATAATTTATTTATTTTAAACGAATTATAATTTATTTTATTGTTATAAAAAGAAGCAACAAAAATAAATGATATTTTTAATTCGTATTAAGAATTTACTTTTCTTACGATATTTTATAGAATCTATAATTTTGACTTATACATCACAAAATTATTCAGCCATCGAAGAAATATATATTTATGTATTCAGCAAAGTAAAAATAATAAAACAAATTTGAATGAATAGTACATAAATTATATAAAGTAATATTCGAAAGTATTTGCCCTTTCATATCAAAGATTGTTAGCGGTGCAAAAAAAAATCGAAGTAATAAAGAAAAAAATGTTGATGATGAAATGAGAAAAGAAAAGAAGTGGTTTTTAATTGAAATAACATAAATAGTAAGTTATTTTTGCATATTATAATACAATTTTCAATTTTTTGCAAAAATAATTCATATATATATATATTGAATAGTATAATATAATTCGTGCAATAGAATTTAAAATTATTGTTAATGTATATAATAATAATAATGATGTATGAATAAGATTTATTTGTAAATTAAAAAAATCTCTACAAATAGTTATGTATAACAATTAATAGCAAAAAATATATTTTATTTAACTTATTTATAAGTGAAAATATAAAAAAATATAATTATTATTATTATTATTATTATATCATTAGTAGTAGCAGTATTAAATAGCTCAACTTTATTTTACAAAAGAACAAGGTCTACATTTTTTATGAAAAATTTATTGCATAACAATTTTACAAAACTTTCCTAAATTCTTAATTAATAAATTAATTAAATTTAATTAATAGAAATTATTAATTATTATTACACTAACATTATAAATAACGTAAACATTTTTCGATACTTTTTCAAACTATATTTTTATTAAAATTTTATATAAATTTTGTATTCATCTAAAGTGTTATTAAAAAATATCATAACGATTATTATTTACTAGCATGCTATTAACAGTTTTTAAGCTTATTAAACTAACGAAACTTTGCAAACCACGCGAGTACGTGAACTGCAAGCAACATAATATTTTTTATCGGGTCATCTTGAACCTTCAAACATAGGTTTTTTATATTTTTATAAAAATATATTGAAATAAAAACAAAAACTAGAGTGAATATTAAAATTAATTTATCAAAAGAAAAATCAGTTATGTTAAAAATGTCTTTTTTTTACTGGTATAAAACTAATTACTCTGGTTAATATAATAAGAATATATATTTCTTTATTTATTCTAAATATTATATTTAAATAATAAATAACAAAAATATTTTCTGTATTATATTATACTATATTAAATAATCACTTTTAATTTTATAGACTTAAAGAACTGCATGAAGAATGAAAAAATTAAATACTATATTATAGAAGCGCATTTTAATTCAAATTAATTTTTTAGTATTATTAAGTATATTGATACATTATATACTACAATTTTGAATTACTTTTAAAAAATATATGATAGATGAGTTAGCTCATCTAAATTTATATAGTCTTTAAGTTTCCATGGAATTTTATTTTTTAATACACGTATATGTATAAGATAATAAAATTACTTTAAATTGAAATATTTTAAAGTAAGTATAAAATAGATAAATTGGACAAAAATTTTTATTTATGTTTTAAAATTATTTATAATATGCGATATTAAATAATTAGTTCTGTATTCTTGTACTTGTAGGTTATTACATGAATATTGTATGAATTACCATGTTTTTTATTTACAAGAATGCAAATCAATAAACATCAAAGGTTCAAGATAATGATTAATAGTAAGGTAAAAGTAATCAATACGAAGCTTAGAACTATGTAGGAAAATGGTAAAAGACAGTTTTTTAAGCATATCACAGGATCAATAATTATTTAAAATCCATTTACCTGTCGTGGTTTGATTGGTGGTGGCGGTGGAGGTCGCGAGGAAGTTGTAATGGGTTGAGTTTGTTGCTGTTGCTGAACGACTGATGTAGTAATGGGGAGCTGATGATGAAGTGAGTGTTGCTGCTGCCAAGGCAGCCCTGTTCGAGGCAATGTTGCCGGCTGCTGCGATTGTTGCTGTGCTTGGTGAGATTGAAGAATTTGTTGCTGCTGATGCTGCTGTTGTATTTGCTGGTGATGATGCTGAATTGATTGCTGTTGTTGCTGATGAAGGAGTTGAGAAGCAGATGAGACCTGTGGCTGATGCGAGTTGTTGTTGACGAGTGATGGCGTAACTCGAGGAAGTGTTGAACCGACTGAAGAAATCTTCCGAACTGTCTGTGAAATTAGCTACTGATTACTCGGTACTTACAGATTTTCTAAAGATTAATGTAATCCTTATAAAATTTAAATTCCTAATATAATGTTAAGTATCCCTACATATGAGATATCTTTATAATATATTGAAAATTAGTATTATGAACTTATATTAATAAAAATTTTATTTGAAGTACTGATAAATTAGTAAAAAGTTATTAAAAATAAAATATCTTTTAATGAACGATTTAATTATAAATGGGTTAAGACAATGACGTTACCTGACTTAACTGGCCAGATTTCAAGTAAATACTTGAGAACTGCAATAGGCTGCTGAAAATCAAGCGGTATCCCTGCTTCATCTGAATGCAACATTAGTACTGGACCAAAACAAACTGCTAAACTTGCTGGTGACATTTTATTGCATTGGGAAATAACCATTGCCAGATGATCAAGTAGATAAATTAATGTACACTAAAAATATGTTAGAAACAAATGATTTATTGGAATAAATTTATATAAATGATATAATAAAATTTAATTATTATAAAAATATATGTAATCTAAAATATTAGGTTATAAAAATATTAATTTCATACTTTTTTTGTAAGAAAGTTGTTATTTATATTTAAAATTAATTTGAAATTTTGATTTAATGATAATAATGATAATAAAATTGAAAAAATTACTTTTACAGTTTAATTACCTTGTTTACAGTTGGTAAACAGTCAAGAATACTAAACATTAATTTTGCATTGCCTTGTGGGTCATCGGGCAAACAAACTCCGAGTGCATCAACCATCATTTGATAGAGGCACTTCGTGAACAATGGTTCTGGTAGTTCTCTCAAATAGTCTTTTAAAACGCCTAAAAAAATAATTCTTTATTATGTAGATTTTTTATTCTCAATAAAATTATATATATTTTATTTAAATAAAAATTTTGTATTTAAAAATAAAATATAGTTTCACGATTTTACCTGTAATAACATTAATATCAGGAACATTATCAGATGATAAATCAACTGATCTGGCATTTCTTTCAAATGCTTCTCTTAATATTCGCTTCTTCGTCGCTGATCCACAAAGCCTATATAAGCCTGTAATAAAATAAAATATAATAATATAACTTCATACAAAAACTAAAATAATTTGATTGTACATAAAAATGTATAATATTAAACTTCGTAATATAGAATTCATGATTAATGGTTAATTGTAGGAATTACGTCACTCTACACATGGAATAAATGAAAATAGCGCACATCGTAAAGAGTAGTATTTTACATGTTATTAATAAAATATGCAAACTATTTATTAGACTATTTATTTCACTTATTTTACATAAGAAATTATTTATAAATATTACAACAATTTAAAACCACATAAATTTAATTCAATTATATGTTTATCATTGGATTATATTTAGTGTTATTAAATAAATTTAATAGTTTCTACATTTTCAATCTTATTTTTTTGAAATAAATGTAATTTTATAAATAATAAAATTTAATTTACCAATAATATCAAGACCTCTTCTCTCTACTTCCTCGATGCAGCGCCAGACAATTATGGGTACATTTGGTACACTACTACCACCAAGTGCTAGAGCGGTCGATACTCCTCCTGGAACTCCACCAGTTTTATTTTCACGAGTAACCTAAAGTATAAAAAAGAATCCAACTCACTTTAAGCTCTTTTAGTTACTTAATATTCGTAAAAAGTAAGAATTGTTAAATATAAAAAATCTGAAGAAAAAGGGAATTAATAATTCGTGAAAGCTATTAAATAAGTAAAAATCATCATTACAAACTGAAGTATAATGTAGAAAATATCTTTTACCTTTTTTCTATGTTTCATTGCAAAAATTTTAATTATAAATTATATTAAATCACTTTAAATATGAATGTCTTAAATCATTTATTAAATAGTTTGTAATGGATATATACAAAGATTAAGATTTAGACCATTTAGATTTTAAGATCATTTATAAATTTGTAAATAGAAATGTATTATCCTATTTTTTAAATACATAATTTCAATAAGGTTGAGATATTAATTTTGATTATTTTAAAAATAATGTTTAAAAACTTATCCTTATGCTACAAATATCAAATTAATATGAAAAACATAATACATTTTTTCTTATTTTATATATAATAGCAATTAAAAGATCTTGTGATTCAACATTTATAATTTTAAGAAACTGTACTTACAACTGTATCAAGGTCTATGCCAAATAATGGTGCTATTCTCGTGGCAAGTGAGATAACTGGTAAACTTCTTCTTCGAAATGTTTGACTAGCGTCGGTATACCTGAGCCTTAGGTATATCGTACCACGCGGTTCAACCTTAACCGCTAATTGATGAATTGGTGACTCTTTGAGTAGTGTAGCTAAATGAACTGAGCCTTTATAACATAGTTTGTGTCTATACTGCGGATCCCAAGAGTATACGAGTAGATCCAATTGTCGATTACCCACAAGATCTAGTTCGAAATTTTCATCCCAGTCGAACATGAGATCTCCCGTGCGTACAACTGTACGAGCTTTATGTACTCTATCGCATTCCAATACGCAGTATAAATCTCTCAATCCGCAATTTACTATTAAAATGTCAATATGGTTAAATTAATTATATTATTTCTATCACATTACATTAAAGATCTATTTATTAATATTTATCTTCTTCATAAAATGTAAATGGCATTTGTAGAGAAATATTTTATATTTATTATAGTTTATTCGATTTTATTCCGTCTAAAATTATTTCAAAATTATTTTACAAACTTGATTCAGTGCAAAATGATCGTTTAAATTAAAATATATCATTTTTTATATGTTTTTTCAAATTATATTTTTTTGCAATCGAACAAAATTATCGTAAAAATACTGAGTAAAACACTATTTCTTTTATCAACTAAAATAACATTTTGTAGAGTATTAAAAACGATTTTTAATAAAAAATTGTTAAAAGAATCGTTGAAAATTAATTTTTATTAGATGAAGTAATAAATTATTTTTCAAGTAACAAATTTGTTGTTAAATTTTAAACTTTTCTGTTAATTATTTTTTATATTCTTTTTACTTCATTGGTGATATAAAGTTATGGACAAAGACAATAGTTTTTAATTTTTATTTCATATAAAATTTACATACTAAATTTTTTCTAATAATTTTAAATTTTAGCGTTTTATCAACTCGTATGAACTTTATAATAGGAATACGTATATTTAAATTTAAAAAATTGTAGAAAAATATTTTATTTTTATTATTTAAAATAGGTGACTATCTCAAAAGAAATTTATATGAATATTTATATTATAAAATTTATATTCTATGAATAAAAAAATAGTCACAATTAACAAGCTAATTTTTTATTAAACCATTTTCAATCTATTCAATATATTCATAAGAACATATTGTATTATCAAAATTAACTTAACTAAAATTAATTAACTTTAACGAAGTTAAAGTTATTATTAAGTTTCAAAAATTTCAATTCTAAACTTTCTCATTAAAACATTCAATAATCACTATACTAGCATAATAAATAAATAAATAAATATGTGTGTGTGAATTCAATATAAATTCCTGCATTTTTATTTAATAGAAATTCTATTTAGTACCGTTCGAGTATTGATTTATAACATGAAGTAAAATCAAACCTATGCTTGGCTGACCCGACGGTGTCGATGGTGTGGTTGCTGCAGAGGCTGAGGTAGTCGCACGTAGGCCACGTCCAGCTAGTAAATGCACCCAAAGAAGACCACTCATCCCACTCGAGAAATCACTACCAGCATTATCCGCTAGTGAGCTTAGAAGAGAACTTGTTGAACTAGGTGTACCGACCGTTGGCGGTTTTTCTATTTTGTACTTAAGGAACTCTGAAAAAAAAAAATTATTTTTCATCGATCTAATTCATAATGAGTACAATTTATGTAAGCAAATAGTAAATCATCAATTCATATTATTAGATGAATACTGTGTTAAAAATAAAATTTAAAAAAGATAAATTAATTATCAATGTAATCCACTTCAGTTGATTAAAATCTAAAATAACTAAGAAAATACGAATAATAATTGCGTCTTATATTTTTTATTGATTTATAAATAAATATATTAAAAAATTTTTTTATATTTGTTTTTTGATTACTTATGATCTTTAAATTAAAATATCTTTAAGATCAAAACACGAAAGAATTAATATTCAAAATTATAAAATGCGCTTCTAAGATTCGTTCATAGCTTAAAAATTATCTCAGTTTTATTAAAATATATAAAGTATTGTAAAGTATTATGAATTATATATTATATATATATTTATTATATATAATATAAGTTATGGTAGGTCTATATTAATATCAAATGACATTTCTTTGCGTTTATAATAATTATTATTGTTATATTATTCTTATTTGTTTATGTGCTTTGTAAATTACCTTTTAAAAGGTATTTATATTTATATACGTACTTCCATTCTTTAAAGTTAGAATTATTTTCAAATTATTACATATTTTAATCTAGTCTAATGATTCATTCAAAGTTGTTTACATATGGTTTAGAAGTAGATATTTTGTAAATATTCATTAAAATAATAATAAAATTATTGAAAATCAAAGGCTTCGTGCCTATTTAAGATTATTATGAATATGTTCTTACCTGCAGGATTAATATCTAGCAGTCTTTGATCTATAGTTCTTGTAGGTGTAGGTGTAGGTATGTTTCGAGCTGATTCTAGATCTAAGATGTTTCGCATCCGCCTGACGCTAGTTGCTCGTTGACTATTCGGATTCCCAAGTGTACTAGCTTTTTGACATACTAAAGCTGATCTTACATTTGAAGCAACAGAGGATGGTCTTTGATTTCCAGTGGATCGATGATTTGAAGAGCTAATTGCTGTAGAGGCTCGAAGATTTGCAAGATTCACCTGCTGGGCGGAAGCTGATCTCGTCGACAGACGGTCTAATGTACTCGACATTGGTCTATATGAACCGTAACTAGCATAGTCCGCCTATAAAAATAGATATAATGATTAATCCATTACATTTTATAAACAAATTTTCATTCACACTGGTAAATTAAATATTTGTTCCAAATAGAAACTTATTATTGAAAATATTACGATATGCTCAAAAATATAGTAAATAAAATTTTATTTAAATTACAAAATTTATTTAGTTAAAATTTATTTTTGAAACTTTTTGAAAAATTTAGAATTTGCCATGATTCATAAATAATTATTAAATTAAATTCATCTAATTGTTAAGTAGTAGCACTTATTTAAGATAATTACTAATTATAAGATGTCACAGTAATAAATTTAAATAATATAAAGGAGAATATTTAAGATTGTATATCATAGACTAAAGTTTATTTTTAATTAAGCTAACTGCAATCTATTAGATTATAAATGTTTATAGATACAATTCATGTAAGATTATTGTGAAAATGTTGAAACTTAATCAGATGATTTGGCTTACAGGAACTTTAAATATTTTAAAGTGCTAGAACCATTTACGTTTGGTTTTCAATTACTGACTTTATAAATTATTGTTGTTTTGAAAAATGTAGAAATATTTTCAAAATTGAGATTCTGATTTCATATTTTAATTTCATTATAAGTTGATAATGTTTAAAAATAATTTTTAAATCTTATAATTTTTAATTATGTAGGTCTACAGATTAAATTTTGAATATAATGATTTATTAGATTATTTAATATTAAAATTGTAAAATACCATACACGATACGTTTGATAATTGGTGGAGAAAGAAGGTAATACACAGTTGTAAAAATATCTATCCGAATAATAATTTAAAAATAATTAGCTCTCAAAACCATTAGTGATCAAAATTATAGTAATCTTTTAAATTAATTGTATAAGGATCAGTCAAAATTTTATTAAAAATACGTCAGAAATAATGAGAATAAACAAGCAACCACTATTATATTATCCGATTTAGGAAGGAATGCAGTAATTAAAGTGAATAGATCAATGAGTACCTGATTAACAGCTGCATGAATGTTCTCGGCACTGTACGTGTAACGAGGTGGTCGATTTGTTGTCGCACGTAACTGTTCATAAAGGGCAGAAGTGCTTGGCGTTCGGCTTAGCCATGCCCTATATTCGTCTGACGTAAATACACTCGGTGATGATGGTATTCTCCCTATAATGATTAATTACAAAATAGAAATTTTTAAATTAGTAATTAGAGAGTTTAGTTATTAGTATAGAGTGAGTTCATTTTTACTAGAAGACTACTCTTTTTGTTAAAATTAGATATTCAAGATGTTTAATACTATGAATCTATTATTTACATACCTATTAACTGTTATTAAATCTGTATTAAAATTCTATAATATTTTACGTACAGTAGTATTAGTATTATTATTGTCCTTATTATTATTATTATTATTATTATTATTATTATTATTATTATTATTATTATTATTATAGTCTATAAATGCATATTTATGTGTATATATAAAAATTAAAGTATTCATATATTTACAAAATTTTTTCCTTGAAATAAATACATTAAGTGTCGAAAAGTATATTTTAAATAGATAGATTCAAATCAAATAATTTAATGAAAAAATGACTGATAATCGCATTATGAGAAAATCAAAGTGCCGTGGACAATATGATCAAAGCGACCTAAAGAATATCCTTTATAGTGGAAATCTAAGAAAATCTCATAATTTAATGTACATTCGCATATTATTATACACAAATATCAAATATATAGCATTAATAAAGCTTATTTTCAAAATTTAATGTATTAAAATATATTTATAAAATATTTTTATAAAAATTAATGTATTCTGTAAATTATACGGATTTATTACACATAAAATTATATTCATTTTAAATTCGTATAATTTTTAATAGGATTTTAAATAAAATATTGGAAATTGAAATCTATGTTCTCCTTAGATTTTCTTTTTTTTCAAATTATACAAAGATATATTTAAGTTAAAACAAATATCTGATAAGAGAAAAAAGTACGAAACATTGATTCCAATGTACAAAAAAACATTGGTTACTTTAAATAAGTATGAATCATAACGGAATAATTCACATAATGTACTTAAAAGTTAGAAACTAATAGTTTTTTCTCTGAAGCATACGGTATTTTAATAAAATAACTAAATATTAACTTCATATTGTTGATCGGTCACTGTCAAATTTTAGTATTTTAGTAAACAAACAAATAAGAAGAAAGTCGAAAATTTACTATCACTTCAATGATTTTCCAAGCCAATTTACTTTCAACTATTTATATACTACCAGTTATAACAGTAACAGTACTTATTTCATAAAAGACATCTAAATTATCTTAGATATCCGCTATAAAGGTATTAATGTTTTCAAATATGAAAAACTAGATAAGTACTTGTGGACATGCAAAATTGAGAGTCCTTACCTCGGTCCCGTCGAATAGCGGGTAATTCAGGAGCCGAGAGGGCTCCGTCGCTGTCTTCTTGATCGATGAGACCTGAAGCGATGGTGCTAAGGCCTGGTCTAAGGATTGGCTGCTGCGGCAACGTCCTACCGCTACGCGGCAAGGAATTTGATCTCAACCCTAAAACATGTGCAAGCGGCATTTCCGCCTGCCTTCACTGACGAAGTTTCGATTTTCTATTCCATCTTTATAGTTATATAAAGTTTACCTTTTTGACTGATTTTCAATACTTTAACGATTGTTTTTATTAATTTAATTTCACGTGCACTGAGAGAGTAAATGATAATATATTCTCTAATTTGCTTTATTTTAAATTTAAATAAACTAATTTTTTTTTAACCTAGGATAAATAATTTAATTTTAATACATGAAATATCTTTATATTTAAAATTGAAAATTTATTGAAATTATAATGTAATTTAAAAATTTTTTAGTACAAAATTAGTTCTTTTAAATAAAATCTAAATTAGATAGGTATACATGAATTTATATTTATTGCTGGAAATTAAATTTTTGTAAGGATTTTAGTGCGTAATTATTGAATTTTAGTAGTTTATTTAAGAATTATTAATTTTTCAGAATTTTTATTCTAAAAAATTTTTCATATACTTTTATTATAATTGAAATAATATGTTTTTTATAAAAATTTTAAATTAAGAATTAAACTTATCATCTAGTTAATTATATATTCTTTATCAGTTTTTATAAATTTTTCACAATTTTCATTTTACTTAGTTTTTTGTAAAATAATTGTCTGGTGTCACCTGGTTATATTTCTTATCCAATATAAAACATTATCTTTCACCTTCTCTCAGTACAAGAATACAAATAATTTTTTAATAAAATAATAATTTTTTGCCAATTGAATTAAAAATTTTAATTATTATAATATTAAAAAAAATTAAACGCTATGAAATATAAAAAATAACTGATAATTTTGAACGAG
Organism: Platyscapa corneri; assembly: GCA_018907185.1. Taxonomy (NCBI): domain Eukaryota; kingdom Metazoa; phylum Arthropoda; class Insecta; order Hymenoptera; family Agaonidae; genus Platyscapa; species Platyscapa corneri. The sequence goes on from JACCHW010000119.1 coordinate 276,338, forward strand.
TACTTCCTTGCACTTTTGCATCGTAGGTCGCACTAGCGGACATGGACGTTGCCGTAGGAATTTTAAATCCTGTGTAAAACTTTTCATGCTAGTGATTCCTATCACTATATGCCCACCTTGTCTTTTTTTCTATTGTGAAAAACTAAGAACTCACTAAGAACAGACTATCACAATTTAAAAATGACTAAAGAAGAAAAAAGAAGTAGAATAAAACGGATGATAAAAACCACATTAAGATGATGATAAGAGAAGTAATAAAACCAAATAAAATAAACAGATGTATTTTCGATCTTTGAGATAACGCATCTGTGGTTTTCAAGAATATTTTAATAACATTGAAAATATATTTCTATCTATTAATTTTAAATTAATAGAAATTTTAAGTTAATATTTACTTTTTATGTATTTTACTTTAAATATATATTTTTTAATTATAAATAAGTATATTATAAAAATATAACTATTAAAATGAACAGTAATTATAAATTATTTTAATCACAAGTTTATTTTAAAATGTAAATAAAAAATATTATACTAGAATCCACTTGAAAATTGGTAAAATTGTTTTAAAAAATTTATGTTTTAATTTTGGTTTCTTATAAACAAAATAAAATCTTTTTTTTTTAATTAAATATTGAAATAAATATTATTACTATTTTCTAATTTTTTTTCTATAAATGTCTAAAAATAATATTGTATATATAATTATTTTGATTTAGTCAGGTTAGTGGTACAATGAATAAGTTATAACTTATTTTTTAACAAATAAATATTTAAATGATAAGATTATTACTAGTATACTTGTTTAAAAAAATATATATTATATATACAATCATTTGATTTAATCAGTTTTAATGTTATAGTGAATAAATTATAACTCATGTGTTAACAAATAAGTATTTAGATGATAAAATTATTACAAACAACAATTCTATAATTGAATATAATAAAAAATAAATAAAAATTCATTATTAATAGTTATCAAATAATGTATATATAATAAGTATAATGATTATTAAATGCATAAATTCGTTAACTATATACTATTTTGTAATTATTATTAATAATGAAAATTATTTTAAATAGTGAATATTATCTAATTTTCAACTATCCTGATAAATTAACAATAAAAATAAAAAAATGCTGACTACGTCCATTGAAATCTAAAATCTGTATTATACGTTCAATGAGTCATTTAATTCGACTCAATTGCTATTTATTTAAATAGATCTATCTAAATAGATCTAAGTGTGTAAATTTTTATTTTTATCATATAATCATTTTTTGCAATTCAATTAACATGTAACCAATATTAATATAATAATTAAAAATTAATTTCTTATTTATTTTAAATCGTGAGTATTATAAAATATTTTTAAAAAACTCGCAGAAGCGTAATCTCTACTGATTCAACCTGATCAAAAACAAATATTACCTGTGCTCTGGCCAATTTGTGAACGTGATAGTGTTGCAAGATGAGAAACTGCACTATTTTGGCTTGCGTTTTTTATATTATTCCTGTAGTAGTAGTAGGCGGAACGGGGTGAATTAGAACATGTTGCTTCAGTATCAGAAGCGTAATCAAGTGAAGGTCTGTGTCGCCTCGTAAGAGTGCCAAACTGACTTTGGCGCTGAGATGACATTGTATCATTTTGAGGAGCGTAACGCGAATTGTAACGTAGCGCTGAAGAACCTACAAATATTTAGGTAAAATAGATAGTTAGAATTGACAATTTTTTTCATTACATATTTTTTAATATAAAAATCTGGTAGTCATTAATATAAATTAAATATGTTGTTATCTATATTTTTAATATAGCATTTGATATAAAACTTATTAGACCTCATCCGACGTATTCAATATTACAAATATTATTTAAATATTAAGTTTAAATATTATTAAAAATATTATTATATTTCAATATTAGATCTTAAAATTTTATGAATTAATCGCATTTTTTCCTAGAAAATGTAGATATTTGTAAAAATTGAAGATATCTTGTAGAAAAGTGGTAGCTCAATTACTTTTCATTAAAAAGCTTTTCAAAATTAAAAATATTTTATACAAGAAGAGGGTTTCATCGTGCTTATTTATATACAATAAACTTTTATTATGGAGATATCATATTTTCGATACGGGGTAATTATATTTTATAAACCATAAATTTTGAATAATCTAAAAATTTTTTTTTTAAATAAGTTGTTATAAAAGTATATCATATATATTTGATGTCAATTAAATACATTTCAATTAGATATTTCTTAAACAAAGATTTTAAACAGGATAAAGTAATTTTGTATTATGATTAAAGATTTTATATTATTTATATATTAAAAAATGTTATTAATCAAATAATTAATTAATTACTTTATTATGAAATTTTCTATGCTATTTGTTAAAAACAAAAAATTATTAATTGTTAGAAGTTAAAAATTTTTTTGAAACTATCGAGCTACGAAATTAGAAAATAATTAAATTAAATATTTAATATTAATATCAATAACATGAACAAAAAAATTAAATGAAAAGAGAAAACAAACCAGTTTTGAGACTTGATCGAAGTAGAGTATGTCTAGCCGGTGTAGTAATACTAGTGTAATCAACGCGAGGTAGATGTTGGTCAGAGCCACTTCTGGGCATCATACGGCCTGTGCCTGGATGCTGTCGGTAAGCAGCAGCATAATGAGAACCCACCGTCTGTCCAGACAGTCGACCTGCGACGGACTGCATACCGGTACCAGCAGACATCCGGCGCGTGCCATTTGTTGGTGCCATCGAAGGCGGATAAAACGAGTGTACCTGAGAAACGTATTTACAAATCGAGGATAATTCTGACCAAATTAGGTTATCGATTGCAATACTTTTTGTTTCTTATATTTTGCAAGCAATAAATTGTATTTTTTGCTTTAGCAAAGCTTATACATTCAGATTTATGAAGTTTTGATCTTTCCTTTTTATCGAATAATTTATTTATTTCAAATAATACAATCTCTGTTATTACATTTCGATTAACAATAAATTATCATTGATAATATCAATTTAAAAATGGGACATAAAATATTAAAGTGTATTATGGAAATTTATAAAAGAAAAATATATATGTAACAATTTTCAAATTTTTTAAATGCTTTAAAATACTAAAATAAAGTTGTAAAATTCGAATTAACAAATTGTTAATTCTTTTTTTTTTTCCAAAATAAGTAAAAATCTTTTACTTATATTGGAAGATCTAAAATAATATGTGATTGATTGAATATATTTTATTTGCGTCTCTTTTATTTTAAGATAGTACATTAATAAATTTACTTAATTCTAAAGAATAATTTAAAAGACTTTTAAAAGTTAATTTTTTTAAGAGTATATTCATATGATATTCATGATATATTATTAAGTTACAACAAAGAGGTTTAGAGAGTCTATCCATTTTTAATACATAAAACCTCTAATTCATGATTTAAAGTAATCTTTTTAAATTATTTAATAAATAAATAATTTTCGTTAATAAAAATAATTTTATTTTTATATTTAATTGTCTTTATTTTAAAAAATTCCACATTTAAAACAATGAATTTGTAGATATAAAATTCTCGAAAAATAATAAAAAAAAAAAGAATTTCTGTTTAAGATGCAAATATAATAATATTAAAGAGATAGAAAAACACAAATAAGTTTTTGAAAATCTGATTTGAAGATAAACATTTGAACGTTTTGCTATATATATTTAAATTTTCATAAAATAATACTTAAGAAAAACTTATTAAGTTTTTTATTATTCTAAATATTTAAACATATACAGTTTGGTACAAATCTATATATTCTTGAGATTTTCTGAAAGCGTACATTTATTAAGAGTCGATGCAATACAATACAAGCAGAAATATAAACATACAGTGATGACATTTTTTATGAAAAAAAGAAATATTAGTCACATAAAAATTCATAGCAGGCTTTCGAGCAGGTTAATTGCAATGAAAGTTAAAGGAGTTATTTTCTGGCCAAACTAATTAATTATCGATATTACAAAAATGTGTTCTATTAATAATTAATCTCAAATTTGATACTGATAGCGAACACATCATTACAAAACAGCGTTATCTGAGAGAAAACGTTTATTAAATACAATTTATGATTTTTAAATATTGAATATAACTAAAAATAAATTTTATTAAAAAACAACTTTATCATAAACATAAATATATTTAAATTTCATTTTCAATCAATTATTTTAAATTTTTAATTTAAAAATTAATCTAAATTTTTTTTTAATAAATATAATATATATTATATAATAAATGAAGTTACACGAAATTTATTCTAGAGAAATCCTATGTAGGTACATATTAAAATAAGTATGTCATTTTTTATACAAAGAATGATTATAATTTTCAAATTAATTTTATTTTAAAATATAATTATATTATCAGTAAAAAGTATTATATTTCACTTAATAAAAGTATTTTCTCAGATTGCAGATTTTTTCGCCACTAAGTGTCGATTTCATTTATATTTAATAAGTCATTATCTATTTTACAATAAACGAAAATCGAACAACTGCTTTGAAAATTGGAATCTACACGCATTTCTTTTACATAGTTATTATAAGTTCTAGTTATCAAGAAGATTTGTAAATGCTATTACCTTCGTGAAATCCTGGTTTTTTTCAATGGAGCAATCGTTCATAGAACCGATAAATCCGATTAGAAACTATTAATTTTGATTGAATTTATCGGCTAGCTCGCACGTCTAACCCGTTCACCCGAAATCTTTATTTTTTAACATTTTTTATCTCTTCTTAAATATGATAAATACTGAAATACATCTAATCTTTATATAAATTTATATACTATGGAATGATAAATTATTTTTTAAAGATACTTCTTACGTATAAGTTATTTTTAAAACCAGGATATAATTCGCGATCGTACGAGCCACCGTTTCTTACTATTTAATAATTATTATTGAAATATTGATTTTAATATTGATTATCGTCATAGTGATCTTAGAGAGTGGAAAGCAGATATAGTGTATGGAACGGTGCAATATGGTGTGAAAGGTGCTCGATCCACATCGTCTAAGACATCTATGCGTTTTAAAAAAGAATTTTCCAATTAAATTTTTTAGGTCAATATAATTGAACCCTTTAAATTTTAATAATAAAAATGTATTTTGATAAATTCTCTTTTGTTGGTTTAAGAATGTTTGTTCAACTCTCGTGAAAACTCTGTAGTAATAAATATAAATAAACTTTTGTTTCAATAAATTTATATTAGTTTAATAATTATTAAAATTGATTGGCTAAATTTGTTTAATAGTGAATTTTTTTTGTAAACAATAAAAATTAAACTAAAATTATCTAAATTTTATAATTATAATAAATAGAAAAATAGATAAGATTGGCGGTAAAATCATTATTACAGCGTTGTAAAAATCAAATTTTATAAAAAAGAGTATACAATTTTATATATATATATATACGTATATGTATAATTATTTATCGTTTGAAAAAGTGAAAAATTATCATATTGAAAATTTATTAAATATGAAATTTAATAATATAAAATTAAATTCAATAAGAACTATATTGTATAACACATTTTTAACGCTAATATCATTTCAATTTAATGTATGCACTGAAATATATGTATTGTTTAGATATTATATTTTCTACAGCTGCAAACTTACATATACGAGCAACGAACTAATGTAATTTTATGAACTTCAATCGTGTTTGTGTAAATATACTGTTGACTGAGAAACAGTCTTCAGCTGAGTTTACATCAAAACATAGCATAATATTTAAACGTTTTATGCACCAAATTGTACAACATAAAAGCAATTGACGAAACATTAAGTCAACAATAAATTAACAAGCTTATCCAGAAAATTTTTTTCCACTTATTATGAATTAAATAAAATTCACGAGAGTCGAATAAAGAAAAAAGAGAAAAGTTAGAAAAGGAATGAGTAATTCTATAATAATATAGAAATAAGAGTATGCACAAGTGCTGTATTGACTCTGGTACACCATGTCTTACCTTTTCAGCAAGGCTCTCAAGGGTCTTAGGATAGCCACGTTCATATGGCTGAAAATGCTGGGTTGAGGACGGTTTAGGTTGCTGGGTAATGACTGGTGGTGGAGGTGGTTGGTATGTCCAACCTATGTGACTTTCTGGCCTTGAATTATAATAAAGATCACCGTTACTCGCAATAATATCTTGAGTCGAGCCTAGACCTGATAGTCCCAGCTTTGAGCGTGAAGGTAACATTTCCCGACCATCTCCTCGTCGACGACTACTGTCCCTAGAAATATTTAAGTTCGGAATATTAATTTGTAAAAGATTAAAAATGTTAGATAATCCATTTTTATTTCATTATAAATTATATTTTCCAGGTTTACAAAATATTATTAAATTATATATAATATTTCATATACAGTTCAGCATTTAAAAATATGATAGCATTGAAATGATTAATTTATTTCATGAAACTTTTAAATTTATATTTAATTAATTATTAATATCTCTATTGAAAACTTGTAAACTTAAATTGTTTGGAAAGATAATAATAGAATATCAAAAAGAATATTTTAAAGAATGATTTTTACAACAAAATCTCTACTAAATATTTTTTAAAATCTTTTTAAATTAAAAATTTTTTTAATGAAGGTATAATAACAAATAAAATAAAAAATTTTGTTTATTTATTTCATATTTTGTAATAGATAAATATTTTATTTTAAATAAAACGAAAAAAATAGAGATAAAATTGAAGAGAAAAAGTAACAAATATTTTTAAAAAAAGAGAAAGTAAAAGAATCTCTAGAAAGTATTAAAATATATTTATATATTATATAAAAGTATTTTTATTGCAAATAAATATTATGTGAAAAAATTAACTCTTTTAGAGATTCATCGGTATAAGAAAACATTAACACAGTATCTGAATTGTAACGTTTATAAACTCAATATAAAAATAAAAGATTTATTATTATAAATACTAAATTGATTTATAGAATATATAATTAGTACATATTATAATATATTTAATTTTGTAATACTTGTTTTTATACCTGATGTGATTGCTGGTAATATGATCGTTCTCATCTTCGTTGAGGTCCTTTTTAATTACAACAACTGGTGGTGCCTTATGTTCACTTTGTCGATTATGTGGCATAAACATAAGTGAACCATGTCTAATGGCAAGTACAAGTCTTCTTGGTATCGACATAATGACCACAACGTCGTCGAGGCTCATGCGCGTTACATTCACAAAATTTACGGCTAGAATCTCGTCTCCTACCTTCAGATTCACACACACACACACACATATACATGTATATAAGCATAAAATATAAATATATGTAATATCTAGTTAATTATCTAATTATTCTGAAATATCAGTAACTTTGTATTGTATTATTCAAGTAGACAAATATAAATGTTAAACACTTTTTTAAAGAAAAAGCGACTTAATTGCGATAAAAAATATATTAAAATATTGATTTTTTAAACTAATAAAATGCATTACTAGCTCATTAAATAATCAAATACATTTACATAAATAATTTATTACAACTTTTAAAAAATTAAAATTAAAAAAATTTGATCGAATTTATTCAAATTAATTTATAATCATTTCAAAATTTTCATTTTATACAAAAAAATTTTTTTGAAAGAAAAATAATTATTTTAAACGTGATTAAATTGTTTTAAACAAATTTGAAAATTTTTTTTTTGATTAGAAAATTTTCTTTAATTCTAGTAAACCTAAAATTCAACTTGGAACTAAAACTGTTTTTAATGAATTTATTGCAGTAATTTTTACTTTGATATAAATTTATTTATTTACTCTATAAACAAATTTTAATTAAAAGAACTGCTTAAGTTAAAAGTTTTAAAATTTTTAAAAAATCGCATAGATATTGTGTTTTATGAAATTATAACTTACAAAATTAATTAAACGTATTTCGAGTTTATTATTATTGGATCATATATATAAAATTACTATATTTATAATTTATTTGTAATAATAAAAAATAAAAATATTTTCATACTGATGTTTTAAAAAAATTTCAATCAATATCAAACAAAGCTGTAATTTATTAACAATAAAACGATTTAATAATAATTTTATAAATAAATTAAAAATTAAAAATAGTTTTAAAGCTAAAATATTGAATTATACATGAAAATATTAAATCAAACCTTTAAATAGCCACTATTGTGCACTGCCGTCTCCACAGCTACTCTCGAGATAAAAACGCCATCATTCCTATCTACACTATTGCCTTCACGAATATAAAGTCCCAAAGTCTGACCAGGTCTTTTAATAATTTCAACAAAACTGACTGGATGTTTTGGATCCTAATCAACAAAAAATAATATAATATTAATATCATTATAATCAATAGTATAATCGTTACATTACTTAATGTTATAATTGTTATATTGCTTAATATTATAATTGTTATATTACTTATAATATATAAATATTAGCTTATATAAGAATTTAGTTTTAAAGGTTGTTTCAAATTACAATATTGTATAACGTATTAAAATTTATTTTAGTTAAAAAATATGAAGTCTAAATAATAGAATAATATTGTGTTACGTAAAAGTTAGTTTATATAATTTCAAAATAAAAACATTATTATAGAGAAACAATTTAAATTAAATGTTAAAAAAATTGACTATTAACTAATTTATATTATTGCATAGTAATAACCTGCATGGCGATGAACATTTTTGCATCTTCTGATGCCTGTCTGCCCATCTGACGTGGTTCAATGACCTTGACGACCATCTCACCATGCTTTTCAACAGCTTCAAGGGCCGCAGCCGTTGAAGCATCATGGTCGTTTTCGACGACCTCAATCTGCCTGTAGACTTCATCCGATATTCCAGATACCTGAAACAGAAGTTCTCTCTCCTATTTCAGGAATTAACGCGCTTCATAGGCTATTGAAAAACATTTGAATGTTTGACTTCGCGAATTTTAACATGAAATAGATATTTGAAAGCTATTACTAAAAACAAAATTTATTTTCCACTAATTTATATAAATAATGAAAAACATGATAAACTTAATATATACTACGAATAATTTATTAATTATAATTTTAATTATAATTTATTTCTGCTGACTTAAACATTTAACAAATGAAAAAATTGAAAAAATATATTAAAATATATAAGATTATAAAAAATTATAATATTTTAATAAGATAATATCGTTATATTTTAATTGTCTTACTTTAAAAATAAGTTTTATCAATTAAATACTTAGGCTTCGTAAATAAGTAATTAAAATAAATTTACAATCGTTGTTTTTAATTTATTAAATTAAATAATTCATTAAAATACAATTTATATAATTTAGTTAATAAGATAGAAAAATTTATCATTAAATGAACGCTATTAAGTCAATCACCTTCAAACATTTCTCTTGCATCAGAATTTTATTTTTAGTAAAACATATGTTAAAAATAACGAAAGAGAATAATTCATTACTTCAACATTTCTAACGATGTAAGGTAATTGATCAAAATTTTATAAATTAGAAATAAAATGAATCATAAGGAATTCTCATTACTTTCTTGAAGTCTCCCTGAAGGACTACAGAGAGAGGCTCTTTTGGGCGGAATTGGTTGACAGTTACTTGTCTCCCTGGACTTGCACTTATGTCTGTCACTTCCCCCCGACCCTCCTGCAATAATAAAATACAAACTTCAAAAATTTGTGTCATCGATTAAGTAAATAATATTTAATAATTTTTAAGTATTTTATTTTCTTCTGAGGACAATTTTTTAAGTTTATTTAGGATATATGATAGAAACTATAAATAATATGAATAATTAAAATAATTTTAATTATTTCTTCAATTTTTGAAAATTAATTTCATTTTTATTTTTAAATACGTTCAATTAATTCAACTTGTAATTTAGTTTTTATTAACGATCTGTTTTGAAAAAAATTTATCTTCTTTTTAAGAGACAGATTCCATTCATTATAATATTCATATTTTTGTAACATATTTTACATAATATTACAATTATTAATCTTATGATTCGTTCATTTATAAGTTATTCAATATTAAATGTGTGGTTTAATATGTATTAATTAATTTTTTCATTTTTCACTTGAATAAAAAAATAAATTTCACATATATTTATTATATACTGATCGATACAAGAATAAGCTTAAATTCTTCGTTTCTTTTGTTTAATATTATTTTCAAATAAATAAAATTCATAAAATGCATACATATGTTATGAAAACTTTTAAGTAAGAAATAACAAACTAATATTATTGTTGGCTTGTACATTTAGATTACAAACTTAATTATATTTTTCCTTTATATATGTGTGTGTATGCATGCGTGCGTGCGTGCGTGCGTGTGTGAGTGTACACGAATACATTTCTAAAATATAATTCAAAATCTATTTGATACGAAACACATTGTTTCTAAAAATTAATAAAATTTTACTTGGAATTTGGCAATTTTCTCAAATATTAATACAAGTAGACACTGGCGCAATCGATTACATGTGTGTGACCTTTTTTCCGTTTATGTAAGTCCATTTACTTATCAAAGCAAGAACTACGTTTTCAAAGTCGAGTCCACCCTTCATATGCATACCAAAACATGTGCGCGCGCATATGCACACGTAGTTACTTACTGACATAGAATATCATTTAAACGAACATTCAAGCTCAAAATGGTGCATCAAACACCTTACAATGAATCAAGAGCAAGGTGCACCTCTCGTCTGATGGCTCCGACCAGCCGTAGACATCGTAGGCAGAGGCCTGTGCAAGGTAGCAGCAGTACGACCCATGCTTTAGAGCGACACATTCGCCGGTGATTCAGTTTTGAAAGAAATGTTGACCCACAAGATTCCCCGTCCCTTTCTTGACCCGCTTGTGATCTTCCTGTAAATGCGACTATTCCACGACCAGGAGACTCATCCACGCAGCATCTTCGTGACCGTACACACCCCTCTTTTTCGCACATCTAAAGTCCCCACCCGCAGCGAAATTCGCCGCGTCCGGGTCGTAGCGTACGTTTACCCCACTCTCGTCTTTCTGACGTTTTTGCTGCTCCTCGCGCTTACAGACGTGATTCGACCCTCTACATTTAACGGATTTTTGTTACTCATTGGCGTCAATCACGTCCGAGTATCTATAATATATGCTTACAGGAAAATAATTAGTTCGTACGCCTTCCGCCGCAAATCGCGATAGTACCGTACGCTCAACTTTACCCCCATGCTTGCTAATATGGCGGGAATGAGACACACAACCGGTGAATTGATGTATTTGTGAGATGTGGGAGTATACGAGGGATATACGCATGCGCTATGGTAGCCAGTGGCTGTGACTAGCCGCGCGAGGAAAGTTGGATACGTTATTGACCCGCTGTGACGTCACATCGCGCCCATTTTATGGAACTCACGCGTTCCTGAGTACGATCGACTTGTGCGCGTGTCCTCATTGTTTTTTATTATTGTTTTAAAACATAATAAAATAGGTACAGAATCAATGTGGTATAAATTGAAGTTGCATGAATTCAAGTGTGCGCACACCTATATGTTTTGCAAGCAGGTGTAATTTCTTTTTCTTTTCATTGGATGTCTATGAAAATAATTTAAGTATAAATTTAATCTATAGTTGCTTAAAGATATACTTATATATTACGTTCCTATACAAACTTGCATACATAAATGCATACATAAATACATAAGTACATACATACTACATATACACAAAAACAAAGTATTCATTGAATGGGCACTGCACATTCACGTATTTATACGAGTAAATACTTCTTTTAATATATTTATAGTTAATTTTAATATATTTATATTTTTAGTTATATATGCATATGTAGGTAAGTGATAAAGTTACGGATTAAGAAGATATTAAGAAAAAATATATATATATATATAACTTCGTTCTGTTTTTATTTTCGGAAAGTCAATTAAGGTCTTAGTCTATTTCGTAAAATTTGCATAGACTAAAATTTATTACAAAATTAAGAAATATTAAATTTTTAATTAATGAATTTTATCACAAAATATTATTTGTATAATTGGTATACAATTATTGAAATTAATTAATTAATTAATTATTTTTTATATTAATTAATTTCAAATATTAGCCGAAATATACGATTTAGTATATATCGCGTTATACTTATAATTTTAGAAAAAATAATTATAACTCAAATTCTAACTTAATCCAGTTACATTTAAATAATGAATCACTATAGTAATAAGTACGACGAAATAGTGATAAGTTGACGACGAGTTAGGTTTATGTTTTTTTAATTTTAATGAGAGAACTTATCCGATGTGTAGAAAAATGCATCCAATGCCTGAGATCCTACACTTATGAGAACGCGGCTCAAACTCTTCATTGGACCACAGGAAAACTGGTACGCGATAATCACATAAGAGTACGCGATATCTGGAAGCCCATTATGTTTGATAATACACGGTCCTGTCGAACGGAAGGATAGGACAAGAGGGAAAATAAAACATGAATTAAATGTAACCTTGATTATTTCGGGGATTACTCGACCGATTAATTAAGGCGTATTTCGCTAAGGCTAAGAAATATGGTCGTGAGCGAGGACATGAGTAGACGAGAACGGGAGGATATAACTGCGAAGATACTAAATGTTGACGACAGGATACTTAGTAGCATGTGTCGAACACATGTGAAGGACTATCAGTAATTGGGATTAGCAATCGTAAATGAGCAAACCTGAAACGCAGATAGGCGACGGCTTTCTTGGGTACCTGCGTTAAAACAATGGAAGCTTAGACATTGTTATCGGGTCATTATAAAACAAGTTAGAAGAGCGAATCGAACCTTTGCCCAAGAAATTAGATTGTATAAGCTTTTTTTCTCCTGTTCGGCACCCAAAAGGGTTTTTTATGCCAAGGGATAAGTAGTATAGAGACTTCAAACATCTGAAAATTTATAAAGAGAAAAAGAGCGATAAATATGCATGACTTGATAGTGCAAGTAGATTTTCGGGTTAGTTTCGTTTTACATTCCGGCTTGCGCGGCGATCTTCAAACAGCAGCACAACGGTGGCGGATATGGTGGCCCTTTTCCTCTAAGCCATGGCTTGTGAGTGCCAAAATAAAGAAACATTATTATAAAACGCAAAATTAAATATATTCATTCAATCCCTATCTACCCTGATCCCGTCATCCCCGACGTTATCCTCCACACTAAAAGACAACACACTACACGAGAAAGAACTTAAAAACCGGTTTTTTGTAGAAAAGTGCAAGTACCGGAAACTGACGGAAGCGAAAATAACGATTAATGTCATTAGAAAGAGATTAGATCGTGACACCGAGTTGTATTATCCTGAAATGACGAATAAGGTGGTACATAATTCTATGGTGTTTACGCGTACCGTGGTAGACTTCTGCCTCTACCATTGTTACTCTTTCTCTCTCTCTCTCTCTCTTGCAGTCACTGAACTGCACTGGCGTAAACTTCTTTCGAGCTCTACCTTCTCTCTCTCTCTCTCTCTCCCTTATTTCCACTAAGCTCGTAACGTCTCAAATGCTTTCACGGCACCGGAGGTGTAATATGACATGCAGATCACTGTACCTCAATACGCGAATGGTTGGCCATCTCCGAAAGCATATGGGCAGAAGAGACATAATCATAGTAGAAAAAAAGATGCGACACAGCAACGGAAATATTTCTCTAGACTCGTTATGCATAGGCACAAACAATGGTGGAACAACGAAAAAAAGTTTCATTTGTTAATAGATTAGATTTCGTTATTAGAATGTAGCATAGCTTTTCTCTCCCAGCCGGTATTCGAGGGGTTTTTTATCCCGAGACCGTTATAAAAAAATTTGCGGACTATGCTAAGACAGAAAACAACTCGCCGAAATCGTCGTGGATGTAATAGTCATCCACAAAACAAAACAATTGATTTGGTGTAAAAAACCCATCAACGAAAAATATAATAAGTTTTTTAATAAATAATTTTAAATGAGGAAAGAAGCGGAAACTGAAGAACAAATAAAATTCGATTCTTTCGGCAAGTAGAGAGAAAAAGTCATTATAACATTTCATTCCTCTTAGACTTTAATTTTTAATCGAGTGCTATTAATATATATATAAAAATTATTCAGTCAAATTAAATTTTCGTATCGATAACCTACACAATCTCTCACTATCCACGTTATCAAACCAGTTGTACTTTTAATTTTTAAATAATAAAACACATTAATTAAATAAATTTATATCTTTCTGTAAAAGAAAACATAGAAATTAAACACGCATAACCTTATACAGACAGATATATTAAATACATTTGCAAGAAATATAATAAATGTAAAAATAAGAACTTGTACATTTTCGTACATATTCATTCTTTCAGAAACAAAAAATTTTTTCCTATCTATGGCATTCATATAGTTTATATATTTTATTTTAAAGATATTAATCTTTGGATTTTTTATTAAAAATATTTTATTCTTATGCACTTGATTTTTACAGTTATACATACTTCATTTGTGGTAATCCTTCACCATTTTTGTTTTAAGAACGTTTAACTATACTTTTTTGTAACACACACTATTTCTATTTCTTTTTATCTTTTTTATTTTTTATCCACGCTCTAATTAATATATTATTGTAACCCATCAAAATTAAGTAATCATTTTCTTTTAAATATACAGAGATGCATAATGGATTTGCAATTTCAACATTTATTTAAGCAAAAGGAACTCTTTGTTAAATCAAAAAATTTTATTATCGTACTTAATCTACTTTTAGGTAACATAATTTTTTTTTAAATATAAACTCTTCGTTAACTAATTTTCGCAAATGCATTTTTATAATTACATCAACTATGTTTTTGCTCTTCGATTTTCATTAGAACTGAAAATATACTGTTGTACAAATACTAGTTATATTTTGTAGACTGATTATCCAGTAACCTATTATTTTTATTGATTTTCAATTTGATACTATGCTATTTATAAATTTTTACTCCTAACATATATTCAGATTTGATTCATCTAGATTCTTAAACAAATAAATAAATTATGTACATTCAAAAAATAAGTATAACATGAATATGAAACACTTTACCATTAACAATTTATTTTTTAATAAATTGTTTAATAATTAATTAATTTTAAAGTTACTTCCTCATGATATAATTTGAATATAGATTAATAGAATAATAAAAGTTTTGAGCAACATTTTGATTTGAATAATTTAAAAATGTGTAACTAATTTATTAAATAGTTTTAGACTGTATTTTAGATTTGTTTGTCTCGTATTATATGTTGTTTTTATTTAAATAAATAAATCACTATTTTTAATTTTTATTCATTATAATATATTTAATAAAATATTAAAATTAAATACAATGCTTGAATATTTAATACAATTTATATTTTTATTAATTTTAATTGTTTTATCTGCAAATTTATAGATTTAATAATCGTAAGATATTCTATTTCATCTATATTTTATAACTTATAGTATATATAGTAATTATAGTAAATATATTATAGTATTCGATTAATCTGAATAAGTATCAATAATGAAATATAAATAACATATAAAAAATTCAAGTAATGCTATAACAAATTATGTTGAAAAAATGTATTTAATTAAATTTCATTATTGGATTTATTTTTTTTAATTGCGTTAAATAGTTCAATAATTATAATATAATCAAATATTATATTTGAGTAAAATACAATTCTAGATAATTTAATCATTTTTTAATGAAATTTGAAAAATAATTAGTTATAGGTACACAATTTATATAAAATGTTAATTTTTATTAAACAATGAAAAAACTAACATACGTGTAAGTGTAATTTCGATTTGCATGAAATATTCATTATAATTATTTAGTTAACTTTTAATCAATGATTTATTTAATAATAATAAAAATCACCATTTATTAAACTTACGTATATTTATTTACATTAATGGAACTCATTCACCGTGTAAACTATTTTTTATAGTAAATATAAATACCCAAATTCTACCTATAAATGAAAAAATTGAAGATATCTAATCTAATTGGCACATAAGATAAAATTTAAAAGCTTCGGTTTAAGTGGAAAGTGTATATCGAACTCAATTTTCCATTACGTCGATGCCGGAGGCTGAAACAAATAAACTGACATGACTAGCCAAACGATCGATCTATTTGCTTCAAAGGACCGATAACAGTGACGTGACCATTAGTAACCTTGGAAACCATTAACGTCGCAACTTATGTATCCACGTGCACTACAGAAGGGCTAATCCCATTGCACCAAACATTTATTAATAGTTGTATATCAGACTATGCCATTACAAGCCTGTTTGATAATGATATTTGTTGTGTTATAAATTTTTCTGTTATTTTAAAAGTGTTATATTTAGTTATGATACTTACATAATTTATTAAAAATTGTAAATGCCTCCAGAACAATCTGCGTATTGATAATACCCATGTAAGTGTATTTTTTATCATTGAAAATTAAGGTAATATTTTTAGTTAAAATTTTTTTTATTTATTTAAATTTAAAACCTTATCTAAATTTAAAGCAATGAATAATTTGTTAATTCTATAAGAAGTAGAACTTTTAGTTAAAGTACATTTTTCTAATTTAAGATGTGCTCTCTTATTATATTCAATCAAAAAATTAATTTGACATGTATTGGTATTTTAATAAATTGATTTTAGTTTTCTTAATTTTTACTTATTTTAATACAATACATTAGTTTTATTTATACTTTACTTTTAGATTTCTAAAACCTTGAATTAATATAAGTCTATAATATTAGTTTAAGCTTTGCGTCTTCTTCAATGATTTAGTTTTTTTCGTATAAAAATTATAATAAAAAATTAATACAAAAATAAAGCCAAAACTTGCTTCTAAATAATTTATTTAAAAAAATCAAATTTATATAAAATTATTTTTTTTAACAGTGAAAGTAAAAAATATATTATTAAACTTTACTTATTTAATTAATATTTAATACAATATTGAATTAATTAAAATGAAATGGAGTTTCAGGTGCAAAAAAATGAAATATATATATTAGATTTTACTAGATTTTAATTGTCAAAAATTTCTCTGTATATATAACAATATTTACTTCTTATTTGATGTTTTATCAGTGACATTATTTATATCTTATTCTTCATGATGGCATACCTTAAATTTCTCATAATCAAAAAGTTCTCGGAGGTATCGAATCAAACATTTTTTATCAGTGACTTTTTATGAAGAAAGTAAAAAAAATTATTGTGTGAAAAGAGTAATCGTGATATTGGTTCATAAAATTCAATACAAGAACAAAGTCTGGCATGTGCTTAACAGAAAATTAAAAGTTTGTTTATCTTCATCTTTGTAACAATTGTACCTGTATATTGATTTCCATGAGTATTTATAAAAAAAGTTTTTAATATTCTTGTAAATAAAAAGATCCTACAAATTTTAGTTTAGTGATAAATTCATTAGTATTTCCCGAAATTAAATTTTCAAGAAATTTTAATGCTTAATATAATAAAATTTTCTTCATTTTAAGTATTGAAGTATTTAGTTAAATAGTAAATCCATATTTATAAAAATTAAAATATTCAGTATGACGAAGATTTTAATATAAGTTAAAAAATATTACCCTAAAAAATATGAAAAATATTCCAATTTTATAAATTTTAAACGAATCAAAGATGCATTAAATAATTTGTTTTTTTTTTATTGTTTTTACATGAAAAATATGAAAATTTTTATTATTTAATCAATTTTAAACTAAAAATTATACAATTTTCTTATTGAGTGCCAAAACGTAATTTTTTACAATAATATTAATATCAATAAAAATTTATTAAAAATATGATTAAATAAGTAATAAATAAATTTCAACTTATAATTAAAACGTAATCTTTCAATATAAATAGTTTTAATTTATTTATATAAAAAATATTTCCACTTAACTACAATTTTATAAATTATTAATATTTTATTAATAAAAATCTATAAATATTTTTTTAAATATTTTACTAAAATGATGAATTAAAAAATTTTGTTTCGTAATACAAAATTTTGTTATGTCATAAATTGTAAAAGATATAAAATAAAATTGTTTTTAACTAACTATTATAAAAAATTCTTTACATTATGATAAATTCTTCATAATATTTTGATATAAAATTACCTTAGTAAAATATAATTTTATTTTTAACTATTTTTTTAATACCGTTTTAATAAAAATCACTAATTTCTGGTCATTTCTTTATATTCTATAATATTTTAATTGCAATTTCTACATTCTAAATCTGTTGAGAAAATTAATTCTTTTCAATAAAATTCACCTTTTAATTATAAAGAAAATTAGAAATTCTATAATGAGAAGTTTTAAACTCATGATAGATGGTACCGAAAATTTATGTTTTATCAAAATTCTAAAGTTTTAATGTAACGAATAAAGCAAATTGGTAGCTATAAGCTGCATCAAGTAGGACTTCAAAATTCTGCGACCATATCGTACATACTTCTAATGAGCATAACTATGAGTAACAGTTCGTAAGAAGGTTAAAAAAATTAATTTTGAAGTTACAGTTCACCTTTTCTTTCCCTTTTTCTATTTTACTCTCTATTCTCTCTCTCTCTCTCTCTCTCTCTCTCTCTCTCTCTCTCTTTAATTTCAACTTTTACACGTAGTGGTAGAGTCTAAATCTCAACACATCAATAAGATTACTATAAATTTCTATTTTATATTTATTACGTTCATTTCCATTTTATATTAATAGAATCATATCTGTTTTAATCTATTCTATATAATTTACCAATTGTTAATATGTTATTTGATTACTAAATATCTTTCATTATTTTTAATCCATTCTTACTCCAATTTAATTAATTCTTTAAAGCATTATGATATTACTTTATAAAATTCAATTATTATAAAAATAAAATAGAATAATGGTCCTTAATTTGAGTAAATATTTATAAAAGTTCAACTAAAACCATTCAATGATTTATAAATAATTAGTATTGATAAAACTTACAAATTTAAAAAAAAATTAAAAAAAAATTTATTATCTTTATTTAGTATATATATTGAATTATATTATCATAACCCTTTATGTCATTTACTTTTAATTTACTAATATTATATACAAATTACTAACTAGATATTAATTGTTTTGTTATATTTTATGTTATTATATGTAAAATTTCTTTTATTTTTTAATCTTATTTGCTATTATTATCAGTTCAATAAAATCAGTTGTAAAAATAATTGTTTTTATCATCGAACAGTAGATTAAAACTAAATTTTAAATAAAAATAAATTAAAAAAAAAATTTTTAAAATATCATTTTCTATGAAGGAATAATACAGGATTTCCAAAAATTACTTAAAAGTTTATATGAAATTTTAGAAGAAAAGAATCATCATATTATTATATAATATAATATTATAGTAAATATAATATTATATATTTTTTAAGAATGGAATGTGAGTATTAAATTTGTCACATAATCATGTATCGATTTACTTTACATAGATTTCTTTTGTATATTATCATAACTCTTATAAATATAATTTTACCAGTATTATTAACTAAATGTTAACGAATTCATATATTTATTTACCAGATTATTTAAATTTTAATTTGAAATATGATAAAATAGCACAAAGAATAATTAAAAACACATAAATATTTAGCATTTTATTTATGTATATTCTTTTCAATTTGTATATACATTTCCTATTAAGTATTAAATTTTAAGTAAAATATTCAAAAATTTATGCTTCATCAAAAGTCTGATTTTACAAAAAGGAAAAAGTTAAAAACACTCTGTTCTAAAATATATAAAAATATTTTATATATTCTTTATAATCAAATTCATATTAATTTCTGTACGAATACAATAAGTCATAACTTAATATCTCTAATAATATAATTATTAATAACTAATTTTTAAATATTTTTTTTTAATTAACTTTAGTTCCTAGTCTCACCTACAATTTATTCTGGAAAAAAATTTTCTTATTTTTTGTTAATACGAGTAAAATGTAGGGTACTTTCATATATATATTATTTAATCACATTAAAGAAATTTATTTCCATTTATTACAAAATCATTATT
Organism: Platyscapa corneri; assembly: GCA_018907185.1. Lineage (NCBI taxonomy): Eukaryota > Metazoa > Arthropoda > Insecta > Hymenoptera > Agaonidae > Platyscapa > Platyscapa corneri. Next base: position 296,493 of record JACCHW010000119.1, read on the forward strand.
TATTTTTAATTATTCTTATTTCCGAGTTTTTAATGACAAAGTGTAAGAAAGTTACTTAGATAAAAAAATAAGTCTCTAAACGTTTTCCGGTAATAGACTCTGAGACTCTTCTTTCGCTCACCTATTTTTTTTTTAAGTAATCTACTTTTTTGTCTCAAATTCTAATCACTCTCTAGACTTCCACATATTTTTCACTGAAAACTTGAAAAAAAGTAAAGTAACTACCGTATTTTTTCTTTCTTAATACTAAAAATTAATACAATTTACCTTATTCTTTAACGAATCTGAGTTTATTTAACATTGACCTTTTATAAGTATTTTTACAGCAATATTATATTGCGGATAAATGAGATATTTAGCTCCTATTTTTCTTGGCCATAAAATTTTAAAAAATGACAAGGTCTTAAACACCGAATTATATTCTTATATTGTTATTATCAAGAAGATTATCTTGCATGCTTATATATGTTATCTAAGAGTTATATATATTAAAATACACGCTTTGAAATTATTTATCTACTCTATAAAATATTTTAAATAATTTTTTTTAGTAATACGTATTCCCATATATTTTTGTGTCAACTTATAAACTAAAATCCCATAAATTTATTTTATATTATATTATTACATAAAAGTTTGATCTAAATTATACTAAAATAAATTTTTTTAATTCAAGATCTCTAAGTACTAATCTTCTCATATCAAAAAGATTAATATTTTAAAAGTAAATTAAAATAAGAAAAATATCTTTAAATGAGATTTAATTTTAATTTTAATATTAAATGATATATATAAAGAATTGAATAGATATTAATGATCTATTTATTATTAAAACATTTCACATGTAAACTGCAGAATTTTTGCATTATTTATTGAAAAATTTTCATAATTTTTTTTTTGTGTAGCAAACAATTATTAATATAAAAATGAGTAAGAGTAAAAAAATTTGTTAATCTAAAAATATCGATTAAACTAAAATAAAGAAAAGTTAATTTAGATTTAATTTTACAGTAATCTAGTTTTCAGTTAAAATAATAATTATATAATAATAAAAAGTTAATATAATATTCTTTAAAAATAATGAAAATTGGATTTCGTATTTCTATTTTATTATAAATTAGGAAATATTTTTTAATAGGTTAAAAATGGTTTTAATAACTGATAATAACTAAATAATTTATTTTGTAAAACAACCACTTATACGAAAAATATAATTAATCCAAATAATTTAAAATAATGTTTAATCGATTTAATTTCATCTGATTACGAAACTTTAAATTATAATATAATATTAAAATAAACTGAACGGGTTTTTAACTTTTATTTTTATATATTAAATTGTACCTAAATAAGTACCTAAATGTGATTTCATTTTTGCAACAATATTAATCTTCATAAAATAACGAGACGACGTTGAATTTAAGTAATTCCACCATTAATTAATTATCTCATTGTTCTTGTTTTAATTCATACCATTTTAAAAATAAATTAAAAGATAAATACAGAATAAACATACATTACTGTATGTAGATATCAGTAGTTTCTTACTTTCCATAACTAACTGGTAGTTTCTAATGCAAAATTAATATGCAATTATCTTTTGACAAATTATTCTTTTAGGCGACTATGTTCAAATTTTCGTTCTTTTATCCATGTTCTTCTTTTTATAAAATTCATATAAGATCCTGCGATTTATTATATTATATCTGAGAATCATAGAATTTTCGTTTCTTGTTTTTTCGAAATTTTAATTTACATATATTAAAATTTACTATATTTAATTATTAATAACTTATTTTAGAAAAAACTTTTTTTATATTTATCATTTAATCTTTAAGCTTTTATTATAAAATAGTACAGAAAATAAAACTATTATAGTGTTCATAACTCATTTTTTGTTTAACATTCAGTATCATATTAACATATAGTAAAAATTGTAAGAAATTAAATTTTTAATCATTTTGAATAAAATATGCACAAACATCAAAAGATTAATTTATAAATTTTACTTATGCAAACATAAAAGCAGATTATTTTAATATTTTTTTTTAGATAACATTTGTTACATAATATGTTTTTCAAATTAATTTAAGATGAAATATTAATAATATTAATATAAAATATCATACTTTTTTTAATATTGTAAGAAACATGATTTCAAAGTAACAAATATGCAGATGTCTTCATCACACTAATGTGAATTATATATATTTCTCTTAACTTTAAAGTCTTGTTTCACATATATTAGATAAATGGAAATTGCAAATTTATTGAACCACAAAAGAATACTCTTTTTCTAAGATTCTAAAAAATGTTTGTAAAAAGTTAATAAGATCGTGTAAATATACAATTTGGAATTTTTATTTAAAAGAAAATAGTTTAATGAAATTATATCTTTCCTTATTAATCTATATAATACAAATAATTAATATTATAAAGTTTTTATGACGGATGAAATAAATGAAACTAATATAGATGTATAATTTGTTTATAAGTCAACCTTATAAATAAGAACTTAATTAAATTAAATACTATTTATATATTTATATTTTAAGAAGTGTATAAATACTTAAGGGAATTGAAGAAATAAAATGCTAGATTTGTATTTTATTTGGATTGTAAACTGTATAATCATAATTTATACATAAATAAAAATATTTAAATATTGGAAAATAGTATATTTTATATAATATTATTTAAAAAGAGACAATAAAGATATACATTAATACTTACTTCCATATTTAAAATTTTTTTTAATTAGAAAAGTAGTTAGAGCTTTTTGTTCAATTGCCTAACTTTGCAAATGTTTTAATTTTTTGACAAAAAAATACTCGTAAAACACCACTTTCTGATTAGTCGACACGGTTGTCACTTTACGAGAGTCACATTTCTTAATAAAACGAACTTCCACGATGTCACTTTAAGTTCGTGAAAATGGTTCAGTTTTAAGAATATTATTATTAAATTATTAACATATTAATTATGAAATATATTAGAATATTTGATGTAAAATTAATAATTGTACTTTATAATCGACAATTTCAATTCTTAGAGAATTCAATGTATACCTGATATAATGAACTACTTTTATATTATTTGTAATAGATATTTTTTTGATAATAATAATTATGACTTCCCATATAAGCAATATTCAATAATAAATCAATTTTAACTACATATGTTAGCTAAACGGCCAGTTCAAGTAAATATTTATATATATACATATATTTACTACATCTGAATTAAGACAAAATTGCAATATTATTTTAAAGTTAAAAAATAAAATGAAAAATGAAGAAAATAAGCGAGAAAATTTACTTATATTTTTCTTTTTTTTTAAACGTTCTCAGTCAATATTTTATGAAATTTATGGTTCATACATTATAAATATGTAGAATTTCATGCCGAAACATACTATATATGGCACTATATTTCCATATTTCCATGTGTAACGTTGTTAATTCAAGTGTGCTGAGATGTGTTTCCCTAGAATAGAAACATTAAATGTACGTTTACCAAAAAAAAGCTTTTTGTGGAAACGCGTAAAATATGTAAGAAAAATAACAATTGCATACAAAGAAGAAATGTAATATTAAGTACCAGAAAACTAGATAAACGTTTGAAAATACGTGTGATTACAAAAAATTTAGCTATTCGAATTAAAATGTTATTTGAAAAATATCTAGTTAAATCATCAGATTGATAAATTTTATTTCTCGTATAAATACGAATAGAAATTAAAAAAGTATATAATATTATCATAAGAAAAATTTGCGCTTGTTTATTTTAGAAATTAAAAAAGTATTCAATGTTTTCATCAATAAACTTTTAATTAAAGAAAATAAAAAATAATCGTATGATAATTAAAATTTAATAACAATTTAATAACAAGAAATAAGTAAGAATATAAATGCATTGAATATATAAAAAATAGAATTGAAATATACAAAAAAATTTCTTAAATTTGTATATTTTCATATTTGAAATTTTAGTTTTGATGAATAAGATAAATTATTATCTTTACGTAGAAATATATTTTATTAATTAAAATACTAATGTAGCCGAACCTATAATAAGTATGTTCAGAGCTCAAAAAACCAAAATTTATTAATATATTATTAATATTGTTCGAAGAAAAATAGCTTTATTAATAAATATGTAATAACATATTATTAAATTAGTCATTGGTAATCTTTTTTGCGAAGGTATTATATGCACCTTGATAAAATGTAAAATCCAATTTAAAATTTTTTGAAAATACAGGAAGAAATTGTAGTTCTATTTATAATTATGTAAAAATTTATATAATAATTGTAAGAATCCACTATTAAAAACTATTTATTAACATTGGTTTGAATATGAATAATAAAAAAAAATATTAAATATGATAGTACTATTATAATTAATAGTAATTATGAAACATTACAACTTCTAATTCAAACAAAGATAACTTAAATTTTGTTGCAAACAAATGTAATATTTAAAATTTATATTAATTAGAAAATATATTTATATTTTTTTAAATAAGTTTTTAAATATGAAGTATATGTTTTCAATTTCGCAGAATTTATTTTATTTTGAATTTGAATGTATTCAAATATTTAACTTATTTCTGATTTTTATTTAAATGAGTATAAAAAATTAAAGAAAAATTTTCATGATTCAAAACTAAAAAATTTCTAATGAAAATTTAATATGAGTATTCATCTTACTTTTCTGCGGCCACAGCAGAGCATGGCTGCTGCAATGCCGCGGTGGGACAGTGACGATGACTGGAGCTGAGGCTGATGACAAATATAGTTGAGTCTCGCGCCCCGGTCCCCGTACAACTGTAACACGTGCACTTGCAGCAGAGGATGCTGTTGTTGCTGTTGTTCCACTATCACTTCTTCCCGATCCCTCTGTCCTTGACCGACTCCGACTCGACCACCGTACTTGATACGCACGTGTTTTCGCCACTGCATGAGTTCTGTGCGTCATACCCTCTTCCTGAAAAATATATGTTAATTATCTTTCATGATCAAGTAATAATATATAATATTTATCTATAAAGTTAACAAATTAAAATTTAAGTGTTTTTATAGATTTTTTAAAAACTACATATAATTAAAGAATCATTATAATTCAACTTCTTTTTTAATATAAAACTGCACGAATAGTTTTATGATTATCTTTACTATATAAAAATATTTTCATCTTCATATTTATTTTAGTTTAGTTTAATATCTTTTATAATACAATTTATATGATTGACTGTTAAAATATAACTAATTCTCATTATTAGTAAAATGTGTTTGAAAATATGTAATTTATATATAACAAATAATTTCTAATCTATAATATTTATTCTCATAGCTTATTTTTCCGTTAAATTTGAAACTTGTGCATATCATACTATTTTCTTATACTCTATAATATAAAATTTATATTGTACATGTATAATATAAATTTTATAACTGCGATTTTTATTTGAAATTTATTAATATGTAGATACAAAATATTTAAAGAAACGATTACTTTTATATATAAATTATTAGATAATTTACTACAAATAATATAATTTAATATATGAACAATTTTTTAAGAATTGTTAACCTAAGATGTTAAGAAATAACAAATATGAATCTGAACTGATAATTTTATTTGTATGAAGTACACTCGTACAAATAATTTTATTAAATTATTTATTTAATGTATAAAACGTTATAACATACTTTTATACATAATTTTATAGTTTTTTTTAATATTTAAAGATTTAATATGTTGAATAAAGTTTATAGATAAATAATAAATTATTCTAAAAATTAGAAACATGGGCTATGTTTTATAGAGACTTTTTTTATTATAAATATATTACTTATTATTCAGTTAATAAGAATTTATATTAAGAAAATGGTATAAAATTTTATTTTTCAATACTGTATATTTATAAAACTTAGATATTATTCGATGTTTTATCTCTCTATTAGTACAAAATATATTCCATATATAAATATATTATAATAAGTATAATATGAGTAATGAAATATAACAAATAAATTTAATATTTATTATGAAAATATACATTTATTATATTTAAATTTTACTACTAACTGTTACATATACTTTAAAGCGAATTATTATTAAGTAACTTCATAAATTCTTAAAAAAAAACTATTATAAAATTCTCAAATAAAAATATTATTTTCTTGAAGAAGATATTTTATATTTAAAACATGAATATATATTTGAAAAATTATGTAAGGCATTTTAACTAAATTATAAGTTAATGATTTTTATACATTCAATTAAAACAAAGTGAAATTTTTATATGTGAAAACAGTATGAGTACTTTTTTTTATTAATTAATTAATTTTATTTATTAAAATGAATCTAATATTACAATTAGAAATTCGTGTTTTCTAATAGAAATTCCATCAGATGTTTAAAATTTGGTTCTGCAATAATATGTAATAGAATTTATGTTACATTAATTAATGTTTACATATATCTTCATATGACTTATTTTATGAAGGTGAATTATTATATAATTAATACTAACTGTATTATATAAGACCCTTGAATAATACTTAAAGTAACATAAATTAGTAACACACAGTATATCTTCAAGTAAAGTATATATATATTTTTTTGAAAGTAGGCCATATCTTAAATTTATTTTTATTTTATCTCGTTTGTGTCAATATATCATGCCCAAGATGAAAAATTATAATATTTGAAATATTCCCCAATGGAATTCCCCGCGGACAGTCGGCGCCGAACTAGCCCGAGTCGTAAACGACTATGTGAGGCAACGCTGAATAAAGCAGGAATAAAATTTTCCGAGGATTTTGCACGGGAAATTAGGACACCGTGCGGGACGTCGGCAGATAGTTTGCATGCGATCGGTCCTATACATAAATATCCCTATACATAAATGTAAGGCCTTTACGTGAAGAGTTACAGCGAAAAATCTAATATAATGTAAACCCGGAAAACATAAATACCGACGAAGAATCAAAGTCTTCAGTTCTGATCTGACAACAACGACGTTTAGTTTAGTCCACCCGGGCAAATCGGTAATAGTCTGTAAGCACGTGTGCTGATGAATAAAGTCTTAACTTTATTAAAAATCTAGATCTACCCGTATTTCAACATTCATTCGTACCCCTTCCACTTGCCCGCGAATCCGTGACTAACAAATATTTTAAGTCGATTTAAAAAAAAAATAATTTATATTATCAAAAAATACTATAAATTTAACTCGTTATATTTTTAGTTGTAATTATATAATACAAAAATTAACTATAATAAAATTCAGTAAGTTTTAGAAGAAAAATTTTAAGACTGTTAAAATATTTGTTTCATATTTTAAACTGTCCAAAATCGTTGGCCAATTATATAAACATCTTTTACCTGTTTTTCTTAAATTTCATTTATTAACATCTATGATTATAATAAATTTTTATTTATAATTTATAATTAACTGTTATATAAAGTTTTTTATAATTTATAATTTACACGAATTTTTAATATGTACGAAGAGACAATTGAACTTTTAAATTAATAATATATATTATAAATTTTTTTCTTATATTATTTCATTGTAATTTTAAATTATAATATTTTTATAAGAATAAGAATAACTTAAAATGTATTAATATTTATTGATTAAAATCTGTTATTAAAAAATACTAAGTTATTGAATAATAATATTTTTATAAGAAATTTCAGAAACTTAATTTCATATTGTTAGCTTAAATAAATACATATATTAAAAAAAATTTAATATTTGAAACAGCTACTACTCATATTATATAACATATATTATAAATATAAACTATATTATTTTTAAATGAAATTTGAAGATTTTTTTTTGAAACTGAAGATGAAACGTGGAACTCCATCTTTTATCTTCAAATTATCTTAATATTATAAATTTTGTACAACTTTGAAGATTTCAATGGATATCATATTTTTATTAATCATAAACGATCAAATAATTAAAAATTACTATTAAAAAATTTCTTTATTAAGATTATATAGTAGTACTTGTTTATTTAAAAGTTAGTTTTAAACGAATATAACAAATGAGTAGAATTATATAGAAAACAATATTAAAATAGAATTTATTGTTTAATAGAACTTTAAATAACAATCATTTTACTAGAAATCAAATTTATATATTAAAAATTATGTTGTAAATAAAGGGTTCAACACACTTATATATTTTATAGTAAACTTTATTTATTAATATTACACAAATCTGTAGTAAAACAAAATATACAGTTCCGATAATGAATGATTACAAGTTGCCCAACACTGATTATTGATATTACAATATATTGAAATTAACTATATATGAATAAATCTATTAAAGGTTAAAGTAAAAAATTAGTTCTTTCCATTTTATAAGTAAAAATCCTAGATACTTTAAAAGAAAAAAAATTATAGAATTAATTGAGGATATTCGTGTTACATATTTTTAAAGCTAATTTTTTATAATATTTAGATAGATAATTTTATTTCTATTACCATATTTGTTATTATTCAGCTATCTCTGTTGAGTAGTAAAAAATAATTTCTTTGATAATATAAAATATATACAATGGAATATATAATTATAAAGTTAAAATATGATTTGCTAATTTTATAAGTGAAAGAAGATATATAAATAATTAGTTTCATGAATATTATATATTATGAATGTATTACGAAAATTATATTAAATGTTTAGATTAAATAAAATACAGTATTATTATAGTTATAATGATAATAAGTAAAATTTTAAATCATATATATATATAAATATATTTAATATATTTAATGTGTATATTTGTTTGATTAATTAGTTTACTATAAAAAAAATAATTTTAAAAAGTATAGAAAATTAATATAATACAAAAACTAAAAGATTACTATAAGAATTTGACATTTGATTATCAATTCAAAGTTGACCTATGAAAAAAAGTATGTCTATCAAGATGATAAAATTCAGTATCACAAACAAATATCAGTAGTTGCAATATGATTTTAGTCAGGCATTAACCTTGACACATCTATTCATCTGGGACTTTATACGGATTTTCTTTCAATTAAGAATTAAATTCAATTAAATGCTTTATTATTACACTCTATTGTATTTTACATGATCTCAAATAATTGTCAAAAATTATAATATTTATTTTATGTAAATTTCAAATTATACCAATAAATTATTTTAAATATTTAAAAGAAACTAGATATTTTCATAGAAAAAAAAAGAATAACAATATAATAATTAAAAATTTTCCTACTAAATTGAATTATTTTTCCAAAGGAAAATATATATATGATGAGAATGTAAAATGTCACACACAAATTAAAGAAATACTTTTTGATTACTACAAAAATAAATAGACAGTTTCATTATTCTATCGAATTCAAAATTAGTATAGTTATTATTAAAAAACAGCTGCTCTTAAAACAAAATTCATTTCCGCTACTGCAACCTAGTATTTTTTATGCGTGCAACTAGTATATATAAATTAAAACACGAATATGTTTGAATCATATAAATACGTAATCTCAATTATTAATAAATAAAAAATTATTATTTTTTGAGAAGATACCTAAATACACGTCATTAATATTTTTTTCAATTTATATAAATGTCGATAGTGTAAATAATTATAATTAAATAGAACGATTATATTCTATATATAAAATAATATATTATATTATATATTATAAAACAGTAAAACCAATAATTCAATATTTTTTAAATACATAGTACAATAAAAAAAATTACAATACACATGTAGTACAACATGTTCGTAATACAATAATTTAATAAAGAAGTAATCTAAAATATAGTTTATAATATATGTAGCATTTATTTAAATACAAAATTACGAGTCTGGTAGGTGAGCTGTGGCGGATACATGACGAAGACAGTCAGTGAAGAAAAAATTTAAAATAGTGAAAAATATAAAGTAAAATTGGAAAAATATATTAAAAAAGAGATAAAGTATTAAATTAGCCGATAGAATAAATACAAATAAAATAGAAGTGTTGTAAATATAAAATAGATAAAAAGGTTCGATATAAAAGGCGAAATAGGTGAAAGCATAAGAAAAGTAAAATACAATACTTATAGACACTCATAAATCGATAAGAGTAGAAAGAAAGAAAATTTCAAAACAGAACAATAAATTAAAATGTGTGAAAAGATATCAGAAAAGATACACAAAAGGAAAACAATGTTAGAGATGGAAACAACATTTATAGCAATGGAGGAATAAGAGAAAAAAAGTAGTAAAACAAGAATTAAAGATATATGCCCATATCATGAGGACTGAGCGAACTTATCGAACAGACTCACACTGAGAAATATAGAAAAGTAATAGTAGAAAGTTTAAATGAAGGATTGGGAAGGTTTGTACAGGAAAAAATATGGAGAAAAGATAGATTTTAAAAATAAAAAAGGTCAAAGTTTAATTTATTAGAATAATAAACGTTTAAGAAAGAAGTGAGTCTAAGGTGCAGCTACTCAAGCGTGAAGTTGAGTATTATGGGAAGAAAATAAAAGATCTGTATTTGACGATTAAAATTGTTGTCAAATGAAAAGAAGAAGTAAAAAATGATGGAAGTATAAGTGAAAGCGTAAGTAAATTATAATGTGTAATTTTTTAGATAAGTTGATAAATACGTTAAAACTAATATTTTGAGAAAATGTATTAATATAAATATGTATTACAGAATCTTTTAATGTACCATAACAATTATATTGTTCAATAAAAAACTTACTTACTTACATACATATTTAGTAAATATTACAAAAGATTTAGGATGTCCCACAAGCATAAGAAGATTATAGCAATGTCTAACATGATATGTTACTATCAGTTGAAACATTAAAATACAGAAGTAAGTATGCGTAAACCCTGGTAAAATATTGCTCCTATGTAACTTTTTGTAATTATAGATTTCGTATTTTCAAAAATTTATTACACGAATTGGAGATCGAGTATATTTCAAATGTTATTTATTGTAATATCAAATGCCATATAGAATATTGTCTTGTTGTAATATTTATATGTCAAGAATATTGCGAATAAATATTTTATATTTATTTCGAATAATATTTCGAATAATAATTCGATTTACAAACAAGATTATTGATTCTTAAATCATTGATTTACAATATAACAGTATGACAAGACAGATGAACTTGTTTCTTTTCTATTTAATTATTTTTGTGCCAACAACAGTTTCAGTCTAAATAATCCGAGGTTCAAAAGTAATAAAAAAAAAATTGTAAATAAATATTGAAGTGAAATTGACACCCATAATATAGGAAACTTTGAGATTCACGTAGTGGTAGCGTTCAACACAGCTATTACCAAGAATCCCACAAACATCCCTTTCAACAAAATGCAAGAGGTACCATTCAGCTATTGATTAACAACTGCTATGCATAAAATTATTGTTAATGATTGAAGACCTGTAGCTGCTCTGCATGTGCTCAATCATATGTAAGCGGTCCAATACGAGTTGTCGTAATGAGCGGTCCTGGGAGCGCAGGTACTCAAGCAGGCGCATGAAAGACATTAAAATGGAAAAGACGAAATATTAAGATACGAACGGAGTCCATAGGAATTAAATCGAACCACCGCGCGCATTACTTAGGAATGCTTTTTCCTCCTGCTGGGTACACAGGAGGTTTTTATAAATCTACGTTATTGTTAGAACTAAGAACTGCACCGAGAGAGGTAGGACCAAAACACGACAATTAGAGATTAGTGGGGACCGACAGAAGATCAGATAGTAGCAGCCAAGATGAGTAATAAAAAATAAGAATATTATAAAGGAAAAAGGAGAAAAGTAACCAGCGAACGTATTTAAAAGCACAGCGTGAACAGTGCGGACAGGTTATCTTTCGTTTCATATACGTAACTAGCGTGCTATTCCATCTCCTAACTACGCTTGTAATTAAAACAGAAATAAACAATTTCAACAATTTCAACGTTTTCAGTCTAATTTTCATAACTCGCCATCCTTGAAAACTTCTCGATATCTCAAGGTTCTTAAGAATTATTGTTATAAAATTTAAATAAAATGAAATGGAAAACGAAAGAAATTTATATTTTATAAAATTCTAATAGTTACGTTATTTTAAGTCACTTTAAGCTATTAGAGAAAAATAATCAACAAAAAATTTGAATTTTTAGAAGTATAAAAAAAAGGAAATAGAGAATAGCTAGATTTTACTAGCCAGTCATAAGCAAAAAATTTTATTTGTACCTTTACATTCATTTTCCACATTATAATTCTGACAAAGTTATTAAGAATAGTCCTATAAGAAAAATAATAAAAAAATATAATTCCTTTCATAAAAATACTTTACGTACTATGCATTTTTTATACACTTAAACATTCATAGTTTACATGAATATATTTCTAATTATTAGAAATAAAGATATTAAAAAATAATAAAACATTAATGTTGCCGATAGAAAACTGTCAATTTTGTCAATTTTTCGCGCGACAGTCGAGTTAGGCAATTCTCATTTAAAGCCCGCGGGAAAATAAATATCAGCTGTAGTCGGACGACGACTAAATAATGACTGAACGGCGCATTATTATGAAACAAATAGGCGAATTTCGCGAATTTAGACGCAACTAGTTCGATCGCGCACTGGAAATTCAAAAACATTATGTGAAGGGAGAAGTGAGTGTATATATAACTTACTTAGCTATTCGTTTTGCTAGAGCTACTTTCTTCTCCCTCATTCTCGCGAACTTATAAATGCTGAAATAAAATAAAATTCAAATAAAATTTGCCTTTTTTACACCTCATTCATCACCTTCATCTACGATTCGTGTTTGAAACAATTATATATTAAAAGAATCTTGGTTTTAATCAAATTGACAAAATACTGTTATTTATTTTATTATAATGCATTGATACTTTTTATAAAATCTTTTTATAGAACAAAATTGTTGACGATAGCATGTGCTGAACACACGTAGAACATTAGAAATATACTGAATTAAGAATAAGCGTACCTGCAAACGCATAGGTAGGCGACGGCTTACTTGGGGAGCCACGCAAAGACAATGTAAGATTATACATTGGCTTTATGTATTATAGGGTAAATAGGACAGGCCAATCGAACGTGCGTCCAAGGTCCAGACTGTATGAGCTTTTTCCCTCCTGCTCGCCATGCAGGAAGGTTTTTTATGCCAATGGACGTGTAGAAATTTGTAAGAAAGAAGAGGGCACAAGTAGCACGAGCATAAAGGTGCACGAAATGCGAGTGCATGAGGACTTTTAGACTAGTTCAGTTTTTTATTTCGGCTTACGCGGCGGCCATAGAATGGTTACGGAAGCCGCGGAGAAAGGTGGTGGCCCTTTTCCTCCAGAAGTCGCTTGTGAATGATACAATAAAAAACAAAAATTTATATACGCGAAATCGAGTATATTAATTCAACGTCTTTCTCAATTCCGTCATCCCACAACGCTATCTTTAACAACAATATTTGAAAAACAAAAAATTGTTTTTTACGAAATTAAACTTATATTAAACTTTTATAAGGAATAATTATTAAAAATAAAATTATTTTATATAATAGAGAACGTAATGTTTCATACTAAAAATATATTATTAAAAATTATTCGTATATAATTTATTTGTAATATGTTATTATGACGAATAACAGCGTTTGTATAATTAATAAATTGCAAACAATTAATAGCTTCTGACAAGGGTATAATGTATTTCGTTTACATAATGATAAATATGAAATTTAAACTTTACAACATATCTAATAAATATTTAAAATTTAAAACTGTCATTACAATTATTGTTTAGCTTACCTTCTAAAAATCATCTCTTTTATAATGGTTTGCTTGGTCCTCATCACCATTTTTCTGAGGAAGACTTTTCATCTTTCATTTTAATTAAAATTAATCACACGCTTCCAAATCTGAAATAAAATATAAAAGATATATTATAAATATACAATTATATTTTAATATTACTTTTATAATGAATTTACACAATTTTATTTTTTTTTTTTTAATATTTTTTCTTCGATTATGAGTTCCATTATCTTTTATGCAATTATAATATTATTTTCAAATAAATTATTGTAAATGTAATCTTTTGTCCGATAATAAAACAACAAAGTTTAACAATATTTTAACAAAAAGTTTAATATTACATTAACAATCAATTTATATAAATTTGTTACCCTAATCTTTTAGTGATGTTTTGATAAATTATAACGACATTTAATTCAATTTTAAATACTGTAACACATTGAAATTCTTCGATACAAAAATTCTTTTTAACTATTAATAAATACCAGTATTATTTACATATTTTCAACTTTATGTATGCAAACTGCTCTTTCTTTATAAATTTTTTAATAATTACTGACTAATAATAAGAAAAGACTTCATAAAAAAATATTTTTTTAAACTATAATATATTTCTTAAAATGAATACGTAAAAATTTTTTAAATTTTCAACAATATAAAATATTTTAAATCATATTTAAATGTAAAGAATAAATAATTTGTCATTTTCTTTAGTTAAAATTTCAAAAAGATTCTCTTGATTTAATTAATTAAAAAATCAACTTTTGATAATATTAAAGAAAATTTTCTCGGTGATGGTTTAAATAAAAAATTATGTACATAAAAAAATATAAATATTCTTTCACATTAGGAATGTTTTTAATTAAAAATATATTGATCTTAAAATAAAATATATAAATAAATCTTTCATAAGATTTTTTGAAAAAAATTTATATAAATGCATTTCTTCAAAAAATATTTGTTGATGTTTGTAAAGTTTTTTTTTTTTTTATAAATTTTTTTAACTCTTAATTTGTAAAATTACCCTTACTTTTGTTAATTATTGAATATTTTTAATAATGATTGAGAATAATAATTTTGATAATATACTTATTATTAACACTATTTCACAATTAAAATTTGATTCTTAATATTATCAATAGATTAAAATATTAATCTATTTATAAAAAAATATTCTAAATTAATTCAAATTTTATTCAATTAATAATTAATTTTTTATATCAAATAAAAAATTTTAACTTTATAAAAAATAACTAAATACAAAAATTACTTTTATTTATAAAACATAATTATGAATGAAAAGTATACTTTCAAATTAATGTTTTTAAATTTCATTCAAAAGAAACAAAATAATAATTTAAAAGTAATCTTATATAAATCTTATATAAAAATACTTATAGTTATCTTAAATATAATTATATAATAGAATAAAAATCTTTTACATATCAGATAAAGTAAATAAATATTAATACATATACTGAAGAAGGAAGTTCAATTTTTGCATAATATGTCTTTCCTATAAAGTTCTGAAATTTAATATAAATTGCATAAAAATAAAAGATTAGGTACACAGATTTTTAAATTTTCTGGTTCTTAAAAAAATAGAAAAATAGAGTAAAAAGAAAAGAAAATTAAAACTATATGCGTAACAAGTTCTAGATTTTTTATAGTAATAAAAAAAAATGCTTCAGTTGCCCTTCGCCTTGAAATAGCTCATAGTTATTATCTTTCTTCTCGATGTTCTTAAAGTCATTGTATAACAACATTAAGAAAAACTATTTGAGTTCCTGTGTATTTTTGTACAGTAATACTTATGTGCATTCATAGCTCACGAGCGCCCGTCCTTATGTGTACATACGTATACACATGATAGCAGCCACAAACATTAATTCAAACTATTCATTACTTTAATACATTTTTACATTTTTTTTGTCTTAAACTAAAAAAAATTAGTATATAAAAATTTATATGTAATTAAAAGATAAAAAAAAATCGCTTTTGTCAATATTTCTTCATTGAAGAAAGTAAAAAGAAAAAAACTTTAAAGAAAAGAAGATCGTAATTTAATAGACTTTTTCTCTTATTTAAATTAAAGCAGATTAATTTATTTATATATATATATTTATATCTGATATATATATATATATATATATATATATTTATATCTGATGATACCATGAAAAATAGTATTTTTTTAAGAATCTTCATATAAATATAATAAGAAAAAACTTTAAAAATAATAAATATAATGTCAATTATTTTTATAGAATTTCGAATATATACTATCTTAATCTCTTGTATAACTATGTAATTTAATAAAAATATATGGATATAATATAATAATCATGTGCATATTTCCTCAAAATTTAAATGGATAATATAATACAAATTACTTCGAAATAAATATTTCAAAATATTTTTAATTTTTAAACTAGGGCTTGTACATTAATAATTAAATTTTTTTTTTTACATAAATATTTTATTGATAGTTATGCTTTTAAAATATTCAATAACACGAATAAAATTATTTTATGTCTTATGTTATTATATACGGCATTATTGACAATTTAAAAAAAAATTCTTTTTTATTTTGTATCGTAAAAAATGTAAAAATTAACTGTAAATATAAATTTTATTTATTTAAATAAAATATTATTAAATGTATTTAAAATTATTAATTACAAAGAAGATTAAGATTAAGAAACAATTTATGTAAGTTGAAAAATTTATAGAATTCAATAATAATATGAAGCATCTTAACAAGTAGGAAAATTATATAAATACGAAGGTTTCTTAAACAAAATAAAATAAATAATGTCGGATTACATAAAAATATTTTTGAAAATAATGCATTTTCTTTTTAAATCCATTTTATCTTTCCATTTTAGAATAAAAATTGTATGAGAATTAATTATTTTATTTATTACTTACCATTAGTTTTATAGACGTAAAATATTAAATTTAAATTTGAAGATGTATATTTATATCACTAAAGAATATTCCAGATATTTTATTCATTGTTTTTGTTTTTATATAAGTTGTTTAAGAAGTATAAAAAAGAGTAAAGAATTAATTAAGCATTAATTTAAAATTTTTGTAATGATTAGTTGATACTATAGTATTTTATAATATAAAACTTTTTATAGTAATAAATTTGAAATACTAAATATAATAATAAATAATAATAAAATATGAAATAATAAATTTGCTGTAAATAAATATGTATATATATATATTTAAATACTATTAACCAATTTATAGCTGACATTATATTTTTAATAAATTTCTTATATTCCCGTAAAATATAATCGATTCATATTGAGAATATGATGCAGATATTTATTTTTTTAGTCAATAATTGAATGAATCCATTAATATGTTTGTATTTTTATTAAAATTCATATTTTTTATAATTTTATTGAAACTAAAATACCTTAGAAATTAAATTAATTTAGTTGCATATTTGGTAGTAATATATTTTTCAAAAATTGTTTTGTATCTTTTTTTATTTATTGTGCAACTATGAATACTATTTTTCGTCTGAGTTTGTTAAATGTGCTACATGAATTGATTTTACAATAAAGATTGATATGTCATTCTTATCTGAAGTCTTGAAAATGATATAGTATAGTAAATTTAATATGGTTTATGAAAATATAAGTAATAATTTTTAATTTTTAGACATAAAATTTATTTTTTGTTTGTTACTTCCTATTATAATCATTTTCAAGCAATAAAACTGAGATAATTCAATTTTTGTAAAAGCAAAAATCATATTAATTTATTGCAGTAGTAAATATACTTATCATAAACTTTTTTTAAAGTACACATACATATATGCACAAAGATATATTATAAGTAGGAAAGAGAGACAGCGAATGTATCCCGGACCAACGGTCTGGATCGATAAACCCTTTTCTTGTAAGAACAAGAAGGCTAGAAAAAAAGAGTGAGGACTCCGGATATGAAGTATACAAGTTTCGAGAAAAGTTGCAGATAGGATCGTAGACAAAATTAAGTAAAAAAATTGAAAAATTATAAAAGAATAGCAAGTTGAAGTTTAACTCATAACGCTCTCTCATAATCGGAAAAGCGAAAAATCGTGCTTTTTAACTAACTGATTCGATTCATTCGCTTCCGAATTATATAATAGAAAATTTTTCTAATATATATATATATATATATATATATAATATAATATAATAAAAATAGTATATTTTTTTACATTTTTTATTCAATAAAGATAAAAATCAATTTTTAACGGAAACATAAAACAACGTAAAATAAATTTTCAATTTTTTAATGAATAATAAAGGTCTATTAATCTGAATAGATTAATGTAATACAATAAATAAATAACTTTTACGCATAGGATATATAATTAATTGTTAGTAATAAATGAATATGATAATTGAAATTTAAAATCCGACATGGAAATTAACAAACAGATGGTGATAAAAAAAAAAAGACCATAAAAAAGATAGAAGAAAATTTTAAAAAGCATGGGAAAAAATTCATCCCACGTTCACCCCATTGCGACCAAGACAAGCCGCCACCATTACCTTGGAGCTCTTTACTCCAACGTCAAAATCAATACGACCTACCTGTCTGTGTCTCTCTCATTCTCTGTCTCTGTAGTACGCGCATACTCGTGTTTCCTCCCTTGCCCCCACTTCTTGACGCTTGCTATCGTTCCATTGCGTCTCTATCCAACTAAGTAAATACACATGCAGATACATAGAGAGAAGGAAGCGACAACAATGCACGAGGAAAATTAAAAGCACTTAATATGCTCACTCATTATTTTACTTAATTCATTCACCTGTTTTTCTTAAAAATATCACCGTAAATTTTCTCTTTTTATTTTGTATTTACTTCAGGGGGGAATAAATAACTCACAACGTTGTAACGCATCCCTCAATAATAATGAGGAGTACGTACCATACCGGATTACAGTGAGCGAACACAGTTGGTGATAATTTTAGAGTTATCAGGATTCATGCTGCTCTTTTTTTCGTTTTTCGGATGCAGTTACTAGAGCTGAATGCCGAATGATTCCGGAATTACCGGCAAAAATACACGCACACACACAGGCACGAGCACATATTAATTGGATAACACGCAGCTCTCCTTCCTCTTCTTTCTTCGTCTATCTCTTTTTTTTGTTATCCGTGCGTAGGCCTTAGCCACGCACGTACAGTCACGCGTATTTCACCGTATCATGGAGTTACAGGAGCCGTAGCCGTGCACTATCCGATCGAATGACGCGCATTCGATGAAGGATGAAACGCGACGAAAAAGCAAGCACCAAGGGGGATGAAGTATAACCGAGGTTTTACGTATACTTGCGCTTGCGCAAGTAAAAAGAGGTGAGAAGCAGCATAGGTGCGCACAAGTCATATATAACCAAAATTCGCGCCGCCAACCATTCAACGTAGTACTTTCTATTATCTTTCTTTTTTATTTAATACCTTCGTTAATATTAAAACGCCAAATTGAGGACAATTATATTCAAGAGCGCATGCTTCAATTTACTTCTAGTGTTCGCTCTACATCTATAATTACACCCTAGTGATTCCTTTCGTTTCAAACCTACCGATTAGTTCCTCCAGCTTTCTCTCTCTCTCTCAGCATATTTCTTTCTCATTCTGCTCTTCTATATTTCACTTTTCTCTTCATCAAGTATACAAATTAAACGTGTTGCTTATACACGAGGTGACCAATTCTTACAATTTTGTTATTTAACACTAGTATGATTAATACTATGAATTCATAACCATTTTCATTCTTGTACAATTATTTTTACACGTATATATTTTCACAAAATTCTTAAATTATGAATGTATGTATATTCACTATATATGTGCTTAAATATCATTTAAAAATTAAATTTAAATGTATATTGAAATTATACTCAAAAATCATACATATATAATTAACCGATAATTATAAAATTTAAATATATAAAGTTTAAAAATATAAATATTATTTTAAAAAATTTGAATATAAGTGTTTATATATATATATATATATATATAATGTTTATATATCAATATAAAATATTTATTTTAATTTTTATTTATATACGCTAAAAATACAATATTTATGTTCCAAATAATGTGACATAATATTTTACACATATAAAAAAAAACTTATATGAAAATTTAAATTAATAAACATGTATGAATTTTGAATATTTAAATTAAAAATATTACATTTAAAATTATAACATTTTTCCACAAAGAAAGTCTAAATTTTTCCTAAAATAAACACATAACCATCAATGTAAGTAGACTCTTCAGAAGCCAATATTCCAGGCTACACTACGTGTATACTACTTTGTGTACAAAAAAGTATTATCCTCTTCTTTCATTCAATAATGATAGTAATCTATTTATATGATTACAAATTCAAGAAAAAAATTGATATATGTGTGATTGAAGGGAAAATATATACATAAATTTACGAGAGAATAATTGATGAATTATTTAATTTTATAACAAATAAAAATTATTTTTAATAATATGATTAACTTCATTACAAAAAATAGATAAAAAAAGATTGCAAATTGTATACAAAAATTGAAAAGGTGAAAAACTATATAAATTTCCAGTAGTATTAGATACTTTTATTTGCTCTATGATTATTAACTCATAAAAAATGTTTTTATTATTTTTAATTTCTTGAAATGCTTGAAGACAAATAAAAAAAATGTTTTTTTGAGTATGTACTTAGAATAAATAATTGGGAAACAACATATAATTATAAAAGAAGAATAATATAACATGAATGTAAAATATTAAACAAATCTCAACTTTACTTAAATGGTAAACTGTTAAAAAGAAATTTTATTATTAGTCACATAAAATATTAATAAGTAAAAAAATACTCACATATAATCCACATCGAATAAAATGTTAAGAAAATTTAGAAAATTCCAATTAAATATATATAAATTGAAGATGAAAAAAAATTTTATACAATATTTCTAGAGAACTGAAAAAAAAACTTATTAAATTAATTATTAAAATTAAAACTAATGGAAAAAAAATATCGTACAAAAAAATTTTTCTTAAATAATTGCATATAAGATACCAACTAGTGACAAACAGACAAAAAACAAATTAGTGAGTTTCAATATTAGAGATGTTTCTAATAAATATGTATAATATATCAATTTTAATAACATTAAGAGTTAAACGTAGTCTTCTTTCGAAATTTTATATAATTATTCTAATGATACCCATAAAAAAATATAGAAGAATATCTGAAATAATTTCCCGTTATAGCTTTTTTGTACATTAATATTACTTATTAATATGCATTTTATTATATTATTTTTATGCTTTTATGCGATTTAACATTTATTATAATTTTGAAGTATTTTTATTTACGAACATTCCTTATTTTCGAATAAAAATAATGGGCATGTTTCTTTACTGAATTATTTAAAAACTAGTAGTTTTTAATTAGATTTTTTCATTATTTTTTGAAAAAACTCTAACAAAAAAAGTTATTAAAAAAAAAATTATATTTAATTTAAAAGAATTTAAGAAATAAATATTTTTTGGAAAAAATAAAGTAAATTGAAAGACATAGTAATGGAACTAAATATGTTACATCAATGATAATTATAAAAGAAAATTGCAATAAGTTCAAAAATATGTTTACTTTCACTTAAATTGAAGTAAGTTAAAAATTATTAAAGCCTAAATAAATAAATATAGATTTAACTTTATTTAAGAAGAAAATTAATATAAAATACTTAACAAATTAATTTAAATTTGAGTAGAATTTAAATTTCTCTCCTCACTTACAGACTCATATTTATATTTTTAAATATATATTCTAATACAATTATGCATCTTTTTTTTATCCTCCAATGTCTTCATATTATTAGAGTTATTAAAATTTTCTATGTAAAATGCATATTTATTTGTACCAATATAACTTTTACGTTCGGTTTCTATAATTATATAAATATAATTCATAAAAAATATATATTACTTTAACAGAAAAAAAGTAAACTAAAGCGTGAGGCAATGTGAATTTGAAAATACAAATTTATTTGATGGTTATCCTTTTTATAATATTTCAACCATGTATTCATTCTTACTGTTTTTAGAAAAGACGTTTGTTAAAAAAACACGATGTTTAAATGCTATGTTTTGTACGAAGATTCACATGTATACAATTAAAATCTATCTTAAGAAGAATTTTTTTTTCAACTCTATGTTTGTGGATTTTATCTATATACTTTTATTTTTAGTATTTATTCTTATAATCTGAAGTCATTATTTTAAAATGTTAAAGCGTATTGATGTGGAAGAAGAGAAAAAAAACAATCTAATCCTTTTAATCGGTATTCTATTGTAGAAGACATACGAAGAATGCGAAGCAAATTTAATTCAGAAACCTCAATAAATACTAAAACTAGTAGTAAGTAGTAACTGTAAAAGTTTATATTCAAATCAATGATTAAAAAAATTTTTTTATTCCATAAGATTTTTCATTCTAGAGTAATTTTATGCTTATAACTATACAGTAAACTATATTAAAAAATACATAAAATAATTCGCATTGTTTTTTTTTACTCGTACAGAATTATATATAAGTTCCAGTTAGATATATCTTGTTTAATTCTTGATAAAAAAAATTGTATAATTTTAGTATTGAAAAATAAGTTGAATTTTTATTTAAATCTTTTATTTGTGTATTTGAAATATTAAAATTCATCTTAACATTATTAATTTGTATGGAAAAATATCAACAGAATAACGGTTTTGCCCTGATGACATAATATGAATCTAGAAAACTATTTATCTGACGTACAAGTTTTACTACGAATACTATCTATGTAAGAACTATATTGAAGTATATATTTCTATATAAGAGTTTTCCCAAAACACCGTGATAATCATTATTGTAATGAATACTACAATAAAAAAATATTTTTTCAATAAAAAATATAAAACGATCCTTTTATTTTAAAGAGTAGTGAAAAAAGTTTTCTAACTGACCAAGAATAGATTGATTTACAATGATTTTAAATTTAAAACAGAAATAACGTGAATAACTATTAGCAGAATGTGGAGATTTTATGTAACTGAACTTTGGTATTATTGGAATGGGCTTAAATCGAGGCCATCACACAATTAACTGACGATATCTAAGGACACAAAACGAGTTGTATATACATATGCTATATAGATTTCTAGTATAATTTTGATATCCTAGAATATAGAAAAAACTAGAAAAACTGATTAGATACAATGTAATTTCCTTGCTAAAAAAAGTTTCTAAATTGTCAGAGCTAAGCCATCTTTAGTTGAAATTCTATGCAACATATTTAATTTTCGACAATTTAAAAAATTATTAGTTTTTATTTTTCCTTAAAATATTACAATTTAATAAAAAACTTTCAAACAAAATTTTTGATTAATCGAGTAATTGATTAATGTTTACGATCGCTTATTATCTACGTAGATTAAAAATGCAAAATAAAAAAAGTTACAAATGATATGGTTCAGGGGAATTAATACAACCTTTCTATCGATACTCAGTTTTTACTAAAAAATAAATTGCAATATAGCAAACCCATTTATGGATCATTAATATTTGATAATCATTAAACTTAACTTCCATTCTTTAATAGAAATCATTCGTAAGTCTCTAATATTTATAATCTATTTATTTGTTGTATAAACTTTTATAATAAACGAATTATGAAATATACTTTCTATAGAATATTTAAGAAGATTAGTTGAATCATTTATATTAATTTTTTTTATTGTATACATACTATGTGTGTATATTCATATTTTTCTTCGTTGCCTAACTTCTGTCAAAATCTTCAAACATGTTACAGACGTGTATGAATCCGTTGGTAAACTGTTTTTCACAGAATTAAGAATTTAGCATAATATAACTAGAAATTAGCATTTATAAGTAATAGTAAGAATAATGTTTAAGAAGTCTTAAATAAAATTTATAGTTTTACAATAAAGTTTTTTAATTTGAATAAATTCATTATAAGCTATATTTGTTAAATACAGCTATTATATGTATAAACATTATATAACGAATGAAAAACAGTTTTTATTTCAAATTTGTTCTTATCAAATTTTATAAATTTTTACCTTTTTTCATTTTAAAATGAAATAAAGATATTTAGATTGATTTTTATTGTTATTTTATAACAAGTAAGAAAAAATATTTCTCATGGAACTTTAAATTATTTTTTAATAAGAAAATTTTAATAAATAAAAATTTGCCTTTTTATTAGCAATTACTGTTGTCCCGTATTTTCACACAAGTATAACGGGATAATTATATAGTTATTTAATACTTTATAAATGTATACAAGCTATCATATTAAATTTTTTTTTTTAATTATAAAATATATTAATAATCGTTTCAAGTATTCTACATTAATATATAGGGAGAATGCAATAAATCCTAAAGATTTTATGCGGCAATAGTATAAGAAATTTTAATTAATTGTATTTAATACGTTGCTAAAGTATTTAATAAAAAACTATATAATACATAAAATTTTTTTAAAGCAACAATGGTTTATTAGTATTTGTAATAATTTATTCTACTCTTTATTACGAATGTTATTATGACTTCATCGTGAAGTGTCACATGATATTTCTATTTGTATTCAACCCCTTTTAAGGGTGACTTTTAAGGTAGTTTTGATGTTTTTAATAATATCTTATTCTTAACTATTTCATTTTTTATAAAATTATTATTTTTAAAATTCAAATGTAATTTAAATTTGAATGTTTAAAACTTATTAACATATTATTCACACTTATTTAAAGTATAGGTTTTCATAAACATAAGTATTAATATTAATTGAACATTTTCTTATAAAAATGTTTCGTATTTAAACTGTATAAATTATTAGTTCTGACCAACTAAAAAGAATGATAACAATCGAAAAATTTTTTTTTCTATATATCTAATATATATGCTTTTTATCATTAAGTATATATATGTGTATAATATAAATCATTAGACTTAGATAATTTTAGTTAATTTGGAAATTTTAAATAGATTACTTTAAAATATTTTTATGAACGATATTATAAATTAAATTTTTTCAATTATTTGTTCACATAATAACTAATTTTTATAACCTTTAATTACTTTTCTCTAAATTTTTTATTTTTTGGTAGCATTATAAAATAAAAAAAATGTTGTTTACAAATTTTATTTTTTATAAAAATAATTAATATAATTTTCAGATTTATTAGTTTAATTACTTTATTTATTATGTTAATTTAAAACAAATCAATAAAATCAATAAAACTTTAACTTTTTAAGTAAAATAAAACTTCAATCAATAAAACTATGTTCTGTGGTACTAAAAAAATATATAAAAAGTATTTAAGATAATAATTTATTATAAATATTGCAATATTTAAATTAGATTACAAAGATAACTGTTCTAGAAAATAAATGCATAAAATTTATTAGCATATTTGATAATAAATTCAGCGATATATATTGTCATTAATTTTTATATATCCTTATCAATATTATTTCCAGTAAGTGTTATAAGGTTTTTCGATTCCATAATAGTTCTTTAAAAAAGTACCATTAATAGTAATATAAGTGAAATTATTTGTACAAAATTTTACATAATTTAATACTAACAATGTTTATTATGTTTTATCTTTATAGTTTGTATATTACAAGGAGTTTAAATATTTATAATATATTTTTGCAACCTTTTTTCAATAGTTTATTACATAATAAAAATATTTTTCATTTGTCAATTTTTAATTTTAATTTGAAAAGATGTAAGTAGCTTGAAAAACTAAGATTAAAACAATAATTTATTACAATGGTGTTTTTCTAAATAAGTCTTGCAATTTAGAATTATAAAATTTTACAAGTACATATACATTTCTCTTCATTTTCACAAATGTACATTTTCTTTGTCAAACATTGACAAAAAAATGAAAATAATTATTATAATTAAAATTTTATTTTAATTACATTTGTTGTTAGTTTTGTTTACTATTTCTTTTAAAAATTCTGTGTTTGCTGGAGCAGTTGTATAAAGATTTCCTACAAAATACCAAGTCTTAAAAAGTTAGATTTTAATAATGCATTATAGAAGAATGTTTTACTAACCAATAAAATTCCTTGTATTATTATCAAACTTTATAATTTTGCAATTTGCTTTTCGTTCTACTTTAAATCCGACACAACGAAATCTTTCGTCCGTTTGGTAAAGTAGTTTATTTTTTTGAGGATTTAAATATGGCTGACCACTAAAAGGATTGATGAAGTCTGCCCAGAAACCACACATTTTTAATTTTTTACATATGTTTGATGCAGCAAGTACAAACTATCAAAAATAGATATAGAATTTAATAAAATTTTTCTAAATATGTACCAGAATCAATTTATTGGTTCTATTAATTCATTATTATAATGAAAATATTGAATGAACATTTAACTTTGTAACCTTAGGAATTACTAATTATTTAAAAAGAAAATTACTTACATATTGAGCTAATTTTTCAATTTTAGTTTCTTTACTCCATTTTGATATTGTATTTATTTGTTGACAAATTGTAATTATTGTAAGTTGTGGAGAAGCAACTTCTAAACAACTAGGGAACAATTCCAAAATTCCTTTTCGTAATAATATTGGACATTCTTGTGCTGTACAATGCAAAACTGAAAAAGCTGAATTTGTATCAACAGTTTTTCCTGGAATAGTTGTATGTGATTTTTCTACTTTTAAATCTTGTAATTTATTTGGTACTAACGTAGAATGAATTTCTACTTGAGCAGTTGTTGCAGCATCTAACCAACCAGGACCTATAGTTCCAGGAAGATAAAATCTAAAACCTCTTGGTGCTAGAAGTTCCCAATTTGGATTGAGTCCAAAAATAGTATTTTCTATATCTAACATTGAAAAAAATATTAAAAGTATAATATATTAATAAATAAAACTAATTATATTTTAAAAAATAAGTAATATGAAATTAACTATTAAAATTATGTATATTTTATAAAACCTATATTTATGTTTATATTTGTAGCAGTTAATTTAAATCTAATTCAGTTTATCATATTAATATATATTCAATAGATTAAGTAATCTTTAATATGATGCATTTATTTTTATATTAAAATAATCTAGGTTAATGAATATTTATAATTTACTTACAGTATTTTAATGTTTTATACTTATTCACTTGTAAGCTTTAATATGAAAAAATGTGTAAATATCTAAACAATATCTTATAAAAATATTTCAAATTATATTAATATTGAATTCTTTATTATTCAAATATATATAAGTGATTTTATTAAAATTGTTTGTATATTTTGTACCTGAATATTTGAATTGTTATATTTATCGAACTCTCTAAGTTACCTATCTTTTTTATCAATACAGTATCAGTTAATGCAATATATGTATTTTTACTATATAAATAATAATAACAAATCAAATAATATATTTCATTAATTTAACATACAATAAAAATTTTTAATTAAAAAAAATAAAAAGATTCACGACTAACCATCAAGGGCATCATCTGATTGTACAACCTTAAAAGAACTAGTACTACTGTCACTACGTCGTGAATACTTTGCTGTAGCAATGAGTCCAGAATGCACAGATATGCAAGTTCTCTGAATATTACGTATATTAAACATCTGAAAATAAGTCTTAAAGGTTAATTAAAAAAAATTTCGTATAAAAAATATTTTAGGAAAATATAATTATATTACAAATATGATACAAGCTTAGATAATAAATAAAATTAACTCACAATTGAACAGAAAATTTACATGCTGGAATTAAAAACTATTTACATCGACAAATCCGTGTTGTGAAAAATTCTTTAATTTAAAGAGAACAGAAACTAAATTGCATATCCAAGGCAATAGTATGATACAACTGCAACTAAAACTGAAATGTCTGCTTGGCGCTGCCAAGTATTACTTCGTAGGATTATATACTACATTAAAAAACGAAATAACTTGATAATTGGTGGCAGCAGTTTAGCATCGGTTCGAAAACGCAATATCTTTTTATATAGTGCTGATAGATGGCTCACTTGTCGTTTTTAAAGTTAACAATTTCAATTTTACTCTTAAAATAAAGAATAAGAAAAATTTTAAATCAATAATAATCTATAGCTATATATTTCAAATTTGATTCAAGAACATTCACATTTAATAGTTTATTGAGAACTTATTATTAGTTGACTTATTAGTCGACTGTACGTGGAAAAAGATATTAATTTAGATATTAAAGAATAAAAAAAGGAATGTATAATTTTACATTAATTAATATATTGTTTTGGTTTCTATATTTAAAAATTATTTTCTCGTTTATATTCAAT
This sequence comes from Platyscapa corneri, assembly GCA_018907185.1. Lineage (NCBI taxonomy): Eukaryota > Metazoa > Arthropoda > Insecta > Hymenoptera > Agaonidae > Platyscapa > Platyscapa corneri. Next base: position 324,723 of record JACCHW010000119.1, read on the forward strand.
TATAAAAGTAATAAAAATAATATTTTAACTGCATTTTTAAATGTGTGTCCTGTAATATTAGAGCTATCAGTAAGGTTGTAATCAATGTTGTATGTGTTCTCTATTCATAATTTTTTAAATAATAGATTTATTAAATAAATTATTATATTAAGTTCTAATTATGAAATATAATTATTATTAAAAATTTTGTAATATTTTATTTTAAAAAATATCATTAATGATCCAATACATTTATAGTATTTTAAATAATTAGATGAATGATCAATTCTCTATACTATAATTTATAATATCGTTTATTTTTTAAATAAAATGCGTAAGTTATATTATAAAAAATGAATTATTTTTATATCATCTAAATTTAAGTTATAGACCGCAAAATTACGATTTGATTAAAATATTAATATTTGAAATGAATAATTTATTTTAAAATATATCTATTAATTGTTTAAAAAAAAACTTGTAAAAGACTTGATATATTAAAGATAATCAACATATATCTATATTTAATTTAATTGTACTATTTACTTTTATAAATCTATTATTAAATTTTTTCTTTAAAAAATAAATATAAAATTTGATTGTTTATGGAAGGCATAATAAAGGAATGATCAAACATAACCTTAAACAAAGGTAAAGGAAATTGAAGAGGGCGTTAATATCATAAAAAGAGCGCCGCTAACCGATTAGTGGCGCTAGTAGCATATAAAGACTGGATGGATATATTCACATTCAGTTTAGTCGTACCGCCATGACAGCTGATTGCTTCTTCGGCGCTTGACGTTTGCCTTCAGAACATGACATTTTGTGAATGCGACTATTTCAAATGGCAGACTCTTTCTTCAATTTTGATACGAGCTTTGGCGTAAGTAACCTCGTGTTCATAGTTTCGTTATAATCTATGAACACATGGTCTTTATTCCACAATGTTATCTTCCGGCGAAAACACTATTGAGGAGTCGATCGAGTTGACAAGGTTCCACTTCTACATGACATCTTTAATAGTTTTCAAATTAGTTCTCTTCGTGTTTTTAAAAATTACATTTTAATACTACAGAATTTAAAAATTTTTTTCTTATCTACAAAAGTTATTGCTGAATTGATCGTAAAAAATGTTTGGATATTTTTTTAGTTTGTTCTTGTTCTCGGTGCGTTGTCGGACAATGCCCCTATTACACTGATCTACAACGTCAAATAATCGTAAACGAATATTTATCTCAACGTTAAGAGAAAAATTTAAACACTGTTTTTTAAAAATTTTAAAAAGTCAATCAATTTTATTCAATATGGTAAATTAAGTACTCAAAGTTTTGTATAAAATAAATATAAACTTTTTGCCTCTTCGCCCCTTTATCACTTAGAAAATTCTCGGAATATAATTTAAGAATCAGCAGTTTTGTTTCTAGAACTTTTATCTTCATTAATAGTAACTTCTTATTTTTGAAAGAAGTTTTAATGCTTGTATTATGACCTGTCGTAGCTTTATTTCCAAGTATAATATGCCATGCTTACAAATCTTAATAAGCTTTTCATTATGAAATTAATGTGATGTCCCATGCTTGTATTAAATAATTATATGCCATATTTAGTAATATCATATTAGCTTAAATTATAAATTTCATTTATATCATTTGTTTTTTCTTATTATTTTGTAAACATTTATATATAATTAAATTTATTTTGTATACATTTTATAGATTTGTATGGAAGTACAATTTATTAAATTTAATATGAAAGTATGCAGTGTTAAATTATAATGAAATACTGTTTGCTTTGATTTTTAAAAGTAAGCAAATTCTCATAAATTATAACTTTAGGTTGGCTCTGATGATGGATCAGATTGTCTAGATGATGAAGAATATGGGGAAGAAATTAATTATGATGCGTTAAATGATGAAACATTTGGATCTGAAGCAACTGCAGGTGATTGGGAGCAAGATCATGAAAAATTAGCCCAAATCACTGAATTAAGTAGACCTCGAAATCGAAATGAATGCAGTAAAGTATGTATTACTAATTTAATAAAATAAAATTTTATAAACTTTTAAAACAATCCAAATTTGTATCAAATCAATCATAGGATCTAATCTATCTCTAAAACTAAACAAAAAATAGAGAATATGCATGTTTAAATATAAAGTTTTTACTTTTTTATTTATAATTATGTTACATTATACTAATAGACATTATTTTTATTGTTTTTCTTAGAGTGAATCAGAAATTGATGTAGAGAATAGTCTTTCACATTTGGTACTTGATGAGAAGGAAGTTACTGTTCCTAGACCTGGTGTATGGGACAGTCCAACAAATTTTTCTATACCTCTACCGCAAACTCGACCAAAACATTCATTATCAACAGCCCTTAAAAATGCCTGTACTGTTGAAGAATTAGAAAGGGGACTTATCACAAATCGACCGCCTCCTGGCCTTATCAAGCAAACAGTATCGCAACCTTCACCACCAACAAGTACTAGCGGTGGAAATTTATTTCTTAATTCAATAGCATCGGTAGAGAAATTACAGCAAATTAATGGTGTAGTTCCTACTCTAAATCAATTTCCTCTTGTTCTTCCTCCAAATGTTAGATTATCCCATCCACAATTTCATCTTCAAAACGTTCGACCGTTACCTAGTAAGTACTAAACTGTCATCAGTTACAATTACAAATAATCGAAATTTTCTTAATTGCTCAATTCTCTTTTATATATTTTTATACAACTACAAAATTGTGAAATTTATTTTAATTCATAAAGAAATTTTACACACGTTAAAAATTTAATCCACAATTTTAAATGAATATTGTATAATTTTATATTTATAATTGATTAGATATGAAAAGAGATAAATGTCAGTGATTTAATAATTCTTATTATAATTTAATTTTTTTAAATAATTTCAATTTATTTTTATTATTGTTTTTAATTAACATGTTCTAAATCAAGTAATGTATTCTTTGAACAAAATTAAAAAATTTTTGTGTATTAATCTTTAGATATATTTGAAATAATGTATAACAACTTGTATTTAAATATGTTGTAGATATGTAGCTACCTAAAAACTCAGGTTTATAATGTTTTAGATAGATTTCACGTGTTCAAAATTGGATTAAAATCAATAAAAATAGTTCTTATTTATAAAAAAAACATATTGTGGTTTTTGTTTTAAAAAAAAACTTGATAATGTGAGGATCATCAGCATTTCAAATTACTTTATCATTTTTATAAAATCATCTAATTCTTTTAATTAATTGAATTACAGTTTAACAAACAAAATATTTTTTATTTAATTCCTCAATTTTAAATGATATTACAATAACTATTTCAGTCAAAAATTATGTACAATCAATTTTAATAATGAATTAATAATATATTTGCATATATTAAAATTGTAAAATAATAGAATGTGTTTTAAAATTAATTTATATATTTACAAACGGTAAATTTTTATAGTTCATAAAAATTAAATTAAATTTATTTTTTAGACCAACCTGGAAATATTCTCAGATATCCATTACCTCCTCCACATTTATTAATGCCTCCTGGAGGTCAAAGGCAACCACCTGTTCATGGCAATTTTTCACTGAATAATTTTCATGTAAGAATTTCAATATCTTAGTGTATCACATGGAAAAATAAGTTTTTAGTTTTTTTCTATTATTAAAATATAATATTTGTAATGTTGAATTTTTAATGCATATAGAGATAAATAATTTCGATTATATATATTTATTATTTATATTTCAACAGCATTCACCTAACTCTGGTTTGGGACCTCTGCCATATATGCGAGCAGATCATCCCTTGATGCCGTCATATAACAATCATCAATCTATACAACATAATATGCATATTGGAAATCAGCGAAATCAAAATAAACAATTGAATCATAATGATCGTCAAGAAAACCATCATCAACCCTTCTTTAGAAACAATCAATATCATCATCATAATCAGAACCACTTGAATAGGTACCATCCTAATCAAATACACCATGGACATGTAATGCATCATTACCTTATGAACCATCATCAAAATCACGTTGCTAGTAATGGCATTGGAGTATCTGGAGAGCAGGATGAATATGCTGGACTTATGAATAACAGGGAGAAACAGTGGTTAAACAATATTCAACTGTTGCAGTTAAATACAAATCAACCCTATATTGACGATTACTATTACACAGTTTTTTGTGATAGGTTAAATAAGAAAAATGATACGAAAAATCGCAATAAAATAAATAACCAAAAGTCAAATAACTGCAAGATTACAGGAAATAATAACAATGGATATCATAGAGATTCAAGGTAATTTGAGTTTTATTATTAATCTTAAGGTTAATAAAAATTGGATATATTTTCGAATATAGTTTATTTCATTATTTATACTCTTAAATAATTTGAATAAAATATTAAGTAAGTAAATAAGTAAATTATTTTCAATAAATATTAAAAACAGGCTTTGATAAAAACTGAGTAAAAATATATTGTTTTTTTTCGCGTAAACTTTTATTCGTGTGCTAAAATAAAATAATATTTTTATACGGTAATCTTTTCATCAAAAATCTTTTAATATATTATAGCTTTTTTAAATATAATTATTTATAAAGTAATTTCTGTTTTTACTTCATAAAATTTAGGTTTTTTAATCTTAGTTTTCAATTAATCAATGATAAATTTGAAAAAGGACCGAAATATGTAATTATCAACCATAATATAAACCACATAAATTTTTATTATTTAATGGATATTATTATAATTAATAATTTATGTGTGTACTATTATTAATTTATACGTTATTTATATTATAATTATTTTAATATCTGTTAAAAATTAAATTGAAAAATACAGCTATCAGTATTATAAGTGAGTATAAGAAACACAATCTTTATTTTATTGGATTTAAATTATTGTTTATGATGAAATTTTTATTAGCAGTTTTTTTAATGCTATTTTATTTTAATAATTATTAATTATTGTAATATTTATGCTATATAACTTTTTTAGTTATAAATTAATTAATATACTTATGAAATTTTTTCTATTTTTTAAATTTTTTCTAGGGACAGAGAACAACCTCAGCATACCTTTACGAAAAGCTGCTAATACTCCTATGCAGTTTGAAAATTCTCTGGGGAAGTTGCAGTATAGTAGTGTAACTGCTCCAAGGAAAATTATTGATATGGATGTTGTTCCTAATAGTGATCCCCATCAAACTACATCAGTTCAACAAAAAGATACAAAAAAAACTCGTCAACTTCTTCTAGAGATTGAAAGGGTATTTAAGCTATTTAAACATTTTTTTATCTTGAAAAATATTATAAAATTGTATAAAATTATATACATATATATTTATGAAATACAAAAATATTATCAATGTTATTATCACTTGTTCAATATTTATTATAGTATAAAATAATATGATCTAAATGAATAATATATATAAATATTTAATTTTTATAAAATGAACGAATTTTTATTTTGTTATTTTAGCTGTATATGTTGCTACTAAAACTAGAAGATAAAAATAATCCTTTAGCTATAATAGCTGACCAACAACGTGAGCAACAACAACAAGAGAGTGGTGATATAATAGTTGAATCAGAACATATAGATCCAGTGAAAGAGAAAGAGGAACTTATTTTATCTATAATGACACCTCTTTTGCAACTAGTACAAGAAGATAAATTTGCGAGTCTTCTTAGTATTCGTAAAGGCAAAGTAAGTATACTTTATCTATTATACATCAATAGATATATAAATATATAAAATTAAAATTAAATTATTTTTTTAGACATTATTTCTCCGTTTTCTACCTTGTATTAATGTAAAAGAGAATGAATTCAAACTATCTAAATTATGGGCTGCAGTTATCAAGGGTTTAGCAATTATTGGACGAAGGGATTCTCATTTGTTAACTAATTTTTATACCGAGTTTCATAAGTGGGTAGATGAGAATTGTATAAGCTTCTTGTTATTGACCAATTTAGCAAAGGAATTCGTTGAATCTGCAAATCAGCCATCTAAAAATAATAGCCTTACATTTGCTCTTACAAATAAGGTAAGTAAATTACAGTTTATAAAAATTAGAATAAAATATAGTATTTATATATCTTTATTTTATTTCATCAAATGGTTTATCATTTTTTTATGTTAGTACTTGAAAGTTCAGCTGTTAGATATTAAAATATTTAAAAAAATTTTAATTTTAATTTCAATAAAACATTATGATACAGATTTATTTGAAACATCTTATATAGATTTGTAAATAAAATTAGATTTAATTATTTTTAATTTGGTAAAAAATATCTAATTAAGAAAAAAATTGAAATTCTAAAATTAAGTTATTTAATTATTGCTGTATTATATATTTTTTTATCACAATGGTTATAAAATACAAATTAAAAAATATTTAAAATTCTATCATTAAATTTTGCGTATAAAGTTAGTTTATTCTTTTTATCTTTTCAAAAATGTGATAAATATTTTTTTATATTTCGGTTTTATAAAATAATTAACCTTATTCATTTATCTATTTTAAATATGAATTTTCTATAACAAATTTTATTTATAAGATCAAATTAAAATAATTATTAACAAAAATAAATTACTTTCTCAAGTTCGGCATATCGGTGATAGCGTTGATGCTGAAACATGCCGAAGATTTGTTATGTGCATATGACGTCATGTACGAGCCCTTCGCTCATCAGTGGCCAAGATTCTTGCGTGCTATTGCAGAATCTATAGGAACTAGTTCGCCTGTCTTCGCACCATGCAACATCCTCGATGCTGAAAGTTTATCGAGTCACCTGCGACGTAATGGTATTGAATCGGAATTACATGTCGCAGCATTCGAGCTGTTTTTCACCGAAGTCAACACCGCGACATAAAAATAGAAGCGAAACTATTAATTCATTTTTTTATCACATACGAATAAAAATATGCATTACCTAGTTTGTGTACACGCCCATAATTTTCTTGTCATACTTCTGTAATCGATTTATTGAGCAGTTAATAATTAATTCTCATTGACATATATTATTTTCTAGCTTCTAATAAGAAACTTCGTTCATAATATAAAAATAAACAATGATAAACTTTCAAACATTTTGCAATAATATAGTTTAAATTTATATAACAGATATAGAGTTGATTCGGTATTATAAAATGAAAATTCTATTTTGTTCCTTGATTCTGCTGCATTTATGTAATATTAATCGCAATAAAGTTGTTTACGTTAAAAATTTTTCGAAATGTATAATTTATGTTAATATTAAAATACTTATGAAATTTATAAGAAATAAGTAAATTTGTAAGTGTAAAAATATTAATCACACTTTTTATTAAATGAAATATTCCTAAGTTACAAAATTTTTCTTAATAAAGTTAAAACGATAAACAAAATATACAAAACTTGAATATTTGGATTTACCTGAAATGCATTTATTTTGCAATTATATACACAATAAATACTTAAAATAAAAAGTAAGTTTGTAGCATTTATTAATTATTTTAAACTACTTTTTAGTATTTTCCAGAATCTTCAAAAAAAATTTTGATGTAAAAATTAATTTAATATTAATGCAGCAGAATCATAAATTAGTTTCTGTATATTACGAACTTTTAAAAACAAAATTTTTCTGCTTACATACGGAAGTGAATTCTATCGATGGTCTTTTTGAATTTACACATGTCATAGTATTAATTTACCTCATAAAAATTTCTTCCGATACGAAAACAAACTGCGAGAAGAATTTTTCACTTTTTCTGTTTAATAAAATCCATCAAGGAGACAAAGATATTTAAACTAATAATCATTGAAAGAAAATCTTTTGTATTGTTTTGGATGCATCTTTTATTTACTCTTTGTCTCTATATTTCTTTCTCTTCATTATTTATGTTTTGTATTACATCGAGTTTTTACATATCCATTATTCTTTAAACTTAAAGAAAACATTATCGATCATAGTGTTCAAAGTATAGTATCAATAAATAAAGACGTCATTGACCATTGAAAATAATGCAATTATATAATTATATACATCGTTCTTTTTCTATTTTTCATAACTTTAAAAAGATCATAAAAAAATATGTATAGTTTTAAGATTTTTTTGGCTCTTATTTTGAAGTTCAAAATATGAAAAAAGAAAAAATTAAAAATATTTTATAAAATTAAATACTAATTATTATTATAAATATCGCATGCTAAATATGCATTTATTTAAATGAACCGTTTACTGAGTATATCAAGTTTCATTCGACCGAATCGCTCTGTTATATACTTTTTATCTTTTTTTACAAGGGCTTAAGCATTACTGCATACTGATTCGTTTTGAATCTACTTGTGATGTTTTCGTATCATAAAAAGAATGAAGAAGAAAAACATTATAAAATAATGGGCAAAAGTATAATTTTTGACCTTTGTTAAGGGGTTGCGAGAGTACCGAAAATTATTCAATCGACTTTATAATTTTGACCAATTAAAAATAATTTTTTAGTTATTCGAACAATATATGATATTTATACCGGGTATAGGTAATGTTGAAAGAAATAAGTTTACATTCTTTTGAGCAATAATTTATTCATTATTAAAATACGATATAAAAAAGCTCTTACGTAAAATGACTTAGTCGATGATTAAATGATTTCGCAGGCCCTTAAGAAGATATGTAATGTACTGTATTGTATGTTTAAAAAACGAAAAGTTGTAGGATTAATTTTTCGTTAAATATAATTGCGTTAATTGGTACAAACGCACAAGCACTATGCCGAATAGCAAGTGTCTAGAGTTTTTCGTTCTTCTTTTAAAAAAAAATTCATAAAACGGAAAAAATAAATGGAACAAGATAAAATAAAAGAAACTAATGTATGTACCTATGTAAGTATGTCTAGCATGTATATAGTCACGCGTGAAGGGCGCGAACCGATTAATTGATATACATTTCGTATGTATCGACGACAGTAGTATCTACAAAGTATGCAGAGAGGTTAAAAAAGAGTGCGTTTCTGTGACCTGTGGTGTTTAATTATCCTCTCGTAATTATTATTTTTTATTAAATATTATTATTATTATTATATTATTATTATATTATAAACATAACATCTAATTTTGTCTTCATTTGTACGCTACGTTTTTTTCTTTATGTGACTCCTAATTTTTTTGTGACCTCAAAAACTCTTGAAAATACGATCATGCGAGATTATTATATTTATAATGAATGAAAAAAAGTTGTGATTATGTATAGAACCACAAATAGCTCGTTTATATAACGCATATACATAAATAAATACCACGGCGCATTGTTTATTTATAAGTGTCATTAAAATTTTGTTACTAATACCTAAATACTATTTTTTCGGAAGCCTGTAGTGTTGTTATTAACTTTTTAAGGTAACATAGGAATACTAAAAAAATCATTAATATTAATAATAAATAAAAAATAATTTCTAATTTTTATCCTACTGGGCAGCATTTGAAGTTTAATCATTGAAACTTTATTTGCTTATTAAAATATTCTTATATTTTTTTAATTTGTAAATACACCACGTGTATTAAAATAAATAAAACTGAATAATGAGTTTTTATTTTTGTTATAATCATAAAAAAAACTTGAGGTAAGAGAAAATATTTAAAACCTTCGATATTAATTTTACATAATTTATTAAAGATAACTGAAAAAATATTTCAAAGGAATTCGAAGCAAATTGTTAATGACACTGAACTTTCGTGAATCTTGATTTTTTTATATTCTTGTATAAAAATATATTTGATCATTATTATCGAAATAAAATTGAATATATTAATAAAAAAAATTTTGATAACTTTGTAATGCACGATTATAAAATTTTTTGTTGATCAGTTCTATGACTCATTAAATCTAAAATTACAAAAAATCGTCCACAAATTTTTTACAATGCAAAACAATGATAATTCCTTAAAAATTCCAAATATTGATAATACACAAAAAATATATTTAGAGAGAATGGCTGAAAAATATAAGTAATAGTATGACTGATTAAAGATAAATTTTATATGACATGTCTGCATATAAATCAATGCATGTATAATTTAATCATTGGAAAATTCTTATAAGTATGGATTAAAAAATGTATTTATTGTTTAAAATATTAAATTGACACAGCATTTAAAAAACACCTTTGGTTTTGAAAAATATCATCCGGTTTGTTTAGGAATAAAATTTTACTTTCTCTGTGTTCTGGAAATATTTCATATCGTGAAAAATTGTCAACTGTTTTCATAGATTATTAAAAACCATCTTTATTTATGATGCTTCAAAAGCAAAAAAAAAACAGATGATTAATTCATAATCTAATAATATAAAGCAAAAAATAATAAATTTATAGTATTTTTTATATTTAAAAATGTGTTCTTCCATTTTTATTAAAATTAAAAAATTTTCAAAATAATTCAACTATAACTAAGTAAAATTATTAAATTATAATAGTTTCGTAGATAAAAAATTGATTGTAATTTTCTATTTGTTTACGTTAAAATAAAAAAAATTAATATTTAAAAATTATTTTACAATATTAGCTTATATTATAAACGAAAAAAGAGAAATAACAAAATTTTGAGATATAAAAATATGATGCGCATAATTGCGATTAAATAAAAAATAATTTTAAAAAATTAATGGTTTTGATTATTACTTTCTTTTCCTAAAATAAATTTTAATTTATCAACAAATGTCATACAATAATCATCTTTGAAATTTATAATTCGAAAATTCAACCTGTAAAATAAAAATAATTTTCAAATTTTTTCTATGCACACTATTATAAAAACAGAACAAATATTTCCATTAAATTATTTATTTTTATATAGATATGTGTGCACATATATAATTTATGGATATGAATATATATGCACATACATAACTATGGAACGCTCGCAATGTAGGCACTACAATGTTTAAGCATCATTGTAAAGAAGACGCAGAACACGTTTCGATATTTATTAATATAATATTAATTTTTTATACTTTCTTTAGATAGACTACCAACACTCATACTTCGTAATAGTATTTAATTGTTTTTTTTTTATTTTTTCAATAATTCAATACCCTTACTAAAACTCTTCATTATATAAGTTGTTTTAAACTGTTTTTTATTACACATAAATCGTAAAACATCTGAGTCAGGTTTGTTTTAAAGTTTTGCGGTTTTTATTTGGCTTTTATTGAAACAATTAAATACTACAAAGGTGATAGATTTAATTCACAATTTTATTCGTATTCGCATATTATTAACATGTATTTTAAAGTATTTCACATCAGAACGGCTACTTCTAAATTTTAACGTTTTCAAAATATTTAAAACTGTTTATTTAAGTTATTTTGATATTTTAATGTATATTTCCAATATTTTTTTAACAAATATTTTTATTGTAAGTTTTTATAATATGCTGAAAATTGTGGTTTTTCTTAAAAATGAATTACGAATTAAGATTAATTTTTAATAATTGTTTTGTTTTTTCTTAAATTTAATTTAATATGTATTATATTATATTGTAATGTAATTTAATAGGTATTATATTAGGTAATATAATATAAATAAGCTTTTAATAAATCTGAAGAAATTAATTGATCTTTAATTTAATTTAATTAAATTATATTTTGTTAAACATTAAATTAGAAAATGGTCAATATGACGTGAAACACTATTCAGAATAATAGAACAATATTGACGTGTTCGTCCAAAAGACGTCCGTGAAGACGTTTAACACATAGTATATTTAAGAGATTCTTAAAATTTGTCTACGTAAGTATTCAGTAGTGATGTTTGAGCACTATATTATATTGAATTCATGAAAGATGGACATTTTTAACATTAAATTATCGAAACTAACCGAAATTAAAAAAATTATTTTAATTTCTAATGTACCTAAAAAAATATATGATTGACCTCATGAAAAAATAATTAATGATAATAATTTGACTTATATTATAATGTTAAAACTGGCCATCTTACGTAAAATTTTCATTTATGTTATTTAATAAATTTTATATTTATATCTTTAACAACAAGATGTACATGATTTGGACGGGAAATATAACATTTTCTGTTTTCTTTTTTTCTTCTTAAAACCGAGACACACTTTATGGAAGGTCTTTAATTTATTTTTATTGGACCCGTCGCATACATACAATTGCGTATACAGTAATTGGATTTAAATTTTATACGTTCAATATTTCTGTACAGCTCACTGTCATTCTTTTATTCAGTTACTATCTTGCTTTTTTACATACATGCGCGCTTCTTTCTTTTTATAATCATCTATATTTTTTAAGTGTAAAAAATATTTATGTACATTTAAATAGAAGATACTCTGTGTATGTTAACACGCATTTTATATTATACATTTATACGTATATTTTTATAGAATGCCTGCGTTGACGGCGAGGTATAAATACGTCGATATAATCGACTTTATGTTTTAATACACGAAAAAATATACTTAAAATAATTACTTTTGAGTACAAGATTGTAATATTTTAAAAGATAAAAGAATCATTTAAAATTCTTTAAAAATTTAAAAGTAAATATAAATACATGTTTTAATTAACTCACAAAATCAATTTTTTATTTATTAAAATAATTAAATTTTTGTAATAAAGAGAGTACATTTATCAACGTCTTCAAACAACCGTATTGTTTTATTCATAGTTTTATCTATAAAATAATTTATATTTGTTAAAATTAGCAATATATAAATTTTTTTAATTATTAATATGTATTTTAATTAATTTTGATTCATTTAAAGTTGTTTTGTTTTTATTGCTTAAATTATTATAATCATTGTATCCTTATCATTTTCAGTATTAAAAATTATTTTAAATATATAATTTAATAGTTCACCATTATCAATCACTCGATTATTAGGTATATTTATTTTAAAATCTATTAATTATGATTATTCTTCTTTATATTTTTATAAATTTCAATTAAATATCTCAATAAAATTGTTAGAATTTCTTAATATTTTAAAAGTTTTTATTTTAATAATTGATTCAATTTAATTTCATATTTATAAATTTAAGAAAACATTTTTATAATTTTGGCAGAATTATTTGTGTTTTTATTGGCACTTTTGAGTGCTAGTATAACTAAATGTGTAATAATAGCAAAAAATCATTAGTTTCTTAGATAGGAACAGTTTGATAAAAGATATTGTAATTATACATTGCTATGTTTTGAATAAAAGGTATTTAGAGAATTTATATTACGTTTTCGATGTTTAGCAATTGTAACATATTTTCTATATATTTTTTTTATATAAGATAAATCAGTAATATTTTTTATTTATTATTTTGCAGCAAATATGCTAAAGATTGATTACACGACTAGTTAAAATATTTTCGATTTGTATTCGCATGATCGTACATTATTTGATGAATAATTATAATAATTTTCTATATGAAATATTAAAATAATATTAAGTGGCAGTTAACTTATTTACGTAAGAAAGATGTTTATTTACTAATTTCTTTTTGCCACGTTTATAGTTGCTTTTTACTTTTAAATTATAAAAGATACTAAAATAATGATCACGAGAAAAGTGCCCCACTTGATACTGACACATTTTTTCTTAAATATGACAAGTTTTGGTACAATTTAATATATATTTATCACTTATGATATGTTAAATTTAAAATAACAAACTTATAATTGCAAATATAATAATATAAGGTTACACAATTATTTGTGACTTTATACAAATCTCAGATACATAACAAATTTTATGTATTATATGTATTTATATTCTTTTCTTATTAAAAAAACAATAATTAATCTTTTAAATTGAAAATACTTTTTAAATCATAAAATTATAAAAATGTTTATTTAAATAGTTTGGACGTGTTAAATAAAAAATATTTGATTTGGTTAAAGATAAAATTATTTTGAATTAAATTTGTAAATGAATAAAATATTATTGCTATCGATAAATATTATAACTATTACTTCTTTTCTGATTGTATTTCTTTATTACTTATAAAGCAGTCATTTTTAATCTATAATATTTTATCAATTTTTTCCATACTTTATAGAAACTTCATTGCAATATTATCCTTAAATATTTTCATAAAATACAATTATATAAAAATATGAATAATATGATAAAATTTTTTATAATCATTGATTTGGATAATATCACAAGTATATAGTAACCTCAAAATAAATTTCTGAAAAAGAAAATATAAACAACATTTTTCTTTATTCTTAATGATCTTGAAAACTAAAATAGAAGAATTCATTAGACGCTACTCGTTGCGTGACAATCCTCTAGAGTTGCCAGACTGCTAGCTCTAAGTGACGCTAAACTCAAGGAACTGTGATTGAGTGGATTGATGTCATGAGTATCGTCGCAATGAAGGTAGAGCCGTGAGCTCACTGATTTGTGGCAGTCTGGACATAGGCGTTTCTTTTTCTTATCGCGCTTCTTTAGAATGTCGTAAGCGCATCTGATTACACAAAAATAAAACTATTATATTTGTATGAAATACCTTTCTTCAATTTTATCTTATTTGTTTTTTATTTTATCATAGTTCTAGGAAGAAATTTAAACATATAATAAAAGTATTTCAAATATCCTAATTTATACGTTATAAAATATTTTTCAGTATAATAAAACCTAATATAATGTATATTATGCTATTCATAATTGATTTTAGAAAATAAAATTTATTTTTAAAAAAAGATGATATATTGTATTTTGATTCTATGGCTTCGTTTAAAAAACAGATCTTCTGTATAATATGAAAAAATCTTGTAATAAAGAAAAATAATATTATTAAATTGTAAAATAAAGTTAAATGTGACAGGAAAAAGAAGCAATTAGATCCAAATTTATTTACATTGATAGTTAAATTTTGTTGAGTTTCTAAAGAAATATGATAAAGTTTATAAATTAGATATAATATTTTTATAATAAAATGTTTATAGATTTTTTTAAATATTAAAAATAATTTTACCTATATTTAATATATTATAGCTATATTTAATATACATATCATCGTATTCCATTATATATCAATCCGTTACAAATATAAATTTTCAATAAAAATATTTTCACAAATTAATAAAAATAGTTTTATTTATAGTTTAGATTTTTTTATGTCATTTTCTTAAAATTTAAATGTTTTTATCTCATCCAATATTAATTTTAAGATAATAAATATAGAACTTTTTAATAAATATTGAATAATGGGCATATTTTTATAATTAATAAATTTTTGTTTTAAATTAGTTCAAAACATTTAAATTTTCTATTAAATATAAAATATAATTTTCTAGATCCACATAAAACTAGTCTTATTAGATAAGAAGTGAATAAGGTGAAAAATAATATTTAAAATTAATAAAATATAATTTTAATTTAATAAAAAAGTTATGTGTGACATTTTTTCTGCATTTCATATTTTTTTAAACATAAAAATTAAACATATTTCACATGTTTACTATTTTTAATTATTATCTTTAGTATAAAAATATCTTGAATTTTAACATAAAAAGTGATTTTGATTTATTAGTTTTTAGTATACCTTACTATTTTTTTATGCATACTGCAAAACAAGTCAATTCGCTATCACTATTTTAGAGTGCCTTTCTTTTAAACAGTATAAAATTAACATTTAGCAATAAATCAGTTTCCTTTTTTTATATATTAGTAACTATATTAAACACGTAGATACTTTTGATTTAGTTCGAGTTTGCAAGTATAGTATAAGTTACATTAAGAAAAGAATTTTTTGAAATAGTAATTTTTATATTTGAAATATGTTTTTAAAATAAAACTATCATTTAGTATAATTTTTATTGCTTAAAACTAATTGAATTATCAATAGTAAAAATCTTACAAATAATATATTAGTGTAAAATAAATATAGAGAATTTTAAACTAATGCCTTTGTATACCTTGCGTGTAAAATATGAGAGCAAGGCAACGCTTCTAAAGAATCAGCTTCAAGTCCAAAAGGTTCGTTACAGCCACCACATCGTAGCTCTAAATCTTCCTCCATTGATGCCGCTCCTCTCTCGAAATGGACCTTTTGCTCTTCATCGCCGAGAGAACCATAGATACGTGATAGGCGTGATCTCACTGTTCTCATAAGTAACTGTATCGATAAATTAATTTATGAGTAGCAATTATTACTTTTTTAATATGATGAAATTTTTTTGGTGGTCTAATTTGATTTTTTGAAGTGAAATCATCTATATTTTATTGGAGTGGTAAGTTTATTATACACATTATAATTTATTTGAAAAGGACATTTTTTTAATTAAAATAAAAGTACCTCGTATTTAATTATACCGAGAAAAAAAGTAATAATTTTATATTCCATTTATAAAAAAATCTTATGATCTTTTTAAATACATCGTATATAAACTTGTGATTTTATCTGTGCTACATTTATCCGTTCTTATTTTTATTATTTAAAAAATGTTTAATATATATATATGTATATATATATAGTTAAATAATAAAACCTTTATATTAGTTATGTAAAGGTAAAATCATTTAGATAATAGTAATATACATAAAAACGCGCGCGCATTCAAGAACATACTCACGCACACATACAAATGATTAAAATATAATAAATTTCTTTATCTTTACGAAATATCGGAAAATATTTCAATGTTTTATTTAGAAAATGATGAATATTTCAATAGCAAATTATTGATAAAAACGAGGTGCCATATTTTATCGCATTTTAACAACTAATATCAATTATCATTTAGCTAATTGGACTAGTAGACTTTCATTGAAAACAGTAATTTTAATCTTTATAAGAAATATTGATTTTAGAGATTACAATAGAATTGATTAGTGAATAGTGATAGAATTAAAAAATTGATTGGTTAAGTGAATTATTTTTCCGATATGTAAAGGTAAAACAATCCCCATTCATATCTCTATACATATTTGCTAATATAATATTCATTTCTTTAATATTCATAATATAGAATAAGATAAAGAATTTGAAAATATCCAGGGAGAGTGATTAGTATGTTTGAAAAAATTTATTAAGAAAGCTACTAAAATAATGTTCATCTTCGGGTATAAAAAAAACTTAAAAATTTCATTAATATACGAATGAACAAATGATTCAAACGACATATGAAAAGTTATTTGCTTTATATATTGCATTCTATAATATCATCCAATAAATGTGTTTTATTAAATAGGAAGCTAGTTAAATTAACAATTACATTAAATTAAAGCTAAATTAAAATTACTATACATTAATAAATTCTGTGATCTTCTTAGATAAATGTAAAACATACATGAATATAATGCTAAATAAAACTGAAAAATTAACGAGTAAAGTTATGTTGCTATTAAATAAAATAGTGAAAACGTATACCTTTGCGCCGACAGAGCTGGCAACTTCATGCAGTCTTGTATTGAACTCAAGAGGCTTGCAGTTACATATTTTGTGCTGAAGCCTGAGAGCCTCCAGGCATCTCGCTGCTCCATCCATAGCTTCCATCTGACACAAGCGATCACCAGTAGCAGCAGCAGAGCCCATTGCACTCTCATACTGACGAAATGCCTTCTATAAAATCATGAATATTCATATTTGTATTGTCGCGTAAAATATCAAATGATTTATATCTAATGAAATATATTTAGTTGTTATCATTCGAAATTAAATGATTTTTAACGGATTAAATAATCGAAAATAAAACTATTAATTTGTCTTAAGACTTCGACTATTATTGCTTAAACTTTAGTGCTTATATTATATATTTTATAACATTAAGATTATTTGTGGTTCAATTATTTGTTAATGGAAATTAAATTTTTTCATTTGTTTTTATAACATTAAGACAGTCAAAAATTGAATTTCCTAAATTGTGTTATATTTTTTAAAATAAATATAAATGAAACAAATATACTCTGGTATTATATGGGTATATATATACAGATTTTTTATTTTCTTCAATATAATATTTAATTCATTAAACTCCAATTAATAATTAGTTTAATTAATTACTGAACTCATATTAGAATTTTGAAAGTTAATGTCTAAATCAATGCTATTTTTCATGTGCCAAATCAATTCGAGATATTTATCCTAGCAAGTACTGATATTATATCTAATATAAAATTACTATCTTATCTTTTAATATGGCATCAAAATATTTTGAAATGTAATATTATTGATACAGTTAAATATTATTTTAAACTTTAAAAAGTTAGATCTTATGAAAAATTATGTAAATTTTAAATAGTTAAATGATTAATATTATACTTTTATATTAAAATTATATAATTTAATTCACAATATATACGTAATGTACATAATATGTATACAAAACTTGTAAGTTTCTTTTAAAATTAATAATATTTAGTATTTCTATACTTTAATTAGAAAAAGTATTGTTAATTATATTAAAATTATTGTTCTATAAATTAACTTAATTTTCGTAAAGATAAAAATAATTTCAGATATTGTAAAAAAATATAAATATCGTATTACAAATATAATAAATTTATTCTAAATAACATGTAACTATGAAATACTATTATAATTTGTAATGTGATAAATTAAAATTATTAGCTTAGATATTATTTTATTCGCTATTTCCTATTCATTTTAGTTAAATTAAAATGAAGTATAAATGAAGAACTTACGTTGATTTCTGATCTATTTCTATAAATGTCACCCATTATCCTTATACTTCGAGCATAACTGGCTTGATCACCGGAAACAAGGGACAATCTTGTCGCTTCCTATAAAATAGATAAAAATAAGCCATTAAAATAAAGTTTAATTCTTAAAATTCACATTTCGTAATTTTATTAAAAAGATATTTTATTTCAATAATTCATATTAAATCAATATTTGCAAATTAATAATATTAAAATAAAAATGATTAAAGATTAAAATGAAGATTAACACAAATATATTTATAGTAATATTTTTATTAACAATAGCTAGAAGATCAATGGATAAAAACTGTTAAAAAATATACCATATTTAATAAACAATATTGTAATTAGTTGATTCCTCGTAAATTCTTAAATTCTAATGCTAAGTACAGTATTAATTTCATCTTGAAATTTATAATCTTCTTAAATTAATTATTAATCGAAATTAAGTTATGGAAACAAACTAATGCTTGATTTTTGTCTCATTTAAAATATAGATTATAATTTGAAAAAATCTAGTGTCCAGCCTCTGTATTAAATTGTGCCATGTAAAAGTGTTAATTCATAAGTATTAAAATAGCAACAAGAGAGCTCCAAGTAAAATTTATACCGAGCAATAATCATGAGCATCACCGAGTTCGCCTTTTTTCCTTAGTGAGGCAGCCATTTGAAGAAGTGCTGCCCTATGGTGTCGGGAATTTAAGTCACCGAGTTGAAGACTTCTGGACAGGTCGTAAGCGCGCGCAGCATAGCGGGCGCTTTTGTCGGCATCTTGAAGACGACAGAAAAGTTCTGACAAACCAACGTATACCTATAGAAGATAAGGAAAAACTTGTGCATAAGTTTATTTTTATATTATACCAATACTGACTGCATTTTTCTATTTGATATTTTCTGATATTGACTACTATTTGATATGTTTCTGCATTTGAGATAATTTTAATTTTGAGAATTTTTTTTTTACATGTTTCTTATAACTATATACATGATTGTAGTCGTTGTGCTCCAAAAAGTTTATATTCATCGATTGAAAAACAATTTGTTACCCTTATAAAGTTATAAATTTCGTATAACATTATTTTTTAATTTATTAAGCATCTGATTTAATTTTTTTTTATAATAATAAATCTACAAAGAATGAATATTTGGTACAAAGAAAATTTTTAGAAAACTATAAATAAATTAAATATACAACTATATATAATTAATAGTTTATATCTGTATAGATATGTACATTGTATACTTTTATATCTTTTATATCTTTTTTCATTTAGTTTTAAAGCACGTACCAAATTATATTGTATTTTGAATAGAATATAGTGAAATTATTATTTGATATAAAATGTTTAATATTATTTAATTATAATTGAATTATTTTTTTGTAAATATTACATAAATAATTAATATATATTTATTTAAAACTTTTATAAATATATATTATACTAGTCCTATGCTTAGTAATATATACAAACATTTAATCATACAATAAAATTTGATAAACAACAATTTTATTGTGATAGATTGTAGTAACTAACACACTATTAATTTCTAATTTAGGATTAATTACAGTAGTTCATTAAATAAGTAGTAACTTTATGAAACTTTTCTTAAAAGTTTTTATTTGGAAGATAATTCAGCATATTGTAACCAAAGTTAATTTCGATTGCGTCAAGAGTCTTGAAATATAAACGTGAATTTAATAATTTATTATATATTTATTTACATCATTTTTCTTATGACATAAGAATATTGATAAAGATGTTATGATTACACAACTTTTGAAATTATAAATTATGTTTTTTTACCTTTTTACACCTTTTCAGAAGAGCTTAACATTTTATAAAATGACTTAACATGTACTAAAATCCATATAACCGTATTGAATACAATTCTAAAATACTTATGCACAATACAATATGAATTATAAAATTTATAATTGCTCTTATTTCAAAAAATAATAATAATGGTACTACAATTTCTAATAAAAAATTTTTTTTTTATTATCAATTTTGTTTTGTTTTGCTTCAGAAATTAATTAATTTAACAATCTTGTTTTTTAAATTCAACGGATTCAGTAAAAATTTATTAAAACCATAATATGAATTTATATTTGATGAATTAGATAAATTTAGTAATTTAGACGAATTTACAAATATTCAACAATAAAAAAAGTTAAAATAGAATTTTTAACTATATAAGAAAATAGCAAGAATAAAAACGAGTGTGATTCAGTTACGTACAAACCTGCAGCTCGAGAGATGGATCCTGAATGGAATGTGCAATTTTGTGAGCTCTTTGAAAAGCTTCTAGCGCCTTGCAAAAACCAGCTAGTTCTAAGTGGACTCTACCTACGGTCAGATGAACTAATCCAGCAGTGGCACATTGGTCGCACTCATTGTAGAGGCTGGAAAAATGAAAAGGACTAGATCGTCTCGCACATAGAGGTAACATTTTTTTATAAGAGTTAACTTTTATGGATACATCACTCTAAGTCAGCACTGTATATTACATAATTTTCATGAAAGAGAGATTTTATAAATCTGCCATAAAAACACAAAATTTTATTAACAAAAAAATTTATGAAATAATTCGAATCTAATGCTTCATTTAATTTAATTATTCTATTTTTGTGTGTGAAACATTAAAAATTTTGTAAATATCGAGGTAAGTTTATATTTTATGAGTAATATATGCAAAATTATAAAAAAAATCAAAAGAATAATTATAACAATAAGTTTTACTGAATTACTTTATTCAATTAATTTTTATAAAAAATGTATTATGTATCTTAGCGCTGTATCATGAGGTACAATATAAATATTTTTTATCAATATATATATATATATATATATATTAGAAATTATTGACAAATTACAGAGAATTATATTTTAATAAGATGATCAAACCGTTAAATGATTAAAATTTATAAAAACATGATTTTATTTCGTATTTTACGTATTCCCTACAGTATATGGATATCAAATTTTTAGCGATTATACTTGATGTCAAGCATGACATTTTACGTAAAAAAGAAATAAATGTAATACAAAAGCAGATATTTTTATTCATACATATATATATATATATATATTCGAAAATACTTTCATATAATTTTATCGTATATAAAAAATTTTCATATGAATATTTCATAAAAAAATTTCACATCAAATTTCCTGCTCAAGGCAAATTATAAACATTGCTACATTTTTGTAAAGAAGCAAATTTCAGATTTAAATTTTTGTAATATTTAGTATTTACTAATGAAATCAAATCACGAAAACAATTTAAAAACACAATATTAACAACATGAAAAATAATTTACCTGTGTCGGGCAAAACCTAATGCCCTATCCAAAGCGCCGAGTTTTTCATGTGCTCGAGCTAGATTTAAATAAGCTTCAGCTCTCATATTCGGAGAGTCTAATTCTTCCGAAATGTATAGTTGCCGATGTCCAAAATCTACGCTATCTCTATGAAATTATTGAGTATTAAAAAAATAATCATTACGTTATTAAATGTAAGTTTATAGTATTTTCGAATTTTCGATAAAATCAATTTTAGGTGCTTTTTATTGATACATGTAACCCCCTTTATAATTAAATTTACTTCATTAAGATTATTAAGTTTATATTTTATTTAAATAGTTATATATTAAATTTAGACTTGTGGACATCCATTTTTTTAATATACTTAATGTTGATAAATATAAGTGTTATAATGAGTATATCAATGACATTATATTTCTTTATTTCGAACTTTATGAAAGTTCTATTATTATAGGTTTTATTACTTTTTAATAAAGTGTATTAAAAACTAAATTTTTAATATAACTTTATATTTTTTAAATAAAATTATTAAAATAACTAATTAATTATTATTGCAGATCATATTATTTAAATAAATTGAATGTACTATTCATGAAGGAATAAATTATTACGATACATTTTTCTTATTATTTACTAATTTACGTACACTTTAATATCTATTTACATATTTTTTAAAATATTTAATATACATAATAATATTATATAATATTATCTCTATTTTTATCTACATTTATACTTTAAGAAAAATAGTTTTTTACCGATGGTCTAAGCTATGTAGCTTCTTTTTAAAATATTTCATAATAAATTACCTATAGAAGAAAAAGCAAACATTGTTAAGGAAATAATAGAAAATATTTATAAACAGATTTAAAAATTTTATATTATCTAATTATTTTAATTTGTGAAATATCTTATTCATATGCATAAATACCTATATTTTCCCCAATCCATATAAGCCTGATACAAGTAGCCAAGGAGAGCAAATTTATCTTCACGGCGGCCGATGTTTGTCAGTGCACCACGCCATTTACGTACAGCAGCTTGTTGTTTATGGGCACGATAAAGTTTCAAGCCCTGTTCCACCTGCAATTCCAAATTTCACAACTGAATATTCTTCATCAGGTGAGAAATTTAAAAAATGAAACTTTCAAAATGTCCTTCATGATTAATCAATACTCGATACTTACTTTGATTGAGTAAGTAGTTTTGAACGTGAATATATAAATTTATATTTTTAGTAAAAGTACTAAATTGCTTGATTTAACTATTGTAGCTATTTAATACCGATATTGCTATTATTTTAAATTTTTTACGAACATTTTGAGATTATCATACACATAAAAAATTACCATTGGTGGAATTAATATCTATGCAATTATTAAAATTATTATTTATTTTGTATTGAATTAATATTTTATAATATGTAAATAATATTTAAAAAAGGAACGTTTCTATTAATTTCAATTTTTTTTTAAGTAAATATTAGTCATTTTTATGTTATTGAAAAATATGAAAAAAGATTTGAAAAAACTTCTATTTCATTTTTTCCTATAAATATATGTTTAATAGATAATAAAATATTTTAATAATTCCAATTTATTACATTTATTATTATACATTGTACCTTCAATATGATACAAATTAAAAATACTTTTGTCACATTTACCTTAATCTAATAAAGATTTATTAAATGTATAAAATGTTTCCTAGCTTTTCTTTAGTCGCTAAAAGAAGTTGCAATATTTGCTATTTTTATTGCAATATTTTTAAATAATCTTCATATTATTTTTATAAATTTGTTACGTATATACATTCAAGTTTAGTTCATAGCATTATTTATAATATAACACTTACATAATAATATATAATAATAAGAGTAAAACAAACGTCAATCTTAATAGCTTACAATATATAATATACATATTTCAAATCCAATACATGATATCAAAAAATGAATTTAAAAATATTATTTATTTATTTTTATTAAAGAAAAATAAATAAATATTTATGTATACGTTTTTTGTATTTCATAAAATGTATTACTCAGTAATTTGTAATAACTTTATTGATAACTAGAAAGTACATTATAAAATATTTTGTCGTCAATCATTCTAATTATTCTTCATTGTGTCAGATAGTAACAAAAATAAATTTCTATTGTATAAACATTTTACAAGTCATAGAATAGAAATTAAATTTATATATCTGTAATACTTGGTCAAATAACTCTAATTTAGAACTTTATTCATGAAATAAATAAAAAAATTAGTACTACTTGAACATATTTTTTCTAGATAATTACATTTTCATTAAAATTATATATTATTCATAATATCATAAATTAACGAATAAAATATTTTAGGTCATTTATTTAATTTAATTTTAAGAATGAAATAGTTATCTTTATCATAATTTGTTCATTTACTATAATAATAAAAAAATATATACACTACTCATTCAAGCAAAGCTAATTAATTATGTACATAATGAATAGTAATTTTGCACTTTAATATAATAAAACGAAATATTTTAATTATTTATATTTGTTTATGAATTAAATATATATGAATGTAAATAAAATTTTTAAATTAATAAAACCTAAATATATAAAAGATATCGACGAAGCAAAATAAAACTTATGAATTTTTTTCATACTAATTTTATTCAATGATAATTTAATTCCGTTTATTATAATATTTATTCATTCCCCTACGGGTTCTATTAATGTTTTTATTTTGTACATAAAATATTTTTAGAATCAGGATTGTTCACAGATAACATAATTATTTTTTTAATAATATCTTCATAAAGTTTTAAATATTGATTTATAGATTTATATTGATTTATAGAAAAATATGAATTTATAGAAAATAATCATTTTTTACTAGGGAAATTATAAATTTTTAGAGTTAACTTTATAACAGTATTTTTTTATAATATATTTATATATTATTCTGTTTTATTAAAGAATGCTCTTAATAATTAAGAAAATTTAGAATTACTACATGTTTTTATGTTAAAATAAAATCTTGTAGTTAAAAAATGTAGATTCAGTGCATAAATATATTTAACAATTAAAAAATAGTTCTGATGAATACTATTTTATAATAATAAATAAATAATATTTTTCTTATTTTCATGTATTTTTCATTATTTCTAAATAGAAAAAATGGTCTATTTTTCAATAACTTATTTTAAATAAAGATTAAATAATTATGAATAATCTATTATATCTGGTTTTATTAAATTTATTATTGAAAAGTATATAAAATAATTATTTTATTTTATTTTATGAAAAAAAATTAAATAAATTAATATATTTCGTTTATATAAAATCATCACAAATTAAAAAATTTTAATGGAATTTATATTTATATTATGTATTCAATTTTTTAAAATCATGTTTGCTGAAAGTGAATTTCATAGTTGAATCAAGGTTATAACTTTTAAATACAATAAATACATGAAAAAATTATTATCCAATTTTTAATTTAACCTGCTTATTTAAAAAAAGTTTAAAAGTTATTTAAAGCTGCCCGAGATCATATAGAATATACTACATGTCAAAACCGACTTCACTTTCTCCTAGATCTCGTGCCTTGATATTTTAGCGCTATCAGGCAAATGCCAGTCGTTGGCTTATAGCATGGCGGATGTGTCCAAGGGTGTAGACGACGTGAAGCTACAAGGCCGTATCGATTCGGCCCTGAACTCACAATATTTTCCTTCCTCTCCCGACCCAGTCGAATTCTTACTCCTTATTGTATAATATCGTTTATCCACACATCTCAGAACGAATGCTATTTAATATATTTATATGAGAGAAAAATGAAACCAACTGATGACATAGTTAAAAGAACTCCAAATTTAGACGATCTTTTTTCTATTTCATAAGACCTCTTTTATTAAATATATTTGTGATTAACAGAAATTTCTAAAAATTTTCTTATGGATAAATTATTAATTTTAAAATAGTTCACCATTATAACATTGTATTTTTTCCGAATTTGTATTTAATAAAATAATCCTTATATTATATAGAAATATATATAATGTATATTTATAATTATATTTAAATTAGAAATACGGAATAATTAGTTTACATGTAGTAGTAATATTTAAAAGATTCCAAATATCTATGTAATTATTAAATTTGACAATTGAGATTATTTTGTTATACGTAATTAACTTTTTATCAAAATAAATATAAAATTGAGTATAAACATATTTGACTTACAAATAACTTAAAATATCATCAATTATTTTGTTAAAATTATAAAATATAATAAAATTAATATCGATAAAAAGAAGAAAGAATTCAAAGTCTAATAAAAAAATTTAGCGAAGACTCTCGAGTAATTTCAATACATTACAGAAAAGTTTTCATTTTGCTCCATTTAACAGTGTAAATGTCGAGGTCGTAATAGAGCGTAAGATATTGTCGTTGATTGTCCTAAGTATCTATTAATTTTATATGTTAGTTCATATATTTGTATGTTGTTTGGTTGTTCCGATAAAACTTTAATTTGATAATAAAATTGCCCTATCCGGATTTGGTGTTGAAAATCTCAATTTAAAGAAATAGAGTATTCATAATTTTATGCTTTTTCTTTTCTTTAAGAAGATAAAAAGTAAATTATTATTTATATTATATAAAAAAATGAATTGCATATATCTTTTTTCTTTCTCATTTTATAACATAAAATTTTATATTGTTGATACTGATATAAAAGAAGATTTAAATAAATTTATCATTTATTACTAACTCCAGTATTCTCTTCAAATTTTTAAATGGAATTTATTAGCATTGTTGTTTAATTAATGTGATATATATGTCTATATATATTATAACGTAGATAAACTTCCCCTTACCTTTCTTCTGGCAAGTTGCTGGTCCAACCGATGACGGCAACCTATTATACACTCCCAGATTCCAATACCTTGATAACTATTACCACTATCCTCAATATTATCTATTTGTCGACGGTAATCTTCCTCTGAGAATTCATATACATCGAGTGGATGTCGTGAACCATCTGGACTTCCGAGCAGTGCTGTTGCTGATAGTTGATGTCTAAACAAAGAAAAAATATTCTAATATTAACTTAAACTTGTTTTTCTTGTAAACCTGCTTCTTTTTAAATATTAATTTTATAAATATATTCGATGTCACATTTTAATTTTCACTTGAAAAATAATTCTTACTAAAAAATCATATTTTTATAAATTTTAAAAAATAATAAATATTTCATTATTATTATATTTATACTAAAATTTTTTAATTTTATTATTTTAAAAACTATTCTATGAAAAAATTAATTTTTATTATTTAAAATAAATAAATAAATTAAGAGTTCTATTTTTTAATTTACATTTATGTAAGTATTAAAAATATACTAAACTCAATTCGCCGTTTTCAATATAATAATATTATTTGCTTTATTCAATTATACTTATGATAATAATACTTTAAAATTTATATTAATTTAAAAAAAAATATTAATTATATATAATAAACTTTGAATTTTAATTATTTTTCATAAATAAGATTAATTTAAATTTAACATCGCAAAATTAATTTATATGCCATAAGTGAGTAGTAAATATCAGGATTATAGCCAGACATGGAAGAAATACGAACTACTAACAGAATTAAATGTTTTAAAGATTATTTATTTTTGATTGACTTAGTAGTTATATGCAATTGGATTTTTTTTAATAAATTAAAATATAATATTTTTATTGTATTTTATGAACTGTATTTAACTGTATACATCTATTTGTTTATTTTATTAATCGATGTAATTATTTTATTATAATCATCGAATACAAAACATTTACTAATAAAAAATTACTATATATTTAAAAATTTAATTTTTATTAAAATATAACATACTTTTTGGTTACCTGGAATCATGGTTTTATATAAAAAATATTTTACTAAAATTTTATAGTTTTTAAATTATGTATATTAATTATGATAATAAAGATTATTTTTAAAATTAAGATAAATGTTTATAGTGTATATATAAAAATATTTATAGTGCACTATCAGAAAAATAAATTGTTTTAAAGAAGAAAGCTAATTAAATTCTAGTTTCTTCAAATTTTATTATATTCATAATTTGAAATATGTAAAATATGAAGATAAACAATTTAACTACGTATCAAAAAGTAAATGAAAGAGTGTGAAAACGTTGAGTTGTAAAAAACTTAATTACCCAATATAATCTCTGGAACTGATAGAGTCCCATGACATGGCTGTATTGGATATACTGTATTTATCGTGATGTGTCCACTCGTGGCAATTGGGTCGATCAAGAGTTTCTGCCACCGACGCCACTTTCGTCTGGCTCTTGGTCGTACCACCAATCGTTTTCGTCGACGTTGAAAAAACTCCTCGGCGCTCCAGAGCTGCAGGTGATATGCTCTCACTCCTTCTAAAAGTGACAATGCTTCACCTTGATCCTCTTGAATCTTCATCATCGCTAGGTGTAGAAGAAGATGAACTGCTTTCCTGCTGCCACGTTGAATGCATAATATATAGTAAATGAACGCAGCCGTTGCAGACGTATCGCCAATGATTTGAATTAAAAATCACAAGATCAATACTGGGAGAAAACGAAAAAGAATAAAATGTTAATATTTCAAGAAAATAAAAGTGTAAATTTTTAATTATTAACACACATATATCACAATATATTGCATATATATCTCTAAATATTAACAAAAAATTATGTGGTATACTTTATAAAAAAATATCAATCATATACAAATTTTTATAACAAATAATATTTTGAAAAATAAAAAACCTTATTATTTCTTTTAATTATAATTTATTAGCATTATTTCAGTTTCTAATTAAAACTTGAAAATAATTTTATTTGAAATGGAATAACACTTATAAAAGTCAAATACGAGTTTTTAGGTACTTTTTAATAATTGTATATTTAATATTTTTTTTGTTAATATTATGCTCAAATTTACAAATTAAATTTTATAAACTGAAAATATTATTCAACATTTATATTTCAAAATCAAATATTCTTTTGAAAGATTTCAAATAATATTTTAAAAGTTTTATTAAGTTATATTATAAAATATTAATAAATTAAAAGTACAGAACTTTTGTATAAAAATCAATATATATATATATATAATAATATGTATTTTCTATCTTCTTTAATGATTGAAAATTTTTCTTTCATTGAAAAAATAATTTTTATAATTACAATAGATCTATTAACATATTTCTCAAGATAATATGTATTAATTATCCGTAAATTAAATTAGAAATTAACTTTTAAAGATAAAATTATTAATCTTAAAAGAAATTATAAATTTGTTGGTTATTAAAAATATAAGCGGTTTCCATAGTTATTTATATATTTAAATATTTAATATTTAATATTTAATATTTAAATACAAATGAAAATTATGATCTCATTTGACATAATGTGCTAATCACGATTTTCGTTTCTTTATTTTTTTATATGAGTGGTATAATTTTTGAAGTGATATTAATACTCGTTTTAAAATAAAATTTTATGAAGAAAACTTGCGTATAAAAATAGTTCACCTAAAAGAAGCAATAAATTAAATATTAAATTATTATTTAATTAAAAATTAAATAATTTTGAAAATTCAACTTCCAATTTTAATAAATTAAAAAAATCATATTTCTACATAGATATGTATTAATTATGCATTAATAAATTGATAAAATTTTAAAGTTATAAATATTTGATCTATATAAATACCTAAATGATTTGTGAATTCACTTATTTTTATAAGATAATCTTGCATTTGAAAATAAAGTATTGTTCTTTAAATTTATAGCATTTCATTAATAAATGTTTTCATTAGTATTTCATTAGTAAATGTCGTGTTTAAAATAAATATTTAATACATTTAATTAAATAAATACTTTTCATAAATTTATTTGTATAGTTTTTTCTTTATATAAAATATTAAAAAGGCGTCAACATAATACTATAAATAATTAAAGTAAAAACTATGAGAATGAAATATGATCCATAGCCAAAACATCTCAATTAAATAATACTTTTTGACAATATAAATTTTAAATTACTTTTAATATTTGATACAATTATAAATACAATTTCTTGATTATTTTTTTTTAATTTTATTACTCTCGGATAAAATATTTTAACTACTTTGTGCAATTTATTTTAAATAAAACACGAAACTTTTTTTGTGTTCAAGCTTTAGTTTTGAAAAATTAAGGTTAATTATAATAATCGAAGAAAATCAACTGAATATAATATATCGTTTAATTAGAGTATATATATAGTTATTAATAAAAGACGTTTATAGAAGTATGTCTTGAAATAAAATTCCATATTAATCGAACTGTTTTTTCATAAAACTTTATATTATTAGGAATTTCTTATATACATAAAAAATATTATAAATAAAATTATCTTGTAATTTCCAATGTTAGGAAGTAAACTACTTAAAAAATACTATATACTATATACTATATATATATATATATAATATATATATATAGATATTAATAATACTATGTATATATAGTATTATTCAAACTTTTTTTTGCGTTAGAAATTATATAATTTTTTTAATACGGAAATTAAAAATGTTTTTATTAATCAAAAACAGTAATTAGTAAATCATTAACAATACACAAAAATATTGAATGTAAAAATTGTGAAAATATGATATTAAAAAGTTTATTTAATTCTATCTAAAAATATTAATCTTTTAATAAAAGGTAGGCCAAGAAATTTAGGTTAATTGGAAAAAATAAATGTAGAAAAATTTCAAGTTATATTTCTAATAGTTTCTAAGTATATACTTTAAGTTGCATTAAATAATTTTAAGTATGAAATCAATACTTTCATAATTTTCCTATAATTTATTTGACTACAAATATTTATATATGATAAAAATATGTATTTAATTGATAAAAATAAAAAATAATGAATTTTATAATTAAATTAATATAAACGAAAACAATAATGTTTTTATTATCTACTATTTTAAAAGTTTATATTAATCGATAGTTTTTATACAATACGAAATAATAAATTAATTTATCAATAAAGTTTTTAAATATCTAAATAAATATTTATAAAAGTATTTCAGAGGTACCTATACTATCTTTATGTTCAAAATAAGAATTTAGTTATTAAGTTTTTTTTTGATATTTCAATAAATAAATTTTAAAATATTTATATTTTATTTGCAGCAAAAATAATTATATTTATTTATAATTTAAGTGATATATATTTACCAGAGTATTTCCCTAATAGTATTACAGATAGGAGACGAAATTTGTATTCCTTCACTCTTAATAGAGCGTATTTCATCATAAAAGATTTTATGTAAACATTAGTAAATGGTACTTTCCTAAATATTTGTTAGAACTATATTTCTTTATTTATAAAGTTTAATTTTTCTTTTTTCGCCCTTTAGATAATCTTTTCTCTCTTGCTCTCTGTATTTTTCTGTTTCATTATACTTTTCTTTCTTCATTTCTTTTTGTATAAGAATATTTACTAAAAATTTAACAAAAATATAGAACAAAAGATCGAATCAGGAAAGTAAATAAAAAATATACGATTCAATAAGGAATTTACACATTAAATGTATTGTAATTTTTTAAAATTATACTTGTATTAGTACTTTTTATTAGTCCTTTTTATTACTAATTGTTTATTGTAATTATGTTAGTATTTATATATATATATACATATTTTATAAAATATAATAATAAATGTGCATATTTTTTGTAAGAACTAGATATAAATGTGAAAAATGAAAACCATTTCAAACATGTGCAGAATCTGAATGTTTGTACATTCTCTTGTATTGAAACCTCATGTCTTCGCATCCTTTTCATGATGCATGTCAATATGAAAAAGAGAATAGATTATTAAATCAATACTATCATATATAGGATAGTTTTTATATATAAATATATAATGACGAATAAGATTTTTATTTTATTACATTATAAATATTTTGCTATACCAAAATTATTGACTTTATTTAAATTACTCATACTTAAAATATATTAAAAGCGTGACTTGAATTCTCTAATAGTGAATACACTTCATTATCATATATAATATATAAAAATATTTGTTGCGATAGAGCGTTCAAACATTTATATCAATTTTTTTATATACATAAAAGGAAGCCTAAAAACGCTTTTTAATCAAAATATTAATTTATTGCATATTTTTAATTTTTACAAATAATTATAGAATTAATAATAATAGTGTAGTAGTAGCAGTAGTAGTAGTTATTTTATGTAGAATCATAATGTTATTCTTTTTCCCTTTAAGTATTTTCTATGATTTCTCCTTGTTTTCCCCGTTATTCGCATTCTTTTATTATGTGTTTTGTTGTTTCCATATTTTTTATCGAAGTCTGTATTTTCTTTCTTCATTTTCTAGTCAATATCTATTATTCCGCGCTTCGTTAGTCATGAGCAATCTCGCTAGAATTTTCATTCGTTTTTTTTTCACTTTTTTCCATATATGCATTTTTTTCTTGGAGTCCTTCAAGTATGATATTTTTTATTCTTTACTAAAGGTTGATTTTTTAATTTTTATATGTTAATTCTTTTTAATTTTTAATCTATAGGTTGATTTTTCCAGTTTTGATATCCAATTTTATTGTTGTTGTCCTACTAATATTTCTTCAACTTCTTTTCAGATATCTTTTCCTTTCTAAGTTTTTTTCTCTTCACATTCTGATTGACCAACCTATATTGCTCCAGAATTTTTTCTTTTTTTCGTTTCTTCCCTTTGTTACTCCCTGGTTTCTTTCTCTCCTTTTCTATCTATCTCTCAATGCAACCTTTCAGCATTCTTTTAAAATATCATCAACGTCGTTCGTTGATTTTTTAAATTTTTTCTTTCAAAGTTTATTGTTTTTTTGATCCCTTTAATGTTTAGTTTATTTTTTTTTATCTAAAATTAGGATGAAATCTGGGGTATTTCTGTCCACCTCTAGTATCCATTTTATGTATTTTTAGACTTTTCAATTTTTTTAATGTTTGCCTTCTCCAGATTTTCGCCCCGTACATTAATACGCCTTTAGTAGACCCTCGAAAAATTTAAACTACGTGTTTATTTTTATGTTTATGTTATTATCTTTATATTATCGTGTTTATTAACAGTCTGGTCTAACCTTTTCTTTGAAGCATGACGGAAAATTTTGTAGAAAAATAATTGTAAAAGTAAATAGGAAAAAGATTAAGGAGAAATTTAAGTTTTAAGAGAAAAAATAAGAAAGTGTGGACAATAATAGGAAAAGGGGTAAAGGAAAAAGTTTAATTGAATAAAAAAAATAAAGAAAAAATGGAAAATAAATTTCAATAAGGTTAAGAGCACGTGGAGAAAACAAACAGTCTAAGATAACGATTAATGGTTGGTGCTGATAACAGTAAATAAACAGAAACAATAAAGAGAGAAAAAAGATACAAAGTGCAAAGGAGACGCGAGATAAAAAGATCGATGCCAGTTCAGAAAAAAAAACCGAGTAGTGAGACTATCAAACAGATAGAAAAACAACAAGCATGAGTAGAACAATGAACAAGACAAGCAGCTCACAAAAAAGAGGAAAAAAAGAGAAACCACCAAAATAGATGAATTCAAAAGAGAGCTGGAAAATGTAAAAGTTGCACTCAGAATATGCCTAAAAATGATCGACACATTAAAAAAAAATTAAGTCCATGCAAAATGAAATTAAAGAAGAAATGAGAGAAAATATTAAAAAGTAGATTAATAAATAATCGACTAAAACCGACAAAAAAACTAAAAAAAAATGAAAGAGAGAATCGAAGAACTAAAAAATTAACTAGAGACAAGAAAAGAAGAAGACAAGAAAACTCAAGAAAAAAAATGGATCGTCGAAGAGAAAAAAAGAGAGACAAAAAA
Source organism: Platyscapa corneri (assembly GCA_018907185.1). Classification (NCBI taxonomy): domain Eukaryota; kingdom Metazoa; phylum Arthropoda; class Insecta; order Hymenoptera; family Agaonidae; genus Platyscapa; species Platyscapa corneri. The sequence goes on from JACCHW010000119.1 coordinate 358,655, forward strand.
TAACATTATAATAACTGGCCTAGATCACACCGAATAGAATACAGATAATAAGAGCTAAGAACTGGCTAGAAAAAGAACTAAACAATACAGCAAACATAAGAAAGTACGGAAAGAAGAAAAAGGACAGAGTCATTGGTGGAATATTACCTTTAGTGCATATAAAGAAAAAGAAGAGATAATGAAAACAAAAACAAAAACTAAAGGACTCGGCTAAATTCAAAATAGTATAAATCTGCAACGACACAACCTTCCTAGAAAGACAAATAAAAAGAAGGATAAAAAATGTAAAGAATTAAGAAACCAAGCAGAATAATGGTGTTACTATGACAACAAGGTAATTGAAGAAATCGAAGTTTTGATATATAAAAAAAAGAAGTTGGTTTCAAAGAGAAGCCAAAGAAAGGGTAAACAAGAACGAATAAAAAAGGTAAGAAACAAATATATCATTTTGGATGAAACAAAAACTTATATCAAAGAGAAGTATAAAAATACGTAAGTAATTCAGAAAAAGAAAAAAGAAAAGGGAGAGCTAAGGGAGGATTTTGCCTGGCTATGAGAAAAGCAAAACAGATCAATATAATCAACTGGGAAAAGGTGAATAAAGAATTTATATGGGAAAAAATAACGATAAATAAATAACATTTAATATTAGTTTAACATATATGAGAGAAAAAAGGAAAGAAAATATAAAAGTAATAGAAGAATGGAGAAAAACGAGTAATGATGAAGCTATAATATTAGGTGCTGATTTAAACTCAAGAAATGGGGATCAAGGAGGATGGATAAATGGAAAAAGTATGACAGAAAGAAAGTCAAAGGACAAAAGGGTAACTGAAAAGGGTGAAGAATTAATCTACTGGTTAAACAACAACATGATATGTATACTCAATGCAAGAAATGAAGAAGAAGGGGGTGAATATACATACAATGGATTGAGAGATTCTTCAGTTATAGACTAGATAATAACGAATGAAGAGGGAAAAGAATGGGTAGAACAGCTAAACACAGAGGAAAGGATAGAGTCTGATCACCAACCCCTATGGATAAATGTTATGAAAGTATAAAAAATAAATATACAAGGAAAAAAAAATATTTTGGACAAGTTGGACAGTAGATACAACAGCTAATTATCAGGATAAAATAAAACAAGGGGGGAAATAAAAAACTGGAGTGAATTAAAAATAAGAATATAGAAAGAATTTGTAGAAAAGAAAAAAAAGAAAACAAAATCAAATAATCTTGGTGAGACCAAGAAATTTGAATAAGTAAAAAAGAAGAAAAAAGATATAAAATTTAGAAACGAATCAACAAAGAATAAGATGAATCTACCTACAACGAAACAAGACAAAAATATAAAAACCTAATAAAAAACAAAAAAAGAAAAGAAATAATAAGAGAGATTGACAAAACTCAGGCTTCAGAAAAAAGAGGAACAGTAGAGGTGAAAAAAGAAAACGGAGAAATATTTCTTTGTTTCACGGATATCAAAGCCGCTTTTGACAATCCGAAGAGAGAGATAATATGATCTGTAATGGAGAAAATAAAAATGGCAACACCATAATGATAGAAATAAACAGTAAGAAAGGGGTGAAGCAAAGATGCCCCGTAAGTCCACTGTTATTTAACATAGCGATGCAGGACATAGAAACCTCTTTCAAAAGTCTAGAACATCAGAAGTCAAATTAGGAAACAAAAAAATCACATCAATCTCAAACGCAAACGACGTAGTTTCAATTGCGAAAGATGAAGCTGAACTAATGGAAATGCTAAGAATGCTAAGGAAAACCTTGGAAAGCAAAGGTCTATTAAATGCTAAAAAAAACAACAATTATGAGATGTGTACCCCAGAGAAAGAAAAAAGGAAACAACATTCAAATAAAAAGGACAGGAGAAAAATAGAAATAGGAAAAATGTAACTATTCGGAGTTTATATTTAGTAATAATAATAAGGAAATAGAACATGTAAAACATCTGGCAAAATGGGCAAACATAAAACTAGGAAACATATGGCATCTTAGCGAAAAATCGACATAAACACTTGTTTAGTATTAATTGCCATAAAATATAATAATCTATGAAAAAAATGTCAAAATGTACAGTATATAAATAATATAAATAATATGTTGAAAAATATACAGTAAATTTTTATATCAAATCTACAATTAAATATTTTTACGTTTTCTTTTCGCGATATTTATTTATTAAATGTAACATTTTAAATTAATATGCTATTATGGAAAACATAATTATATCTTCTAAAATATAAAGAGATATATAGTAGTTTATAAATTTAATAAATTTCTAAATATATGAAAAAAATCAAACTTTTGAAGATAAAAGTAATTTATTCTCTATTCTTGTATTAAAATCTATTTATTATTCCAAGATAAAATTAGTGCAAAAAATAAAGATCAAATAAATTTAGTGCAAAAATAATAATTTATTTAAGGTTATCTTATACAATTATGCATTTTAAAATAAAATTATTGATGTAATAAATATTTTTTTTAAATGAGAAAAATTAATTTATATTGCAAAATATAATAATATTGGTAATAATATGATTTGTTATTTAAATAGAACGAATATTATAATTCAATTTATTAAATCAAAGATGAATGAAACAAAAATGAAACAAAAATTAATTTAATTGTTAAAACTATATATTTAATAGAAATAAATATTTTTTATACATTTATAACTGTAGAATAAAAATTTATTGTTAAAACAATTTTGATATTATATTATATATTATACTTACATTTTATAATGAAAACGTATTTCAATTAAAATTGTTATTTAAGCTATAGAGAGATGTACTTAAGTAGAAAAAACTTTAATTAGAATCATGCAAAAATTAATTTAAATCCTAATTTAAATTGTTTTAATAGGAAAAAAATATAAGACATATTTAAATAAAAAAAAAAAATAATATCTATATATATATGTATGTATAATTAAATATAGTCCTTTACATTTATATTATATAATTTGTAAAATAAAAATAATTTTCCGTTCAAAGAAAGTAAAGATTTTACTAAACATTTATTATAATGTTTTTTTCATAAAATGCATAAAGGTTAAATGTTGCAGTAAGACATCAATATTTACCATGTAAAATAAATTTTTTATTTAAATAAAAATACTATATCAATTATTAAATATTTTTTTCCTTGATATTGAAATAATTCAAATATTTCAAAAAGATTCAATGCAAGTAATTAAAATAAATATCTATTGAAATTTTCTTTTTTTCAGATCATAGGATTATTTTTAATATTATACAGATTGTAATAATGAAATTATTAAATGAAGATGACAGATATAACTTAAAAATATTTAAATTTTATATTCTAGTGTACTTAATTATTTTAAATACTAGATTCATTATACATTAAATCTAAATATTTTATAACTTATTAAAGCATCTATATAAATAATTAGAATTAAATTTTATTTTTTTTTATAATTAAATTTTATGAAAATTTCTAAACGCTTATTTAAAACGTAAATTTATTAATAAGAGTACTATTTTAGTCTACAAGTAATATTAATTATGAAAATTTATGATTGAAAATATAAATGTTTATTTTTTATTATACTTAATTTGAAATATGAAAACCTCATTAATTTTATGTTATACGATTTAGATGTTAGATATAAATTAAATATTTTTTTTAATTTTCTAAAATTATGTAGGTAATTATTTTATTTACTATATTAATTAATTTTTTCTGGTAAAACTTAATTAATTTTAATTTTATAGTTTATTTAGGATTTTAGTTTATTAAAGAAATTTTCTTTTTTTTATCAAACTCATGCAATTAAAATTTTTTTATAATATATTAAGTAATAATATTTTTAATTTAATAAGTAATAAATAATTCAGAAATTACAAAATAATACTAACTTTTTTCAATTATTTGTAATTATGTAAATAATAAGAGCTTATTAGAAAAAAGAAGGAACTTAAAGAGGGAATATACAAAATTTTTTAAATAGAGCTTAAAAACTTGCATATGAAAATTCAAGATGAGTCAATGAGCGTGTATCAATAGCCTAAGTATTTCTTAGACACAGTAAGGGAAGAAATCAGAAAGTTTAGTGAACTGCGTGACATTGCCTAAGGGTTTTTTCACGACAGAAAAAACTTCTGCTTTATATGTAGGATGCTTGTTGCAAATGTATGAGTATAATCTATAAAGATTCAGGCATGAATTTACCACAGCAAAAAGCACTTTTAGATAAATTGCTTTTAAAATACGAATAATAATTCAATTTTTCTATATTTGAATATAAATTTTGTATTTTAAATATTAAAAGATTTTTGTTCGATAAAAAAATTATGGTTTTAATTATTGAAAGGATAAATTTTGTTACAATCAATTTTTAATAAAATGAATGTAGTATATGTTATTTTAGGTAATACTGATATATAAGAAATAATAATATTATTTATTTTAAACTTATACAAATATGATCTTAGATATAGACTTATAAAAGTATATACAATTACATGAAACTTAAGTTAACTTTTAAATTAATAAAAATCCCAATTATAAATATTAAACTATAAAAGGTGTAATTCAATCAATTTTTTGTATATGAAAGTATTTATACCTATCTTTATTTTATTCTAATCTAAAATTAAATGTACAAAATTTTAATATCTTAGCAATGTATACGTTCTAAAGTATAGACATATTTGATAAATATCACATTTTCTTATATTATCAAAAACAGATTGCATAATTCTATTAGTAAAATTAGTTCTGCTTTATAAATATTATAAAGAAACATTTTTTGAATAAACTTATAAAAAATAAAAAATTTTATTTAATAAATAGTGACTTAATTTTTACTGAATAAAAAATATTTTATATCTGATGGTAATAATTAATCAATAAACATTTAATATATAAATTTAATATATAAATTACGAAAATAAATTTAAAAAAATATAGATATCCTTCAAATTAAAATATAAAAAATGTTTAAAATTATTTTAATTTCTATATATATTACATAGATTAATAAATCATTAGCATACAGATTAAGAGGTGTTTGCAAATTTATATAAGTATATATCACATGTAATTTTGATAATTAGTAATCATTTATAACGTGTAAATAATAATTTAATACGTGTGTTCTATATTGTATCCCGAAAATTTGGTATTTCATTAAACCACATAGTACTTGAGTATGTTTTGATTAGTAAAATTCCATATTAAGATAATATTTATATTTTATTTAAAGCACTATTCATATATGCATTAAAAAATTTGTTTTTGTAGATTTTTCAGGTTGTAATCATATTTTTTTCTATGAATTCATATCTAATATTAAATAATTTTTTATTACTTTTTATTAAATAAATAAATATAAGATTTAATATATAAACAACTAAATAATTAAATAAAATATTTGTATTGACTCTACATTAGGGTGTGAACGTAATTTTTCAATATGTAGTTGGGTCATATACAAAAAAAAATTAAGCAATGAGGAAAAGAAGCAACACAAAATTAAAATACTTTTTAGGACACATTTTGTTATTAGTAAACCACTTAACTTTTACTCTGTTTCTTTTTTCCCTCCATGTAATTTGCTTAATCTTTCCATGGACGGTTTACATGGGGTTGTCTTATTATTTCCTAATTACCCATATGTAAGTTCTTTTTTTTATAAAGTTTTCCTCTACCACTCTCTCTTTATACCAATCTCCCTCTGGTTTTCGTCCTAACTTATTCTTTTCCTTCGTCCGTCTCCAATTATTATCATTATTATCCTTATGTCTTCTTGTTTTTCATGGCTTTTTTATGATTATGCTTATTAGTATTCATTTTTTATCTTCTTCGCGAAAATATTATAGCTATCTGTTGTTTTTTCATTCTCACACCTTTTTCACCTTTCATCTTTTCCTTTCAACCTTTCATCCTTCGATGCACTGCGCTCCCATTTTGCAATCATATCCTGCATCCTTATTTTTTACTAGTAGTCATTTTCCTTAAATGCTAGCTCTGTTGCGCAGTACTCTCTATTACTGGTATTTTCGTCTATTTTCAGTCCTCTTCAACATACACCTATTCTTTAATTAAGGCTCATTCCTATTTTATCATAATCTTTATTCTAAACCCTCATGCTCGCACTTTTCATTTTCTTTTCTACAGCCCAATATTAGGTCCCCCTTCTTTCCTCCCTGCCTATTCACGCGGCTCTTCACCAACTATTGCCCCGGACTTTTCTTTACATCGGAATTTATGTTACATCTGTTGTACTTCTCATATTATATCATAAAGGATTTAAGCAAGATATGTATATATATGTATATATATATTAGAAAAACTTGATAAATAAAAATAGATAAAATTGTTAATTGTAAATTTTTTTTTTCAATTTGAAAATTAAAATTTAACTAATTAATTTAATTAAAAGAATTAAAATCTTCAGTTATACAAATAGTATTTATAGCAAATACATTATAGTAAAATGGAAGTATTCTAGTAATCTAATAATCTTAGAAATTGAAATTATACATTTTATTTATCTTAAATTTATTCTTATTTGAAATCTTATCTTCTGTTTTTTTTAATGATATTCGGAAAATAAAATTTCTTGTAAACCTACAGTACATATACTAACTAAAAATATACGTTAATATAATAATATTTCATAATTATTATATTAAAATGCATAATTATTATTAAAATGCAGTATAATCATTTGCATTAAAATATTTTGGAAATATAGTAACTAATATGAATATTTTATTTAATGTATTTGTTTAATATTGTTATATGTAACATAAATAAATTATGCATCAATTTTTTTGCAAATTTTAATATATTAAAGAAAAAAATATAAATTATAATAAACATAAAAGTAAATGTGTATTATGAATTACATTAAACCTTTTACATAATTAATAATAATTTGTTACCTAGAAATAGTAGTAAGACGAGATAGGAAGGGTTGCGTACGAATTTCAAATTTTATGCTTCAAGCAAAGACGACAATTGTTTTATCATAGGAAGTTCTTGACTTTAGTTTAATTTAATGCATGGGTTGTAATAACGTCCATTGACAACGTTTTGATAACATAAGATATTTAATTGCATTAATTTGGTCGTAAAGCATTTGTTTAAATATAAACAAGACTTAGAATATTTAAAACACAGTTTTTACCCTTCGAGAGTTTTTAGACATTATTAAATTATCATTGCAATACCAAGTTGGAATCTTTATAATTCACACCAGGGAATTAGATTAATGAATAAAACATAATGATGTTGTGATTTATGCAAAGGAAAATGGTTTTTTTTGCAGAAATAAATAATTTAAAAATAAGCCCTTAGACATAATGGATTAAACTAGTAGTTATTAAAAAATTTATATAAATTATATAATTGTTTAAAAATAATTATTAACTAAAATAATAATATAATTTATTACTAAAATTGGAAAAAAAATTACATAAGTACTTGATAAATGAAATATTACTAATATTACAAAAATACATTAATGCATCTGGTTCAACTAAGCGTGGATAAAAATGAAAATAAGATAGAATTTGTTTGTTGATCGAATGTACTTTGCAAGAATCGATTAATTTCAGCTGTATGGAAGTCAGTATGATATGAAGTTGAAAGCTATTGGAGCCAAGGTGAATGGAAAGGGCGAGGAAGTCATAATCATGTACGAAGACCTTCAATTAAATATACCTTATAATAACTTCCAGCTAAGGTTAATCTTGCTTTTTGTCGCTTTTCCTTTTTTTAAATTACGCACAACACTATTAATATCACTACAGTAGTGCATCAAAATTATTAACAATGAGAGTCACAATTTATGTCCATATGTAATCAACCTCTAATTAGATGGATAATTTTTTAAAATATCTAAAAATTTAAGTTTAAGCCATTTTAAAAGTCTATAAACTTTTTCGAAAAAATATGAAGCTGCTATGACATAAAATAAATTTT